>CM023481.1:187657720-188051854 GCA_013339685.2 Hyalomma asiaticum
AGAGCGGAGAGAGCTACGGGCCACGACGAACGACGGCCACGAAACGGCGGCCGTCCGTCTCCTGAAGAAAAGTTCCGCATATTTCTTTTTGTGTAACAATACAGTTTCTCTAAAATCTAACAATTCGTAATCGTCTCTTCATTCAACCATTCGACCACGATCTAGCTGACATGGCGCAGCCGACAGGATTAGAATCAGCAGAATTTAATCAGGAAGACGGGCCACGAGACGGAACGACGCCACGCCGAAGCTCCTCCCCGGAATCGGAGGCCACCATCGTCGAGAGCCTGCTCACGTCCCTCGAAAGCAGCACGGTCGCCTCCGCTACGAAGAAGCAACTCGTCGACGAGCTGAGAGCGCGCGGACTGCCATGCTCCGGTCGTAAGGACGACCTCGTCGAACGGCTCATCCGAGATAACGTGAGTCGCCGAGCCCCAACGTCGATGGACGCGTCAACGTTAAACCAGGCTGCCGACGACGACGACAGGCAGGCGCACCTGGAGACGCTGTCCGCCGACAACGCAAAGCTTCGCGCGGAGCTTGACATTCTCCGAGCCGAACTCAGCCGCACGTCCACGAGCTGCAGTCGTGAGGCACCGCACGACTCCAGCCCCCGTGTACGAACATTGGGGGAGCAAGTAACCAGTTCTCGTCACGGACCGCACGTTCCCACTGATGCAACGAGGTCGTGTTCCGCTCAGTCATCGATGGTGCGTGCCACAAACCAAAACGAAGAACGCCACGGCACGACCAACGCAGAACCGTCCATGGCACAGATCCTCGCCGCGCTTGTCAACACGCAAGTGCTGCTCGCCAACTCGCTGCCGAGAGGTCCACCAGCGGCAAGTCCGATCCAGACTCACTCCACGAGCGACACGTCATCGTGCATCCCAATCTTCGATGGGTCACCACAAGAAAGTGCTCAGCAATGGATTGCGCAAGTGGAGAGGATCGCGGCACTCGCCCACTGGACATCGTCACTCACGCTAGCGAGTGCAGCGAGCCGCCTCGCTGGATCAGCCAGGGACTGGCACAGCGCTTACGGCTGGCGACATGAAACTTGGGAGGAGTGGAGAGACGCGCTGACTCAGCGATTCCGACGACGGCTAACGATGCAGGAGTTCATCGAACTGCAATCGAAACGACGCCTTCAGAACAACGAGACGATCGTCGAGTACATGTATTCGAAGAACGCCGTACTCGACAAGGCGCCGTATCGGCTAGCCGAGGAAGAGCGTATCTCCCTCATCCTGAGCGGCATCGACGACAACACCTGGGCGAATCCGCTGGCTGCCCAACTGTGCGTTAGCGTCACGGAACTGATCGACAGAGCCGCTTTGCTCGACGCCAGACGCCAAGCGACCGTACACGCCCAAGACGACCAGGCGCCATCGACGCCGACAGTGCACCGTGGGCACCGTTCACCTCGACCCGTGCCAAACAACGCCAACGTCGTGCCGACGAACTATTCGCGCAGCAACAATCCGGCAACTTCGCGTCTACGAGCCTCATCCACACGATCGTGTTTTAACTGCGGCGACATCGGTCATCTGTCCCGTGAGTGTAACAAGCCAAAGACACCGGCAACTATCCGTGCGGACGAACGACGCTCGGCGAGAGACGAGATCCGCGGAATTAGGACATCTAAAGTCCCTAGATTATAGAAACGCGATCTAGGGACTTTAGGGACATCCAGGCAAGCGAACTGTTTTCTACATTCGACGGGCGACACACTACCGGTCGTAACCGGCTACGTCAACAAACGGCCCGTCCGCGTTTGTATCGACAGTGGCGCCAACCTCTCCATCATTAGCGCACGCGCTCTGCCTGATGACGTCCCAACGTACGCCTGGGTCTCGCGCGACGAAATCGAGGTGCTGAATCGCAGCATAAGACCGACGCGTGCTGAGCCTTGCGCATCGGTCTTGCAAACACGAACGTGCTGCTGGAAGATGTCGTCACCGAACTGCCCATCGGAATCGACGTGATTCTCGGCTTGGACTGGCGACGAACGGCTAACGTCGACGTTACCTTCCACACGACGAACGACGTCATGATTGTTCCGGTGGAACCAGCGGAAGGGGCGTCGACGCACGAAATGACACCGACGAAACGGGGCACGGCACGTCGAACGGGAGAAGCGCTCATCGCCTCATTTTGTAGGCAAGGGAACAAGCACGCTCCCGAGGAAGACGGCTTCGTACGCCTCAGCACGAGATGCCCCGCGCCCGACGACGATTTCATTCGATCGGTCGAAGACGCCACCCAAAAGATGACGACTGACGCACTCTCGAGGCTGTCGGAAGACGAAGAGGCGAACGAACGAAGGGTTTCCACCCAAGGCCTCTCCTGTTACGCAGTGGTCGTCAGCAAGCACAGCCGCCTAGGGGAATTCCAGGAAGAAGACTCGGAATGTCGGAAATTACGAAATGACGCCCGCAACGGAGGAACCGACTACGAAATCGAGAACAACGTATTGCTAAGGAGGTTTATCGAGAGAGGACGAATCCATCGGAGAGTGGTCATCCCCGCTGCCCTTCGAAGCAGCGTCATGACCATCTTTCACGACAACAACGGCCATCTAGGCACTGAGAAGACGAGGGACCTCATTCAACGCAGGTACTGGTGGCCATCTATGAGGAAGGACATACGCCAGTACGTGGATTCCTGTCACACATGCCAGACAAACAACGCCCGCACTACGCGAAACGAAGGGTGCCTCAGGCCAAGAGACATTCCTACCACACCAAATGCCGTGATCTCCCTAGATCACATGGGTCCCCTGAACGAGAAGGGAGACCTTGTCCTTGTGTGCATCGATCACGCCACGAGGTACATGGATGCCGTGGTCGTACCGAGCACGTCGTCGATATACTACCTCGACTTCATCGCAAACAGATGGATTCCACGATTCGGAGTCCCGAGCGTCATCATCACTGACCAGGCTAGGGGATTCGTGAATACGCGAACGAGGCAGTTTCACCAAAGGCTAGGGATCGCTCACACAAACTCCCCACCGTACTGGCCTCAGTCAAACGGCCTGGTCGAGCGAATGGTCGGAACACTCAAGCAAGTGCTACGCAAGACCATCAACAAAAAGACTGATTGGAAGAAGGGATTACCCCAAGCCATACTGTCCATCAACGCAACAAAGCACCGTCACGGCAGCTACAGCCCATTTCGACTGATGCACGGCTACGATCCCAAGCTGCCTGGTGAACTCAACATCGCTTCCATCGAGGAGGACATCAACGAGGCTCAAAGGCTCCACGAGCTGGCGAGGGAACGAGCAGAGGCGAGGGAGAAACTCCAGGAAAGCCAGCGCGAATCGGCGGCTCGATATGACGAGAAGCGGCGGAGACCAAGCTTCCAGGCAGGCGACCTCGTCCTGCTTGAATTGGGCGCTCGCGACACGCTGGGCGCTCGCTACGAAGGCCCGTTCGAGGTAACCACTATCACCGGAGAGAACACCGCCGAGATCAGCAGGCTGCCTCACGCAGCAGGCGGCCACCCTATACACGCGACATATGTGGCTTTCGTAGACGCCGCTAAATACGTAGACAAACCCTACTTTGCGGCTGCGGCGGTCGCCCCCGACGGGACAGCCCTCAATGCTCTTACCGTAGAAACAACGAACGCCTGCGAGGCCGAACAAGTGGCCATTGCCCTTGCCCTAGCCCTCCCTCAGCGCGACACAATTTTTACCGACTCCAAACCCGCTGCACTGGCATACCGCCGCGGTACAATATGCCAGGCGGCTTTAAGCATTCTAGCAACCACTGAAATAAACGTATAGATAAGCACATCTGCTGGTTTCCGGGGCATGAAGGCCTCAACGTTCAACCAGGGGTCCCCAACGGTAATGAACTGGCCCATAACCTCGCGCGAGATCTTACGCGCCGCGCGGGGACGCGGGCCGGCTCATCGGCCAGGGACCCCAACACGCACCAGGAGCCTCTCCTCTCCTATCACGAGATTTGCTCGCACTATAAGCTATCTAGAAAGGAATTCCCCTCACCTCACTCAACACTGAATAAAGCACAACAACTAACGCTTAGACTTCTGCAAACGCACAGTTACCCCAGCCCCTATATCTGCAACAAATACCTCCCGGATATAAGGCCCGAATGCCCCAAATGCCAAAATGCAAAGTGCGACTTAAACCACATGCTGTGGCAGTGTCCCGCGCTAAACGCTAGCTTCGGGTCTCCTGCCACCGAGGACGAATGGATCGCCCACCTTAAGAGCCCCGACAGGGCCCTTCAACACCAGGCCGTCCAGAAGGCCCAAAAGGTGGCTGGCGAGCTCAGACTCCCAGTCCCCACATGGGTGGAGCCACCGGGCCGGCCCCCGTAATGGGTACCCGTGCCCCTTCAGGACCTTTAATAAAGTTAATTCTCTCTCTCTCTCCTTACAGGTGTTGGCCCCCCGATGCGCAGTAAATGTGGCAGCAGGCTTTCGGTTGTCCATGTGCTTGTGCAATGCCTGGAGCTCGAACAATTAAGAAAAAAGTACTTCCCCTCCTTCTACCATCGTTGCACTCCACTTCACCCAGCTTTCTTTCTTAGCAACGATGCAATTAAGTTTAGCACAGTCATAGCGTTTTTAGAGGAAGCCAAAACATTATAAATTTGGCCAGGAGACTTGTAGCGCAGCCTCCCGTGGGAGGTTGTAGCTGCGAATGTTACTCAAAAAGCACCAGCCTCCTAGCTCTTGTGCTCAAGGGCTTCGCTGAAGCACTGGTGCTCGTGTAATGTACTATTAAGTTTTTAATACTCCATCTGCATATCTTACGATCATAGTGGTCACTCGATGTTCATCTGCATTATTTTAATAGATCTATATTTTACACCTTTTACAGCGACTTTTTAGGCCACTATACAGCCATGTCACATCCACCATACGAACAGCTTTTATCAACATCAGTGACTTCTCGACTAGTGTCATGGCGCTTTTTGGCCAAAGCTGGCCCTTGCGCCACAAAACACCACTCATCATCATCATCTAGAGGAAGACAACGAAGAGGACGTGCTGTTCGATCACCATTTTGCAGGGTGACCGGCTGTTGCCTCTTCTGCATTTATCGTGGCAATAGGAAATGGGCCCAGGAGGTCCATTCCAATTTGGGCAAAAAGCCTTTCTAGAACTGCAATAGGACGCAAAAGTCCGGCGGGTTTAGCTGGTGGCGCTTTGCGTCTCTGACAATAAAGGCAAGTTCTGACGTAACGCTTTACGTCCGCGGCGAGCCTTGGCCAGTAGTATTTTTCTGATTCTTGCCAAGGTTCGTGTATAGCCAAGGTGCCCTGAGGTTGGCTCATCGTGGCAGGCTCGCAAGATTTCGGTGCGCAGACTTGTGGGCACGACAAGATGATTCCCAGTTCAAGCGAAGTTCTTTCTGTAGAGAGTGCCATCGCATTTTCGGCGCATTTGTACATTTCCCATCCAGAAATTGAATCAAAGAGCTGAGCTCCTCGTCAGCTTGTTGTTGCCTGGAGATGTCTGCCGCATTAAGGACTCCCAGAAAAGCTGCGATTGCATCATCATCATCGGTCCCAGAGGAATCGATAGGTGATCGTGAGAGGCAGTCGGCATCTAAGTGTTGCCATCCGGATTTATACAGAATAGTCATCTCATATTCTTGCAATCTGAGGATCCAACGGGCCAAACGTCCGGACGGGTCTTTGATGTTTGTCAGCCAACAAAGGGAGTGGTGATCGCCGACTACCTGAAAAGCACGGCCGTACAAGTACGGGCGAAACTTGGTGACTGCCCATACTACAGCGAGGCATTCTTTTTCCGTAGCTGAGTAATGGACCTTTCCTAAAAATCCCGTGAGCCACCGCGCGTCGGCGCTGCGCATCACGGGAAAAAAGAGAGCCGAGCTCCGTCGTCTGCTCCGGCCGCGCTCGCAGGATGGTATTTGCAGGCTTGCTGGGGCAGACGAGGCTCGTCGATTTACGCTCTCCATTTGGAAAGCACCTCGCGGTTTTCATGTCTTCTTGCATTGTGTGGTTTGTTGTAGGTTATGGAGTAAACATCAAGCATGGCAACGTCCTCGGCAGTATGCCATTGAACACGCATTGCCGGTTGCCGTTTTTCGGCGGCTAGGAAGAACCCGCACTTGTATGGATTGAGTAAACTCACGTATTATCTCGGAAACGCTCGTTGCTCGAACACCCGATGAGGGAATATTGTTGGTAAGCAGTCGATGTAGCCTTTGCGGCCGCTTGGGTTGAAGTGGGCCCCGCCTGTCTTACGTGCAGCGGACTGCCGACGCGAAAACCGCCTTTCTTTTCCTTGTCGGTTTAAGCGCTAAGCGCACGTACGGTACGATCTTTTGTCCAATACGACGCCCGGTGCCGTGCGCTCAGGCGTGCGACACACGCCGGTTCCACACACACGGGGCGACGAGCGATCTGCACGCATAGGCAACGCGTATACATCCAGCGCGTCGGTTCAAACCACACGTACGCTTCAGTACGCATCCACGCACGCGCCGACGCGTGAAACTCAGCCGCGCCTGGCGCGGAATAGTGGCTTGCAACCGCACATCGCGTGCGCCAGCGCGCGTTCACTCCGGCTATGCAGACGTCGGCATAGCAGGTATCGCTTCGTGCCGATCTACTGACAGAGCTTCACGCTACGCGATGTAGGCCTCGCTACAATCCCGTGGCAGAGGTGGTGCCTCACAACGCCGCTCCACACCACGAAGCACCGCTAGACGAGCACTAGCGCGTATTCGATAGTGTCGTGCACGCTGTAGCAAGGTGCACGATAGGTCGCGCGCGACGGAGTGTGACCATGCCCGCAGTGACGGGAGGCAACGGAGCCCATTAAGCGCTTTAGTGTGCCTAGATGTCTTTAAATTGTGGTCGAAAATAAGTACGTGAGTACAAGCGTAATTGTAATGCATAGACACTTGCTGAATAAGCATGAAAAGGAACGAACAAACAATCTGAATTGGCTACTATACGTCGGCCGAACTGGTGCAGGAGTAAAGCCACGTCATAGTTGCGTATGTACAGGACTCCAAACGCGCGTGGGACGCGTGAAATCAAGCGCAGATATCAAGCCGGGCTTGTTCTCCGCGCCTAGACGCGCCCAGATGCGCCTGCGCCTTGTACGCATGCGCAGTTACGCGAATGAGTGCGCGCAAGTAAGCGCACGCGCATCGCACGCGTCTTATAGAAGCGTACGTGTGGTTGGGCCTTTAAGGCCGAACCACACGTACGCTTCTGTACGCATCCACGCTCGCGCCGACGCGCGAAACTCTGCCGCGCCTGGCGCGGAATAGTGGCTTGCAACCGCACGTCGCGTGCGCCAGCGCGCGTTCACTCCGGCTATGCAGACGCCGGGCGTAGCAGGTACCGCTTCGTGCCGATCTACTGATACAGCTTCACGCTACGCGATGTAGGCCTCGCCACAATCCCGTGACAGAGGTGGTGCCTCACAAGGCCACTCCACACCACGAAGCACCGCTAGACAAACACTAGCGCGCATTCGATGGCGTCGTGCACGCTGTATAGCAAGGTGCACGATAGGTCGCGCACGACGGAGTGCAACGACGCCCACGGTGACGGGAGGCACCCGAGCCCATTAAGTGCTTCAGTGTGCCTAAATGTCTTTAAACAGTGGTCAAAAAATAAATATATTGTAGCGAAGAGGATTGGTGAACCCTACGAACGCTCTATCATCATCGGCTCACCGACGAAGAGGAGCTCGCGCTCTTGGTGTCCGACGCTCGGCTGAGACGGTCGCTTCGCTGCATCGGCAATAAACCGCCTTACATATTTGGTGGAGCTTGTGCTGGGTTTTTCCCCAAACCTGGAACTGCGTACTCGGAGGCTGCCAGCCATCATGCCTGACGACGCCACCCAACCACCACCCCTGGCATCGCAACATTGGCCCCATGCGTCAGCGCGATCCTCCCATCTTCAGTGGCTCCGACGAATACGACGTGGAAGATTGGCTCTCATTGTACGAGCGGGTGAGTGCGCACAATAAGTGGGACGATCCTCAGAAGCTCAACTACGTGAACTTCTACCTCACGGGTGTCGCTAGCGTGTGGTATAACAACCACGAATCTGAGCTTCGCACCTGGTCAGATTTCAAGGCGCGCGTTACGCAAGTCTTCGGTCGCCCTGCCGTGCGGAAGCTTCGTGCCGATGAGCGCTTGCGCAGCCGTTCGCAGCAACCTGGCGAAAGCTTCACGAATTATATTGAAGATATCGTGGACCTTTGCAAGCGCATTGATCCGTCTATGGCAGAGTCTGACAAGATCCGCCACGTCATGAAGGGTATTGAAGATGACGCCTTTCAAATGCTCCTCTCAAAAAGCCCGCGGACGGTTGTCGAAGTCGCCGAACTTTGTCAGAGTTATGACGAACTTCGGAGGCAACGTCTCCTCACGCGACGTCCTGTGCACGATACATCCGTTGCAAGTTTAGCTGCAGCAACTAACGGCGATCATCTTGGCGAAATCAAAGAATTCATACGTGCTGAAGTTGCTCGTCAGTTGTCCCTGCTCGCGGCTGTTCCAAGGGCCGCGCCTTCTTTGGCTCCGCCCACGTCATCCTTGACTCCTACATTCCGCCAGATGCTCCAGGACCAGGTTTCTGAAGCTATACAGTCTCCCATCGCAGCGCCACCACCTGCGCCTTCACCCCTAAGCTATGCCGAGGTTGCAGCTCGGCCATCTCCATCGAACTTTTCACCTCCACCGTTTTCTGCACCACCACGTCCGATACCACCTGTGTACACCACCAGACCAGCAGCTACCACGGGTTCCTGGCGTACGCCCGACAATCGCCCTGTGTGCTACTTCTGCGGCATCCCTGGGCACGTCGCACGGTTCTGTTACCGTCGATTAGGCCTTCACGGTAATAACCAGTCTGTTCGTTCCTACGCTTCCCCAACTTCGCCCTACTCGCCACCAAATGACACACACTTGCGTCCTACACGCGACGTCGACCACCCTTCCCGTGATCGTCGCTCACCATCTCCCCGCCGCCGCTCGCTTTCGCCCATGCGTCGCCGTCCTGCCCCTTCGGATCCGGAAAACTAGCCACCGCAGTTCAAGAGGCAAGAACTGCGCTCCAGTCGAACAACACAAGACCTCGCTCTCCTCCGACGAACGTAATTGAAGTATCTGTGGAAGGAATAATCGTACTCGCATTAGTGGACACAGGCGCTGCTGTCTCAGTAATCACGGAAGAACTTTGCCGCAAGCTTCGAAAAGTAACGACGCCCTTATCTACGCTGTCACTCCGGACAGCAAGTTCACACTGCATTACCCCTGTTGCTTCATGCACTGCCCGTATCGTGATTGAAGGATACACGTACACAGTCGAGTTCATCGTTCTCTCATGTTGCTCATACGACGTCATCTTGGGGTGGGACTTCCTTTCCGATCACCAAGCCATTATTGATTGTTCTCGAGCTGAAGTTGCATTATCTCCGCATCTCGAAACCTGCTTATACGAGCTTGACGAATGTGGCGACAAACTGGTCCTTAGTGCAGAAACCGCGATCCCTCCGTACTCTTCAGTCATTGCGACCGCCTGCTCCAATTACGTCCACGATGCTACTGCACTGTTTGTACCATCACACATTTTCGTTCGCCGACGATGTTCACTTCCCTTCGCTGTCCTAAATGTGAGCGGTGGTTGCACTCAACTGTTCATCTCCAACGCCATGGACACGTCCCTCACCTTACGTCGTGGCGAGTGCCTTGGGCGTCTCCAGCATGCCGACTCTGTGACCATCTTCGACGCGCCACTTGACAATACCTGTTCTGATATAAGCACGTTGGCTTATAGCTCGCCTTCTTCCCAGTCCACGCAAGACGTCTTCGATAGCACAGTAGACGCCCTCCTGAGCCCTACGCAGCGTTCACAGCTCTTTAGCTTGCTACAGAAATACCAGTCCACGTTCGATTGTCACCAAGCGTCACTAGGCCGCACATCGACTGTACATCACGAGATCGACACCGGCACTCATGCACCACTGCGCCAGAGGCCTTATCGTGTATCCCTTGCAGAGCGCCGTGTTATTGAAGACCAAGTGAGCGAGATGATTGATCGTGGTGTGGTTCAAGCGTCTAATAGTCCATGGGCGTCACCAGTAGTCCTCGTAAAGAAAAAAGATGGTTCCATCCGATTTTGCGTGGACTACCGCCGCCTTAATAAAATAACGCGCAGGGACGTCTACCCGCTACCACGGATCGACGATGCTCTAGATTGTTTACAAGGCGCTGAATATTTTTCCTCACTCGACTTACGCTCAGGCTACTGGCAAGTGCCCATGGCTCCCGCCGATCGCCAGAAGACAGCTTTCGTTACGCCCGACGGCCTGTATGAATTTAACGTTATGCCGTTCGGGCTCTGCAATGCCCCTGCTACTTTCGAACGAATGATGGACAATTTGCTTCGGGGGCTCAAATGGAAGACATGCTTATGTTACCTTGACGACATCGTCGTTTTTTCTCCAGATTTTCCCACTCATCTGTACCGTCTCGAACAAGTCCTGCAGTGCATTACCGACGCAGGCCTCCAGCTTAATTTGAAGAAATGTCGCTTTGGAGCTAAGCAGCTTACAATACTCGGACACGTGGTGTCGAAAGATGGCATACTACCCGACGCTTCCAAACTCCGTGCCGTCGCCGAGTTTCCCAAACCCAAGACTCTGAAAGAGCTCCGAAGCTTTATAGGGCTCTGTTCCTACTTTCGCCGTTTTATTCGAAATTTTGCTTCTATCATCGCTCCGTTGACTCAGCTACTCCGAGGTGACACAAGCCTTTCTACTTGGTCCGCACCTTGCGACGATGCCTTTACAACATTGCGGCGTTTGCTCACATCGCCTCCTGTACTGCGTCATTTCGACCCTACGGCCCCAACAGAAGTTCACACCGACGCCAGTGGCGTGGGACTTGGCGCAGTGCTTGCACAGCGGAAAAATGGGTATGATGAATACGTAGTAGCCTATGCGAGCCGTACACTAACGAAAGCGGAATCCAACTACTCCGTCACTGAAAAGGAATGTTTAGCTATTATATGGGCACTTGGGAAATTTCGACCCTACCTCTACGGCCGTCCCTTCGACGTCGTTACCGACCACCACGCCCTGTGTTGGTTATCGACATTGAAAGATCCATCTGGCCGCCTTGCTCGTTGGGCTCTGCGATTACAAGACTTCGACATACGCGTCATTTACCGCTCTGGTCGTAAACACACAGACGCGGATGCCCTCTCTCGTTCGCCTACACCAATTGACACGACTTCCATCTCAGTCCTCGAACCGGTATTTTCGTCGCCAGTGCCCGTCAACATGGCCGTGGAGCAGCGCAAGGATCCGTGGATCGCAGCAATCATGGACTGTCTTTCGGACGCTCCAACAAATCCACCTTCACGCGCTATTCGCCGCCAAGCGTCTCACTTCGAATTGCGGGACGGCGTTCTCTATCGCCGCAATTACCTTCCTGATGGCCGTAAATGGTTGTTAGTCGTTCCCCGTCACCTGCGCACAGATGTATGCTCTGCTCTTCATTCGGACCCGCAGTGTGCCCATGCTGGCCTCTTAAAAACTTACGCCAGGCTTCGATTACGCTTTTACTGGCGCGGCATGTATGCCTTTGTCAGAAAGTACATTCGCTCGTGCACAGCGTGCCAGCGCCGCAAGCTTCCTGCTCCTCGTCCTTCCGGTCCTCTACAGCCCATCCCTTGTCCGTCTAGACCGTTTGACCGCGTCGGCATAGACCTCTACGGCCCTCTTCCCTGCACGTCAGCTGGCAATCGATGGATTATTGTGGCTGTCGACCACCTCACACGTTATGCCGAAACCGCGGCACTGCGGACAGCCACAGCCCGCGACGTTGCATACTTTCTCCTACATCACTTCGTACTTCGTCATGGTGCGCCGCGGGAACTTCTGAGCGACAGAGGGCGTGCATTTCTTTCAGAAGTTCTTAGCGCCTTGCTCACTGCATGCCGTACCGTTCACCGCACTTCTACAGCTTATCATCCGCAAACCAACGGCATAACCGAACGGTTCAACCGCACTCTGGGCGACATGCTATCCATGTACATCGCGTCGGATCACACCAACTGGGATCTAGTTCTGCCTTATGTCACGTACGCCTACAACACCGCCTCACAGGCCACAACGGGATTTTCGCCATTCTTCCTTGTGTATGGCCGTGAACCTACTTGTACGCTGGACACCATTCTCCCATACCGTCCTGACCCTTCGGAGGGCACACCACTGTCCGAAGCCTCGAGGTACGCCGAGGAGTGCCGTCAGCTGGCCCGTTCGTTCACGGCAGAAGACCAAGGCCTCCAGAAGTTCCGCCGTGATGATGACCGTCCTCCCTGCACCTACCAGCCGGACTCACTAGTGTGGCTGTGGATACCTTCAACCACGCCTGGTCTCTCCTCTAAACTCGTCACCAAATACCATGGTCCATACCGCGTCGTTCAGCAGACCAGCCCTGTCAACTACGTTGTCGAGCCGGTGACGCCGTCTACTGATTTGAGGCGTCGGGGGCGCGAGACCGTGCACGTACAGAGGCTTAAGCCTTATTACGATCCGGTCGTCCTCTCCTCCCCTTGAGTCGCCAGGATGGCTCCTTTTTCTCCGGGGGGGCAGTTGTAGCGAAGAGGATTGGTGAACCCTACGAACGCTCTATCATCATCGGCTCACCGACGAAGAGGAGCTCGCGCTCTTGGTGTCCGACGCTCGGCTGAGACGGTCGCTTCGCTGCTTCGGCAATAAACCGCCTTACAACAATAGCGTTTGGACGTTGGTATCAATGAAACTATCCCTGATGGTGTACCTGTGAGAGGAGACATTCTTTACCTTGAGGATACCTAAACGCCTCCAGAAACATGTTATAATAGTTCACACGAAAATGTCGTTACAATATGTAGTAAATGAGATGCAAAGGTGATTTTCATTAAGCAAAAATAAAGGCATGATCAGGAAGCAATATCATGACGCTGTTTTTTTTTCATGCACGCTGGGCACTTTGGTTCACACGTAACCAAAAAGAAAAAAGAAGAATCGCATAATTTTCAGGTACTTATAGTCAGTACTGCCAGCAGCACCTTGTATAGCCTAGCATCTCCTTACAACTGTAGTACAGGCTAATTAAGCGAATTAACTCTATCGGCCTAACCGGCGATGTTCTCGCATAGGTGATGCCGGGTATAGCCTTGTATACTCGGTACAGTTCAAGAAATCTAGTTAGACTAATTAACACAATTATCCAAGTTGCCTTAATTAGCAATAATCTCGCATATACGGGAATTTGTATAGCAGTGTACGCCGGTACACTCTAACTAAAGCAAATACCCTACTAAGTCCCATTCCCATGTTACATTAGTACAGAACCTTGTTAATACAATTAGCCTCGTCAGCGATGGTCTCGCATAGGTACAACTGAGCATAGCCTTGTATACCCGGTACAGCCGAATTCACCCACTCAGCATAAGAAACACAATAACCCTAATTAGCGACGTTCTCGCGTATGAGCGACTCGGTAAGGACTTGTATACCGGTACAGTCTATTTAATCCAATTAGCTAGTTAGCCTAACTCTTACGTTCTCGGCTTAACGGTCAACCTCACATGTTTTCGCGAAAAGTATCAGGGAGAACTTGGTTGAAAACTTGGCATAATATAAATCAGGACGAGAGTATATCAAAGCAAACCAAAGCGTGATTAACGTGTAACCCTAGCATTAAGCTGGTCCGCACATGTGTTAGCCGACTATCTGCCATCTTCGCTGTGAGCTGGCCTTGCGCGACATAGTCCAAGCTGCGTGTTTTTCTTGTTTTTGTTTGGCGCAGTGGTCGTTTCCTTTCTTGCGCCAGATCGCATTTGTGTCGTTACGTCCGTATGTTAATTCTTCCGCCCCCCCCCCCCCACACACTCTGAAAAAAATAACTCATTGGGAGACTGGCGCCAGTAAGTGTGCCCTCTATTCCTGCACTCGCTTGTTTTTTTTGTTTTTTTTTTCCACCAAACGTTGACGTTAAAGGGAGCTAACAATCACTGCAAGCGCGGTCGACAAACGGCATCATCGCATACCATGGAATCTGCTTTCGCCGCGCAAAGCAGATTCTATTGTTGTGCATTTCAGACTGAATAACAGTAAGCGACGTGCGAGGTGATGGAGCCTCGGCAGAATATCAGCATATCAAGGACTACTCCATTTTTACGCAGCGTACAAATAGCCGAGAAGAAAAAGAAACCTTTCATAAGCAGGCCGTAAGAATATTTCAAATCCAGCATTAGGCGATGCTTTCATACGAGAAATAGGAAACCCGCCTTACCTCGCAAAGGACGCTGTTCGGAAAGAAGTTCTTTAAGCCGGTGTGTCGCAGCCACTGCGTCCTTTGCAAGCCATCGCGATTACCTTGCGGTGTCGTAGAAAGTGTACGGCCATTTGCACTCCGGTTGTTGCATTTATAGGCCCAACAGCAAGGCATAGCGCCAGCCCGCAGCGCAGAAAACAAATTGAACACTGCGTTCCCTACGCGGAGTTCAGGCGAAATATAGCGCCCACAGAAAAGAAAAATGCCAGCAAAAAGCGACATCCGCCAGTGCCTAAGGGCAACCGCGAAGGAGACCAATCGTCGTGCAGAAAAAGCGGCGAAGGAAGGGAGGACGCGAAAGGGCCCAGGAGGGAGAGAGGAGATCGCGCAAGCGGTGGCGGGTACAAAGTGCAGCGGTACTTTACCGACATCAAGGGGTTTTAGTTCCATCGAATGCGGTGTCTTCCATGGGAGTGGTTCCATGAAAAAGCAGGAGTCCGACGAACAATGCTTTCATGCAGCAGAGAATTCATACAGAGCGAAGAACAGTTATTTCTATATGTTTAAACGGGCTTTCTTTTTTTTTCCATGTGTGTGTGCACAAAGTAAGACAACTCTTCTGCAGCCTGGAGCGGTAAAGGTATCTTACATAACGTTACAGCGATGACGTATTCTTCCAGGCCAGCCATCCATGGCTGGCCTGGAAAACTGGCGCTAATAAAAAAAAAAACTAGCTCAGAAAAAAGAAGATACGTCCGCGGCAGGACTCGTACCTGCATTCTTCTGATCCCGAATCAGATGCCTTATCCATCACTCCTTACACTTTTTTTTCTTTATTGTCCATCACTCCTTACTCAATTCGATTTCTACCGTTCAAAACGATTGCCGGTCCTCCCTATGACATGTTCATAGTGCTTGGTTTATACAGCCTATGGAGATCAAGACTGTGTGATCGCCATGAGGAAAACCCACGTTCCACAAGATCATTCTACCGAGAAACTGTAGCCTACGTAAGAAGTGTCTATGCGGCTCAGGAGTCGCCGCCGAATGGATGCTCTTGTTAGACGCATGTGTGTTTTTGTCTGATTTTTGAGTGTGGAGACGTTCTCATTCTGATTTTTAACTTCCGTTGTCATTTCCATGCAATAAAGAAAAAATTAGGCCACGCGGACAGCACGGGACTGCGCTTCTTCATAGCATCTAAATTTCTTTTTTTTTCATTCTTTTTACAGAAAGCCACTATAAGGACGGCGAATGACGGGCACCCCTGAGAGGACATGGTTGCGACGTTTGGGAGGTTAGGGCAACGTCTACAAATACATGTGTTCAGAGATGACAAACGTGTAGAAATAAATGACTGAAGGGTGCACGCAGGTTCTTCTTCTTTTTTTTTCTTTATTGTCCATCACTCCTTACACTTTTTTTTCTTTATTGTCCATCACTCCTTACACTTTTTTTTCTTTATTGTCCATCACTCCTTACTCAATTCGATTTCTACCGTTCAAAACGATTGCCGGTCCTCCCTATGACATGTTCATAGTGCTTGGTTTATACAGCCTATGGAGATCAAGACTGTGTGATCGCCATGAGGAAAACCCACGTTCCACAAGATCATTCTACCGAGAAACTGTAGCCTACGTAAGAAGTGTGTATGCGGCTCAGGAGTCGCCGCCTGAATGGATGCTCTTATTAGACGCATGTGTGTTTTTGTCTGATTTTTGAGTGTGGAGACGTTCTCATTCTGATTTTTAACTTCCGTTGTCATTTCCATGCAATAAAGAAAAAATTAGGCCACGCGGACAGCACGGGACTGCGCTTCTTCATAGCATCTAAATTTCTTTTTTTTTCCATGTGTGTGTGCACAAAGTAAGACAACTCTTCTGCAGCCTGGAGCGGTAAAGGTATCTTACATAACGTTACAGCGATGACGTATTCTTCCAGGCCAGCCATCCATGGCTGGCCTGGAAAACTGGCGCTAATAAAAAAAAACTAGCTCAGAAAAAAGAAGATACGTCCGCGGCAGGACTCGTACCTGCATTCTTCTGATCCCGAATCAGATGCCTTATCCATCACTCCTTACACTTTTTTTTTCATTATTGTCCATCACTCCTTACACTTTTTTTTCTTTATTGTCCATCACTCCTTACACTTTTTTTTCTTTATTGTCCATCACTCCTTGCTCAATTCAATTTCTACCGTTCAAAACGATTGCCGGTCCTCCCTATGACATGTTCATAGTGCTTGGTTTATACAGCCTATGGAGATCAAGACTGTGTGATCGCCATGAGGAAAACCCAGGCGGCGTTCCACCAGCGCGGACGTGGCACAGGAGCTCTCCGCCAGAACCACGGTCAAGGCGTAGTCCCGAGTGCCTGGCGGGCGCCAAGAGTCGGAGTGTATGGCTTCACTTGGCACCGAGCTCCCAATGCTGTCCACGAAACGCCTGACGAGCCGCCTGTGCCACCAACAGCACCGTCGGGTGTAGGCCCGAGTGCTGTACCGCCGGCCCAGGACCTCGTGGACAGGCCCACGACTCTGTGGGGCCTCAGCTGCACCGCTTCCTTCGCGGATTCAAGAAAGCCACTGCTACCAGCAGCACGGTCGGGCGTAGACCCGAGTGCTGCCCTGTTTCCCCGAGCCCCGAGCGGCAACGCAACGCTTGTCGTGACGCCGGTACCCGACGTCCTCCTCGTCCCCGTCCCGACCCGCATCAGTGCCGACCACCTTTCGCCGACCAGTCATAGCGACGACCTCCAGCTCGCGCCGACTCTTCCCTCCTGTGACTCATCGCTCCTGAGCCCATCAGCTTTGGTGAGACTCTTGCCTAGCTGTGTGGACTCGCGCGTGTTCGCATGCTTTCTTCCATGTTAGAGCGTGTTTTTGTTTCCTATAGTGTCGTTTGTTGTTCTGTGTCCGTGTTCGTTTGTGTTTTCATAAAGTCTTCACAGAAAACAGCCTCGCCATCTTTCTGAACATGTCGCCGTCGTCAGACGCAACGTGCGTTCCACCAAATTTCAAAGAGTGTTCGTTTGTGTTTTCATAAAGTCTTCACAGAAAACAGCCTCGCCATCTTTCTGAACATGTCGCCGTCGTCAGACGCAACGTGCGTTCCACCAAATTTCAAAGAATCCCATCACAGTCAAGCGCATGTTATCGCCTGGAGAGCCGAATGGAGCCGTCTTAGATGTTCGTCCAATGTGGCAGAAAGCACAATCACGTCATCCAGGCATGTATACCAGGCATGTTTTCCATTTGAGGCCGGAGAGAACAGTGTGTGCGTGCGTGTGTGCAAAGTCCTCCCCTTGGGACTGTGCTCAGCCCCAGCCTTTGAAACGTGGCTGGGGCTGAGCACAGTCCGAAGGGGAGGACTTTGCACACACGCACACACGCGCGCGCATTCATAAAGCCCATCAGGCGTCACGAAGACAGTCTTCTTGCGATCACGCTCGTCGACCTCAATTTGCCAGTAACCACTGTTTAGGTGCATTGATGAGAAGTACAGCGTGTGCCGTAATCTGTCCAATGAATCGTCAATCTGTGGTAGTGGGTAAACGTCCTTCGTGACGCGGTTGAGCTTGCGGTAATCGATACAGAACCGGAGGCTACCATCCTTTTTCTTGACCAACACCACAGGTGACGTCCAGGGGCTGTTCGACGGCTGGATTACATCATCCTCGAGCATCTTCTGTACTTGCTGTTGAATTGCTTCGCGTTCTTTCAGTGCAACGCGGTACGGGTTCTGTCTAATTGGTCTTGCCGTCTCCTCTGTCACAATGCGATGTTTCGTCAGCGGCGTTTGGCCCACTCGCGATGTTGAGAAGTAGCCCCTGAATTGGTGGAGCAGCTTAGGAGATGAAGTTTCTCTGCGTTAAACTGGGGCCAAGATCGAGAACAGGAGCACACGGTGTTGTGTCTGTGGTGTCTTCCTCTTGCAAAGCGAAGCAGTCGCGAGCGTCGTTAATGTCATCCAGGTACGCTGCAGCGGTGTCTTTACTGATGTACCAGCGTTCCCTGGTAAAATTTGTCAGGAGCACTTGCGCACGTCCATCATTCAAACTCACGATTCCACGAGCGATGGCAATGCCGCGTCGAAGGGCAGTGATACCTTCAGCTACACCGTCTCCGTTTAGCAGTGCATCGCAGCTGACAGAAACTAGGCTGCACGAGAGAGGTGGTATAAAGATGTCTTCGTCGACAATGCGTAAAGCTGACTTGTGCGGTTCCATGGGCCTTGTCAACCGTGGAGAATGTTACCACTCCTCCGTCTCATATGTTCACTACAGCACCGTGCTCGCGCAGGAAGTCTATGCCTAATATGACCGATTGGCAGCACTCCCGCAGAATCACAAAACTGGCGACAGAGGTTGCATCGCCGATCACGAGTCTCGCCGTACACTTTCCAGTAGGCATCATTAACTGTTCTCCAGCATTCCGAAGACACGGGCCCGTCCATTACGTTCGGACTTTCTTAAGGGCGTCGGCCAACGTCTCTCATTATAGTGAAATCAGAACCAGTATGTACTAAAGCAGCCACTTCGCGCCCATCAATTCGTACAGTGAGGTCAGCAGTAACAGTTTCTTCGGCGTTGTTTGTCGGGGCAACCTCTTCCTCTCTTGGCAATGGGGGCTTTTCGACACTTCGAGAACTTGTCTTAGATTGCTGTCATCTGAAAATCAGATTGCTGTCATCTGAAGAATTTGTCTTAGATTGCTGTCATCGCTAGTCGCGAGCACTGCGGCTCCCGTAGGAGTAGCGGTGGCCAAGCGGTCGTATTGCTGGTAGCGCTGCTGGAGCGCTCGCTCGATTGCTGTGGCCTCCCTAATGAATTCCTCCACCGTCGTCGGAGGGTTACGCACTAGGCCCGCGAACAACTGTCCCTTGACGCCCCGCATTAGGTGGCTCAGCTTCTTCGCTTCGGTCATGCCAGGATCCGCGCAGCGAAACAACCGGGTCATATCCTCAGCAAACATGGCAACACCCTCGTTCGGCTTCTGTATCCGCCACTCGAGAAGACTGCGTTTTCATGCCGATCCGCGTTTCCGAACGTGTCGAGCAGTCGACGCGTAAACTCATCCCACGTTGTCAAATTTCCTTCGCGTTTTTTATACCAAGTTTTTGCCGCGCCTTTAAAGGGGTCCTGAACCACCCTCCGGGCTTGGTGAAAAAACATATTCTACGGCTTGCCTAGGCTGTGATGAACTTCTCAGCCAAACGCTGTAGTCATGCGCGAAGCGTAGCGTTCACAAGCGGAGCACAAAGCTTCCACTTCCTCAGGAGCCCTGAACTCAAAAAGCGGCTTCTCCTCACGCTCCTTGTATATGCTTTTGTTTCGTCATAAAGCATTTACAAGGAGCGTCGCTGCTATTGGCCGATGGCAGACACGCCCGCCGCGCGCGCGGGCCCTTCGCAGCGCGCATTTTTTAAAACCGTAAGCGCGTGCGTGCCGTGCGCTCGTTTTTTCTTGCGTTGTGAGCACCTATACAGGCAAAATAGTTGCTGGAAATAAGTAAAAATATATTTGTTCATGCGCAAGTCTCATAGATGCCATTGGAAGGCGTCCGTAAATTACCTCGGCGTGGACGGGAACGGTGCGGTGCAAAAGTCACCATAAATATAGTTCTCCAAGAAGCCAACAAATGCATGCCAGCTTAATAGGCTTGACCTTGAGGTCTTAGCATAATTTACCTTGGATTAATAAGTGCTAGCTTAGGTTTGACTTCAATAGTATTAACCTAGCTATGCGTGGTTTAATTAGTACTAGTTAATTAAACACGGTCTAATTAGCTTTCTTACACTAGACTTGTTCATATCAACTAAATTAGCCTCCGCATTAGTCTTACCTTAATTAGACGGTTTAATTAGTATCGTGGCTAAATAATGGTAAATCATTGGTATCCACTTAATTAGGTGTGACTTGTCATAGCTCAAGTAAGCTTGAATTAGTTCAGTTTGGCTTGGTTTTAGTGGATTAGTCCTGTCTGAGCTAGGCTCCTTTGAATTAGACTTAGCCTTACCTAACTAGTCCTAGGAATCTTAATTAGGCTCCACTGAATTAGACTTTGCCTTACCTAACTAGTCCTAGGAAGCTTTGTCTTTACTACAGCGTGGCATTATGCTAGCATTACACAGCTTAGCGGAGTTATCTGCAGATTTCCCCGTTTCACCAATAGCTTAAACAGCTTCACTGTTAAAATTGAAAGTGTGTTCACACATTAAATCAATCCATCCATCTTACCGCATGTCAACGCACCTTATTCCACATTAATCTGTCGGCAGAGGTTCGAGTTGTGAAGGTCTTCCTTTCGAGTCATAGTAGTCACACGTTCGAGCCCGACAGGATGATTAACCCGTCTACAATCACTAATCAACAATTAACTTGGGGTTATGCAGGACAAGGTGGAGCAGCGTTGTATAGTCGCGCTGTTTGTCCTGACGCCGTCTTATACGCAATATCGACAAGCAGCGCACTGACAAAGTAAGCGCGCACACCTGCGAGTATAAACGTGTGTGATGGACAAAAACAAAGCTTCGGAGGGTCGGGGAAAAAAATGCGGTGATCGCGAGGGCACGCGACCGAGCCCAGGCGCGGAGCGAGCAGGCGGCCACAAGCGCGCTGCGAACAAAGTCCCCGGTAGTCGCGCGCTTTTCGTCAACCACTCTGATACGTCGCTGAAGTCTGGTGACGTAACGCGGTGGGCGGGGTACCTCCTTCGACACCGCCCTAAGGAGCTCTGTACGCTATATTCCGCAGAGTTGAGACAGGACTGGAAAGGGAGGTTTCCGGTCGCAATATCTTCGCTCCTAACAAACCGTTTTGAAAAATTCTTTCGGCTGTGAATTTCTGAGAGGCCTTCAATAGACACCCAACCGTTTCCAAAACCAAGCCCAAGCGGTGGTTCAGGACCCCTTTAAGTACACGTTGGCAAGCTTGTCGTCGGGGCCCCAGCGGTTTGCTTTAGCCACTCGCTCATACAGTTCGAGCTACTCATCCGGCATCCTCATGCGCCTCTCCGCGGAAAATATCGGGAATCCGAAGATTTTGGACGGTTACCTGGGTTGGCCTGCTTGCAGATATCTCTGGGGCCGGTAGGGTCGTTTCTGGTTGTGATTCCAAGGAAGTGAACTCTGGGCTCAAGCCTTGCAGGCGGCGGCTTGTCCGGTGTACGGGCGTTTCATGGAAGTCCTGTCGGGCCTGAAGGAGGAGCCTTAGTCATGGGCTGATGGCAGAGTACCCAGCGCTTCCACCAGTGTCCCGGTTGACTAAGAGTTTTATTGCTCGAAAAACAAGAAGTACTGCGTAGGACTCGGGAGCACCAGCAGCAGAACCAGGAGCAGAGATCGCAAGAATCTCGTCTACCTCTCTAGAGCGGGCTTGCATTCACGAGTGGGTCAGTTATTCCGTGACTGTCTTCCTCGTCACCAGTGGATACGATAATGGGAACGTGGCAATATGTTCAATATAGAGGTTTACAAGTTGCATCAAATCGTCGTCCGGTTAAAGTAAAGGTGTTTAGTACAAGAAAAATTACTATTAAATTAGCATCGCCTTCCCTAACACTGCACTTTGTTTGCTTAGGCGGTACTGCCACCTAGGAAAGATAGAGCTCTACCGATACAATTTAATGTCGACTGTTCAGCCGTGCAAATTAAGTGCCATTAAATAGGTTTGGGTGCATTGTACTATTTTTTTTTCTTTTGGAGTTCTGTAATTTCCGACACTGCAAGCGCGCTTGTGTGAAAACCGGCCGGCTGCCTGCAATTGGCTGTTGCTCTTACGACTTTTGTGCGACAGTTTCTAGATTTCCAAAAGCCAAGCGATCGGGCAAGCGACCCGTCACGCGACGCCCAATTTCGTCATATATCACGTCGCCCGCCGTGGTTGCGCACATGCGGTTTAGGCTTAAAGCGTTATTGCTTCAAATCACTGCCGAATATTTAGGTGAAATGACCTTTTCGAGGCTTACATCTTTTCGAACGCATTGTTTGTGCAGCTGATACAGCACTGAACAGATACCGGAATAGCTACAATCACTATCTCAGGCTGGCCAAGAAAAGACAACTCAGGCCCTCTTTCTCATACCACCAATTATAAGATTTGAGGTTTTGGTACTCATCTGTCCACTACTGAAGCTGCCACCCAAGCAGTGCCTATGTTAGCCTTATGAACACATAGTACAGTGCATAAAGCATGACGATTATGCAAGTCGGGTGCTAAGGAAGCATAACTGCTTGATCAGAGCACAATGCATTTAGTGTGAAAAGGGATTAAGAGCAAAAGCATTAAAAAATGCACCAGCAGGGAAAACAGAATGTGTTGCACTGTTTTCAGTCCACAAAAGTATAAAAAGGAAAAAAGTAATCCAGTGAAAAGCATCATCCAAGCTGAAATGGCAAAATTCCACTGGATGCTTAGGACACAAAACGAAAATATATATAAGAAATTCGTTATTTGTAGCAGAGTTCTTCAATCATACCAGTTGCCAAACTGCGTTCCGAAATCTGGACAAGCCGACGGCCAAATCGGCGGAGGTTAGCAGACTGTCGCCCCTTCTGGGAGCCGTAACTGAAAACGCTATACTCACCGGATCTCGGAGGCGATGTTTATTGCATGAAAATGGCGGCCACAAACGTTGGAGCACCGTAACAGTTGCTAATCGCTCTCTTATCACGCGGCTAAAGACGGGCAAAAGAAAGGAGCAAGAGATAGAGACGCCTTACATTGCAATTCGCCTGCACTTGGATCGTCGACTTGCACCATACGCTTTTTCGCTTGCAGACGACACGCTCTGCATTAAAGGGCAACTCCGGCGATTTTTCAGTGTCCACTGATCTCAATGAAACTTTCAATATATATTCTCCTCTGTACACTAATAATATATGCCAAGTCAGGCGGCTGTAAATCATTTAGTTTTCCTGTAAATGAATTTTAAAATTTTTTAGCGGATTCCCATGCGGGCCACCCTGTGTTTTTGACGTCATCACCTTCAACGCTGCCTACCTGAGCCAGCGGGCCGTCAAAGGCAAAACGTCGACGCTTGAGCGCTCAAATCGACGCAGTCAAGTTCAGAAAAGCTGGCAGAACTCGATGTATCGTCGGATGACCGCTCCACTGGCGTTTTTCGGGCTCCAGCTCCATATTTCTGATGGCGGGGAGGTTGCGACGTCATCGCATACGCTGCGCGACGCGCCTACCCGTTTCGGTTTCGGTTTTAACACGACTTTCAATTGGTTATTTAAAACCATTGGTGCGTTTCTGAGCAAACTGAAATACCTTAGCTGTTACAGGACTATCAGTGCCGTTGGAAAACATTGATATCAGAATATGGCGAAAAAACCGCCGGAGTTGCCCTTTAAAGGCCTTCTGCTTGCTGTGTTGACACATAGACGCTGTAGTCGTGTGAACTGAATTCCACAGATGCGCGCTTGGTGCTGGATTCGTAATGACACATCGACATTTAAAGACGAGAAATGAAGAATAATTATTCACCGAAAATCATCCGCTGTTCGAATAGCTTTCTTGTTCTTTCACCAGCGGCTTCGGCAGCCGAACAGACGATTCCCTGCTTCTTTCGTGAGAGCAGTTAGCACGGAGAAAAGGCTTCGTGAACCCTCAGTGTTCGTGCAGAAGCAGAAGCGACGGCACAAGGTCAGTGAATTTCCTTGCTCTGCAGAAGACGCCAGTGCCGCCAGAACCACGGTGAAATTGACGGATGTTCTGTGTGAATCCATAAGGTTCGCTTCATTGACGCGGCGGAGCTTTCTGTGCTCCGTAACACAAAACGCACTAACCTGCCATTTAGTAGTCAGTTTCTGTGTCGACAGATGGCGCGACAATCTGCTAACCTCCGCCGTTTTGGCACTCGGCGTGTCCGGATTTTGATACATGGGGCATATGGGGAGTTTGGTAACTGGTATGATCAAAGAACTCTGATTTGTAGGGTGCTCAGCTTTGGAGAAGTGCAAAAAACAGCGGTGCTACCCATTTCGAACTCAATTTTGCCACAGCTAAAACAAATCTAGGCACATTAGTAATTCCTTTAGTAGGAATTTTGTATGCAGCTAAGTCATATATTGTCGAGCACAAAATTACTGAACAATCAACCCATCATCTCCTTTCAGTGTCCCCTCTAGTTTCTGGACAAAAAGCTCAAGCTTTTGAAATACATTCAACAGCACACATTTAGGAAATTTAATAAGATCTTGTGCCGTGGAAACCAGGCAACTGCAAATCTTCATGCTATACAAACATTACATGCTCAAACTTGATTGTATTCGCACGTAATGCAATTAAAATTTCCAGAGCAGTATGTACGAAGTAAAATGTATGCAGTGTATGAGACATGCACCACACGACTCCACACATTACCTAGCTTAGAGCAGTTTTCAAACTACAGCCCAGCACATGGCAACATGGCTAGCAAGTCATCAGTAGAAATCCCACTCCGGCGGCACGCTCTCCGCATTTTGGTCGTTTTTTGCGAACGCGCTGTGCTTTCTACGCTGGTTGTGCAGATGTGAGCTATACAGCGTAACAAAGCTTGATTTCTGCGCTTTCCTACTACACTTAGCATTATTGCCTAGACTGAAGTGTTAAGTAACGACAGTGAAAACAGTCGCAGCAAGAAACTGTGTTTTTGGCGTACAACCTTCCGCATTACTGAGTTTCCAGCGAAACTGCTCAGCATAGGAAAATGAAATTTTCTGTGCCCCTAAATGAAATGTCATTCCAGAATTCTATGAAGAGAAATTTCGTGTAAAGCAATCAGGAACTTATACAGACTCCATTGAAAATGACCAAAACAATAGAAGTGTACGATCGAATAACGTTTTTTCTTTTCAACTTAGAACAACAGTATTTGGTAGTTTCCTAGGCCGTAATCTACTTATCATCTGCGCGAAATTGAGTTACGTTCTGATGAACACATCACGAGTTATTATTACTTCAATTTGGCAATTTTGAGCTCTACTTAGCCACGCATTATTGAAGAATTGACAAAACTGTTTACGTTGAAGCTCTGAAATTTTCAATAATCAAGCAGGAAGCCCTTCTCTCAAATCCTATGAAGAGAATATTCTCTTTTTCTCATTAGGAAATCTAAACGGACGTAGTGAATTTAGCTAATTTTTCTGCTGGCTAGGCCGGTACAAATTGGCATTTATCGTCATGCACATGCTAATTCACGACAATTACTGCACTTTAGTGGAATCATACGGTGTCTTATGATGACTTGTGCTCAGTAGTTTTACCGAGGAGCGCCTCAAACTAAAGATTTTCGACAAAATATTGATCTTAAAATTGTTTTCTAGCAGTGGTGCCCTCTGTGGAAAAAAATATCAACCTCTTGCGCGTGAGTTCTAACGTTTGTCAAAAGCGGAGCCACTAAACATTACAAAGCGGGTACGCTCTCCCTCCAGCGAGCCTCATACAGTTTCACCCCCTTCTCGAGACCGGTTTCTGTGCATTGGGAGCCCAACCTCAAGTTTGCGCAGCGCCGTCCGGCAGTGAAGCGGAGAGAGGTGGAACTACCGGTCGCTCCGACGGTCGCACTCGCATTGCACGAGCGGAGAAACGTGTTTCGGGAGGCTCTTTTCTCGCGTTTCCCGCCGGGCCGCTGCAGTTTTTTTTTTTTTTGTCAGTACGGAAAGGAGGCACACAATACAGATGCTTTGCGCGCTGTCACAGCGGTTTAGAAAAAAAAGAATAGCCGAGAACTGCCCGTGAAAATCAGGTTCCGTTTCCCTGGCAGAGACGGCCACCACAGGAAATCGCAAAATGATGTGATGCTTGCACGCGCGGTATCTTGGTGTCACCTTTTGCAACATAAGATATCATCAATAGTTAACACGGAGAAGCGTGATGGCCAGTCGTATTTTAACAGAACTGCGTATGTCAAGCGAAAGTGCATGCAGCAAGTATATTCGTCTTACATTTCGAAGAGTGTGCGCTTGCTAGGTCACTTACCATTTTTAATACGACAGCAGTGGTAGACGTTGGCCCCGTACATCAGTTATTAAAAACCGTGAGTACTGGTGCAGTTTTACTTCCTGGCGATAAGTGCGCAAAAAGAGCACCAGGACAAAGAGGGGCAGAGAGGTGCTGTGTTTGCACACTTATCACCATGAATGCATACTAACTGGCCCGAGTATCCGCTCTTCTGCAGTTTTACTTAATTAACTGGTGGATATGGGTTTTTAGTCGCTGTTCAGTACAAAACTTGAGTAGCTGGATGTTCATAGTGAGCGTGTTAACGCTGGCCATGGAAGCGCCTGTGCCACTGGCGGTATGTAGCTGCCGCTTTGGCTAGGGAGGCCAAGTATGTGTAGAGAGAAGCAAGGTAGCGATAAAAACAGCAAAGATATTGCGAAGTCTGATGCTGTTTTTATCATCAAAAATTACATTATAACGGGAAACACACACGATCGAAGGGCGCATTTTATGGTGTTGACGAATTGGGCTTTCGAAGGGCGCATTCTATAGTGTTGACGAATTGGGCTTTTAAAACAAACAGAGCGCCATTACTGTAAGCGCACACGGTCTGAAATAATTGCTTACACTGCAGGAAACATGCGTGGTCACGGTGGGCGTTAGAGATTATCGTGCCGCATTGTAATGCAGACAAAATCAGCTTCAAAAAGATGAAACCAGCATGATGTGACGATGAGATGTCGCTATCTTTCGAGGCAGAGCTTGTACGCGGCTGTCAGCATTGCGTACTGTAATGCTGCCAGCGACTGAACAAGGTAGACGTAAATATGAACGGTTCATACTAATCATATAATAAATTTGAAGTCTGTTGTGGCCTGCAACCGATGGAATTTCGAGCGAACGTACACGAAATTGCAATTTCTTGCGCCTACAGCTCCGAGCAGACGCCACTTCACGATGCGTTTTATCGGCCGTATAATTACAGAAACTGAAAACTCGTCTCTAGTTTCACGTCAGCAACGTAGTCATCCACACGCGCTTGGCAGCCACGAACACAGCATCGTCTTCAACGACCTACTAGGTCCCGTAATTGCAGTATTTAAAGTGTGGTATATGTTGAGATTGGAAGCCCGAAAATGTTTTTCAGTGCCACAAATTTTCCTGAAGTTGCCATACAGCGGACACATGACGCAGCATATGCAGCCACTGAGCGCGTGCGAGTTGTGAGAGACGCCTTGGGCGGCCTAAGAACGCGCTAGCACGCGCAGAAAGCGGGCGCACTCACAGGCGGCAAGGGCGAGAGCAGCGGGCGAAGCGACCGCAAATCGTACGAGCTGCCGAAACGGCGCTTTTCGGAGGCGCGCCGCAGCGCCCTCTGTCCCAGCTTGGGAGGCCACATACAACAGCGGCACCCAGACCCAGCATCGCAGGCGTGGAAAAGCTACCCGCTGTCACCTCGCGCAACATGTTGCACTACCAACGGACGGGACTGCTGCGGTTGCGCGACGGGGGGTGCATGTGGACGCAATCTCGCACAAACAAACCCGTCAATTTCAGGTCTGCATAGCGCTCCCTATGGGGATGGTGCACTTGTAACTCTCCGCCGACGGGAGCGCCATCGCGGCGGCACGCCCGTCGTTGGGGTGATAGAAGCTCCGGTCGCAGGGCTGGCGGTAGCTTTAGAACCGAGTTATTCGCGTTTTCCTGCGGTTTTTCGTTTCTTCCAAAGGCCGTCGTACTACGGCTCGGTGTTCAGCAACAAGATTTGTTTTTCGTCGGCCGTAACAATACTTATATCAGATCACCAGGGCCAAATATTTATAGCCTCCAGAAAGCTCAATGCTGAAGGAGAAGCGAGGTCGCTCGCGCGCGCGCGTTCCGTCGACGCTCTCTACTGAGCAGACGACATGTGTTGCTAGTTTGCAATGTAAGGAGCATTCTGTCCCCCGGCATACTGCGTGGAGTACGTGAAAGGTGGGTTGTCAAAGGGAGGGAGTTAGTGCGCGCGTACCGGCAATGCTCTTCTACTAGCAGACGACATGTGTTGTCGATTTGCAATGGTTCGCGCTGTTTTTAACGAGCCGCTTGTGTGGGCTAGGCTGCGACACGCATAGCCGTGTGGACTGAAGCGCTCCATACATTTCGTTCGCGGCCCGGGCTGCTGTCCGTTTCCTCTTTTTTTCTTCTTGTCCAAGAGCCCCCTCACGCATTTGACTGGTTTGGTCTTTCCTTTCGTTGGTACTCCGACCAGAACAAGGATCGCCGTCTACTGGAGTGCCTCTCGCAAAAAAAAGAAAGAAAGAAGAAAAGAAAAATCACTTTCGCTTTCCAGCCTGGCAATCTTAGAACTTTCGGAGTATTTTGACTCCCGCGTTTGGGAGACACATCGGCCCGTCACCACGCTTCCGTCCGCAGACACACTTTCTTTAACTTGATGCCCATGGCCTGCCTCGTATAAACGTTTTGCTTTAGCAATATTAGCCCTACGAAAAAAATTTTTCAAACCTTCTACGGTATTAAACCAGTAAGAAGCTGCGGCGGAACACACGCAGACGACGCCACCCCCGCACAGGCAGGCGCGCACGCAGTGCGGGAGGGAGCCTTATCACCCCAACGACGGGGGAGCGTCCGCATTGGCGCTGAACGCAGGGGGCGACGGTGGAGCCGCCTGGCCTTGTGCACCATCCCCATACACCATCGAACCTACCTTTACACACGCAAGTGCCTTGGATGTGGAGCGATCTCGACGTTATGTCACGTGACGCTGGAATCTCAGCTTCTGGCTATTCTTCCATTTCCTCTATCTAAATCCTACGAGGCTGTGCTGCGTGACGTGAAGCCCAGGTGGCCAGCGAAGCCTGATCCGCGTGGCACATAGCGTTGCAGGTGCTTTTGGCGCTACAGGTATATAAAGTGAGGGCCCCACCCTATATTCATTCAATGACCTGAACAAAATCTCTCCCTCTCTCCTTGGCATAACAGTGCAAGTGTGCAGTGACCGGTGACAAGCTATTTTGTAGAGGGTGCTTCAAAAACGAACTGCGAGATGTTGTATGCATAAGCTAATAGCACACCTACCTCATGACCATATGTCCCTGCCCCCTACTCTTCCGTAGTCACCGCTCAACGCTCTCAATTACCGCGCAAGTGATTTTGAAGTGCACAGAAAACTTGCCTTCGCCTTCCCTGTTTTTCCAGATTCGTACGACGATATCTGGAAAGTTACTTTCTCCATACGGTGAAGCGTGATAATTTCGGCAAGGTACTGTGTCTCCTATTGTACGCGACTTCGGTTCAACAATACGATTACAAAAAGAAAAGCATTGAGCAAGCCCTCTTTAGTGGGAAGTGCGGATGACTGGGTGACCTGTAACACTCCAAGCATTTCTCAAATGTTGCGTGTTTCGACATCCAGTGAAGCATTGAGACACGCGATGAGGTAGTATTCTCGTTGACATATATGGTATCTTATCTCCGTTATCATCATACTCGCGTGGTGGTCTCATCTCCACATTTTCCACCCGCTTTTTCGTGTAACCACCGCACCTTCGAAAATCGATCGAGCATATTTTCCCGTCATTTGTTTTCGCGAAGTCTCAGAACACAAAAAAAGGTTGCAGTGACGCTTCACTTAGCAAACGCGGGATTGTTCCAAAATATTCTGGCGCAACGCCTCCCTTGTAATAATAATAATAATAATAATAATAATAATAATAATAATAATAATAATAATCTGCGAGCAGGATGTTATAAACTTGTGGTCTTTGTGCGGACATCTCGTGGTTCCTTCGAGACCAAGAGATTCGCAAGGAACGTTTGGGGCAGTCAGTCTTTGCTCACGCGAATTAATTCGTACGCGCATACGTTACGCGCAAGCGTTTGTGTGATAGCCCCCTGTTGTACACCGCTTTGGCTGTAAATGTGGCCGTTCACTCAAGGGTCGTTGGCTCGATCGTTGTTGGCTGCGTCTAGTGCGCACCGCTCAAGAGCAACGTGGCGACCAAAAAATGTAATAAACACCAGTAGCGCGCGCGCGTGTTCTCGCCTTTGGAGTGATGACCGCTGCGGCCGTACCGTAAGACAGTAAAATGTGTTCGTACCGTTCATCAAACATCGGCTTCGCCTCTGCATGTGCACACAACTGTGGCCACACGCCTTCGCAGGAGGAAATGGCTCATGATTTTGTTTTCCCCTCTTGACGTAATCGTATATACCTCACGCATCATCGCAAAGACATGCAATTTTCACGATGTTTGTGTCACAGCTTGCATAAAAGTGGGGCTGGAGCACAAATAATGCCGAGAAAAACGGGTGCATTTCTGTCCTACTCGTATCAGATGTAATTTCTCGCCGACTTTTGTGGCTGTTAGTGTGTTAGGTGGTCGGCATTGCTCGCCTTTTGTAGACTCCTCACACAGAAAAGGGACGATGGGCACGATACCGGATGCAGTGAATTAAAAAAAAAAAATACTTTGGCGCAGGAAACATGAAGCGCTTTTCGACACCACCGCCACAACGATGAAAGAGCCAGGCCTACGCGGAACTGCAGGACAGTGACATGCGTAAGCTGGAGGAGCGACCTTCTTAGAGCGTGATCGCCATGCGGAAACTGGCCCAACTTGCCGTTTTACTTCTTAGAGGCCATTTTAAACGCTTGAGAGAGGTGGGGGGGGGGGGGGTAGATATCCCCTGAATCATAACTCTCATCATGCCGCCAAGTAGGGAAATACCCACTACGCCATAATTACTGCGGTATTATAACGTGCAAATCTGTATAACTGCACATCTTAGAGACACTTGGCGTCGTTTTCCCGCGAACGAACCGAACTCTCGGCCAGGCGTCGACGGCGACCTGCGGTTTGGGCTTCTTCCTGCACAGCTGTCTGTTGTGCCCGACGGTGCCTTGCTGTAGCCGCGCGCGTATCTGCGATTCGCTTCTTCAGCACCGGTCCGCACTTTTCGAGGAGGCGCCATCAGGTATATCGAAGAGCGAAGTTGAAGAAGGTTGTTTCATAATGATGATGTTGATGATGCCTCTGTAATGGGTGCAGAGCTACAACGCATGTAGCTCTGTGTTCCTTCAAATGATTCCTCGCACTCGTTATGCAATCCACTTTCCGCGACGTGTAGTGGCGTATTATGATTCTGCCGCGTAACATTGCATTTGTTAATTCGATTCCTCGGCAGTCCTTATACCTGTTTAGGTTTTTAGCGAAGATTTTTCAAGCACAGGCGTGGCTCAGTGAACGGTAGAAATCGAATACTGAGCGACGCCTGTGCTTGAAAAATCGTTCACAACGATTGCCGGTCCTCCCTATGACTTGTTCATAGTGCTCGGTTTATACAACCTATGGAGATCGAGACTGTGTGATCGCCATGCGGAAAACCCACGTTCCTTAAGATCATTCTACCATGAAACTGTAGCCTACGTAAGAAGTGTGCATGCGGCTCAAGAGTCGACGCCTGAATGGATGCACTTGTTAGACGCATGTGTGTGTTTGCCTGATTAGTGTGGAGACGTTCTCTTCCAGATTTTTTACTTCTGTTGTCATTTCCATGTAACAAAGAAAAAAAAAAACAGGCGTGGCTCAGGGGTAGAATGCTCGACTGCAACGCAGAGGGTGTAGGTTCTAATCTACGCAGAGGACGTGGTTTGAATCCTCCTCGGTCCTTTTTTTTCTAAAATTTGCGCGATAGCGGTTGCGGACACCGGCGGCGGCGGCGGACAACTACGGCGCAAAAACGACCCTTGTTGTGATCTCATAACAGTCTACGCTGTAATAATAATGGCGTACACGCTTCGATACTAACAGCAGAGGTCTGGTTACAGCGCTCAGTGTAGCAGAAAATGTGAAAAGTGTTCATTCGTCCGGTGTGATTGCTTTGTCGTTACTAGTTTGGGCGATAATCACAGATAAAGTGGGGCGTCCTCCCGTCGTAGGACGTGAAGCAGAGGAAAATGAGAGATGTGGTGCCACACGGTATCAGTACTAAATAGGCTGTTCTTGTTTCGACTGTGCTTGAACATTCGCCATGCTGGAACAGAAGCCAACTGTGGCAAAATCCCGCACATGATACAATGAAGCCCTCCAAACAGTTCATCGCAACCACAAAGCGTATGCGTAGCATTGTTGTACATACATTTTCGCGCTTTGTAGAATGCTTTGTTATGTATGTGTACTGCGCTTTATTACAGTAATGTTTGTTACGACATAATGCAGGAGTTAAATAAAGTGCACTATTAAATACATTACAGATGACTAGTACACACATGCATGCAAGCACGCATGCTTTAGTGAAGACAGTAAATCTGTCTTCACAAAATGGTACCCAGAAAACTGGGTACCATTTTGGCAAAATTTTTCAAAGGAATTTTACAAGCATGATACCTTACTATATTCTTCAGGTGTTGGAATATAAACAGCTCGTAGACAGCAGGCAAAATCGCACTCGCACACTTCCGTGCACGGACGACAAGAGAGCCTGTCGCATTTATTCCATCAACCCATAGTCACAGTGAACAAGAATGCAGTTGTGGCCATGCGGCATGGAAGTCAACCGCTGAGATAATAACATGGAGGCCTGTTTGCAGATATCGAGAGTCTGTACACACTTTTGGAGCACCCCAATTTTCATACATGGCAGCCTCATGTCGACAGCACCAGGAGTACAGAACTTTGCTGAGTATTTGTAAACAACCGAAGAGTCCCTGAATGGGGGTCCTTTTACTTCATTTCGGTTGACCAACGTTCGCTTATCCAACCACATCGTGTCTAAAGCCTTACCTCATCCTTGCAAATTGCCAACGACAGGAGGAGTCACACGAGAGAAAAATAGTGCTGGTTGTCACATGCACACATAGAAGAATGGGGCTATAGTTGCGCATGCCCGGAAGCTTTGTAATTCGCGTGCTTACGGTACCCTTTTCAAAACAGAAAAATCATTGTTGTTCACGCAGTCAAGTGCCATGCCTTACAGGCTTACTCTCGACATTGCAGAGAGAGGTGGCTGCAGGTGAAATAAAAGAAGAGACCGCCTGCGCAGACATGGAGGGGAGCATAGCTAACGCTCGTGAGCAGGGACAGTCGTGGCGGTCGCCCTCAGACCTGAATGAAAAAAAGACACATTTCAAAAACCGAAGAGAGAAAAAAGAAAGAAAAAAATTACAGCATATCCACGGAGTGAATGATGATGAGTGGGCGAAGCTCGGGATGTGCATCGTAGATCGTGCCGAGTTCCGGATTAATTTAGTTAACGCGCATGCTACGAATCCTCACGGTTCAACTATGCACAATGCACAAGTGAAATCTCCCACCGGCACTTCATTGCAAGTCAAGATCCAGTGTATATATATATATATGGGTTTTGCCGGTGAACACTTCTCCAACGCGAGCAGTCGGTATTTCTCAATCAAGAAACTCGCTAGGAGACGCTGCCTGCGCCAACGTTGTCTCTCGCGTTTGCCGGGGCAGTGTCGAGTTTGCCGGGGAGCGCGTGGCTCCCGGCGAGGGCGAGCGCCAGGTGCCACGCGCTCGCCCTCGGCGCGTGCGTGCGCTCCAGCAGGCACGCGCCGGTGGCTACCTACTACTAACTACTACTACTACATACATCGGGGACGCACGAAATGGCTGCTAATGGGGAATGAGAGACAGAAGAATTCGGCTTTTAGTTAACGCGCACGCTGCGAATTTTTTATTGTTCAACAACGCACAGGAGAAATCTCCCACCGGCACCACCTTGGAGGTCAAAGCGTAAGACTGGTTACGCACTACTACGACTACGACGAGGGACGAACGGGTGCCGCTTTAAGGAGCTTCGCCCCTAAAAGACGGACTGTGCACACGCATGCACAGACATACACACCGCTCCGAGAGTGGGACTAACGCCAGCAATTACTTGCTCACTGGGGGAGCACAAAGGAGAGAATACAGGAAGCCAGAGGAAAGGCCACAACATTGTAGTGGGTCCACCCCCCACCCCTAGACCCCCAGTCTCACCCCCTCTTTTTGTGATCTATTCTTCGCTTCTTCGCGTACTGTCCCCGGCTAGAATGTACGTTTGCAGAAGCGCGTCTCCTCCTCACCCAGAGCCGGCCGGAGTTTCTTTTTCTCCGTTCTCCGCTACCCTGACCGAGTGGCGTAGCCTAGCGGAAAAATTTTAACTACGACTGTCATGGCGGCAGTGAGACCACCACCTTAAAGGGACATTAAAGTGAAAGACTTAAGTCAGTGTAGACTGATAAATCATTTTTCGAGACCTCGTTGCAATCATAGGTTTCATCTAGAGGAACACCAGCACTAACAACACGGTCGTGTCATGTGCTGCTTCCTATGTCCTTAATGTTGCTGTTCCTCACGATGCATTTCCACCAACTCACCCAAGTTTCTCTTCTGGTATCTTTTTTTTAATAGAGATGAAAACGAAGATCAAGGTTTCATTTTTCAATTTCAGACAAACTACAGCCCCTGAATGTCAGTGCAATATCAGATTTCAAAGCCATTTTTCATACATTTTGAGCACAATGGCTTAACAAAATTTCCTGAAACATGGTGTGCTAAACATGCATCTTGCTTAGGAAGAAAGTGTGATTCAGTTTTAGCAATAATTGGTTACTGAAGCCCTAGCAAACTTGTTCACAATCTATGGTGTCTTGGAGAGCTGGTGTGGGAGTCCAATGGTGGCGTCGACACCTTGTGTGTTGTGGCTTACAAGTGTTTCCAGCTACAAGATTGGTGCTGCTGTCATAAAAGGGCAATTTACTAATTCAAGGAAAATTGTTCTGCGCTTTAACATCCCTTCAAAAGCACATGGACTAGCTTTCATTTATGCGCACCCAGCAGCAAAATAAAAGCGTAAATGGAACAAGGCAAGCATCCATATGTTGATGTTTATAGTGCGTAAAGTGTGATGTTGTTGTGGAATAGCCTCGTGTTCCAGACATCTGAAGTATGCACAAAAGCTTTGACACAGTTGCAGTGTTACAAAATGTATGCTGTTGTACAACAAAGTCAATGAATTTTCATGGAAACATTTTTATTTATGGTAAACTAAGAGGTGAACATTTTATACAAAAATAGATATATTCCAACTGTTCCAGTTATCACATGGTCTGCAATGCAAAACGTCAGCACAAAAGTTCAAAGCATCCTGTGATTGACATATCACCAACCCTTTGCAACCCTTTTCTTCATTTATATATATCATATATATATATATCACAGATAATGTGCTAAAACAGCTCATAGAAAAGTTGAAGGGAAAGCAATCCCTAGAGAGGCATCAACTGCTGGCAAAGGTTTGCTTGATTGGGGCAGTAATTAGCACATCTTGGGGCAAAAGTGCACGAAAGTGGCCATGCCTGTTGCAAATATTGCCATTAAAAAATGATCAGTTGTCGGTGGCAGCACCACTGACTACAACCAGAGCAGCTTCAAGAACCCAAACATTTGTGTATCCTTGAGGACTAGTTGGCTCTTAGCATGCTATATTTGGTCACAAATGGCCTGAACATAGATGCAAAGCATACATGCAAACCTCACACAGATCTAAAAGGTTAAAATAACTGTACAGAATTGCACAAAAGGCTCTTGCTGGTCATTTCTTTATAAAGATGGTGTGCTGAAAGCCACTTGTGTACTCCAAAGCATCTCTTGCAGCTGTTCAAACATGTCAAAATTGGCACTTAATTCTTGCCTCACCATTGTTGCATCTTCGCAAGCAACAATAAAATAACTCCTAAAACGGAACAAAGTCCCTCCCCTTGGGAGTGTTATCACAGCTCCAATGGCTTCACTGCGAGGGTCCACTAATGACTTCTGGAGAGGAGGGTAAAGGAAAAAAAAACTGCCTAATCCACTTGAATGTCATTCAATCCACAGAGTCGTCCTGTGAGAGGAAAGGTAAAAAGAAATCATTAAACATACTTTGCAGTTGAGGTTCAAAGTGGCAAGCATTGCTGAAAATTCAGCAGGGCTGGTGAGCTCTCTGAACCACTAAGACAAACCTGTGCAACTCAACGGGTCTATAGTCTGTTTCACTAGTTCCGTGCGGCAGAGCCAAGGCCACAAGGGCATCAAGCGCAGAATTCTTCCAAGGCAAGACGAAATGTCATTGTTTGGACATGCACCTGCAAGCCACTCCTGCCAATAGGGGCTTCACTTTGTCCTCCTCCTCCCCTTTCCAAGGCTGCTTCTGCCACTGCACCATTCGCCTCTGGCAGATGCCATGGCACAGAGGGACACATTTAACACGTGCTGCCCTCCTGATTGGACAAAAGGCCCTGTAGCTTCCACAGTGCTGCACCGAACTGCTGAAACAGACTATACTTAAACCTTTGCAGTCATACGTCTTTATCAATAGTGTGATCATGCCATTCAAAAGGCAGTGTGCACGTTTAATGTCCTATGAAGAAAGAATTATCTACACGAGCACTTGTTAGGAGAATTAACTGAAAATTATTTTTGATATGCCTACACGTCCCATTAATAGCATTTAAAGCAGTTACCAAAGGCCAAGACTAGGATATGCACGTATGTCTTGCAGTATAAAGGTCTCCTGCCCACACCCTTTCCACGCTCTAAAAATGCATACAACGAAGCCCATACTCTAGCAGCTAGAGTTCTTATAGATGAGGTGTCACATGCCAACTATAGTTTTATCCATAAAGCAATTGGGCAGAACATGTCACCGCTTTGACAGGACATGGCAGAACCCAGCTAAATAAACAGCATGAGCAAGTGTGCTCACAGCACATCCAGACACCAGACCAGAACCAGTATTTTTCACGGTGCAGGGTTGGCACGACAATGTACCACGAAGGATTAAGCCTTCAAAAGGAGAATTATTCATATCTATAAGAAGGGTCCAGGGTGGCAGTTCCACGACATGGATACAAGTAGAGTAACAAAAACGAAACCAAGTTTGCAGTAAAGGCAACAGCCTCCAGTCAGAGGGGTTAGATGCGCTATCATCCCCAAATCAATATCTTGCTCGCCATAAAGCGAACCGCATATAATGCAACTATCATGATCATTAGTTCTGGTCCCCAAGAGTGTGTATGCACTCCATCTATGCAATGCCCAATGTGCAGTGTTTGCATGCACGCTTCTTTCTTCTCTGTGACTGGTGGGTGCACGTGTTGCATGTGCAAGCAGAAGAAGACACTGTGCATCAATTTGTCAGGTGCACAGTGCCTCGCTAAGCTACGCATATGTGCATAGCTTCACGCTATAAGAGCATGCATCCTCTCACAGAGCGAAGCTATGCACAAATGCATAGTGTAGTATAGCAAAGGGGTGTGATGGCGCCAAGCCGCATGCTACATCTGCCGCCATCTGTGGTCTGATGCGAACGTCTACACTGAGCTCGGTGCCAAACTTTTGAGAAGCATTCCCTGGGTCTTGCAGTGCTCTGTAAGGCGCTTCCCAAAGCCTTGGACCACAACCAAATGCAAATGTGCCGGAGACAAACCCAGACCAGTCAAGCAGGGTGTCAAACCGTACCCAAAGTCGAACGAAGAAGCGCACCTGAACTGCAACTTTGGCCAGAACTAGGGAGTTTTAGCAGCGGAAGCTTACCATATGGCATGTATGGTAATGCTGTACCATCGTGGTATGGGATTACCACGACAAGTAGAAAACTTGGCTTCCAAAGATTTTACCAGCAAGTTTTATGATCTGACGATGTTTCTGTACTCATTGGGCAACTAGTGTAGACCTTTGAGACTAAAATAGCCATATGCTAACCATGGCGGTACGGCATCACCGTACAGTAAGCCGGCTCTGCTAAAACTCCGTACTAAACCCTAACCCGAACCGATATTCTTGAAATATGCTTGAGCCTAAACTGAACCGAAAAAGATATTGGTTATCAGTTCGGAACAGGGCAGTTCAAGTAGCTACACGGTGTCGCGATCTACCAGCAGCATCTAGTCGTTGCGATTCATTCTGGCCTTTTATAAAAGTCTGTTGGCCTTTCCCGGTTTATTTCACCAATTTTCTACTCACGATTCTCCCATTGCTTTCCACTGCAGTTGTCTAGTGGTGCTTAAATGTGGACCCAAAAGACAAAAGAGCAAACGCAGCCGCGTAGTCACACTTCGATAGAGACAAATGCTAAGGGCTGCGTACTTAGCAATGCCAGTGCACGCTAAATAAAACAGCCCAAGGTGGTCAAAACTTTCGGAGCCCCCAATACAGCATGCCTCGCCTTCCCACTCCTCCATTCCCACTCCACAACGACAGCCCAAACTTTTCCTATATGTCTCACCATTGTTCACGATGCTCTTTCACGTCACCCAGCAGCACACAGGACCCGGCAAACAAACGGGACATTGTTTGCTATGCTTTCCCTACGATGGAATGGTTCTTCCCACCCACGCCACCCGTTTCACGATGACGTGCATCCAGTCCTCCATCAGTTCGGCTGTCATCCACCCTTTGTCCTGCACTCGGACGATGACATCTTTCGGAAAGGATTCATTTTTCGGCATGTTTTTCCTTTTGAGGATTATGTGGGGCGGAAGTTTGCGGCCATTGGCTGTGATGCACAGCATCACAGTGAGACGCTGCTTCTCGTACCCTGCCGTCTTTACCCTAACTTCCCAGGCTCCTATTTCATTAATAGTGCTAGCCCTCGGCATGTCAAAAAACACGGGCGTCTCATCGCCGTTGCCGATATGGCCGAGATCGTAGCAGTTTTGTCTGCGGAGATCCATAACGTATTGCTGAAAAGCAATGAGTTTACCTTCAAAGTCACCTGGCAGCTTTTGGCATATGGTTGTCCGGCGCCTCAAAGAAAATCCATTTCTCCTCATCATGCGCTCCACCCAGCCGCGGCTAGCACGAAACACCGCGCGGGGAATGTCCATTCTTTTCGCAATTTCCATCGCTTTCGTCTGGATCGCATCGGCAGTCACAGCGAGGCCCCTGTTTCTTTCGCTGAGAACAAACTCGCAGACCTCCTCTTCAAGTTGCGGATGTCGGCCCTTGCGCTGTCCCGTGTCGCGGCACCCTTAAAAATCTGGTCCCACTGCTTCCTCCACCTGATGATGCAGGCTCGATCCACGCCGAATTCTGCTGCAGCACTGTGGTTGCCATTGTCTTCAGCAACCGCGATTGCAGCTCGCTTGAACTTCAAGTTGTAGGAAGCCCTCTTCGCACTCATACTGACCGCCATTAGGACTATCCAACCAACAACTGACAAAAGCAACGCACGCCCGTCCACGACCCCGTGCCCGCGATGCCACCGCAACCTGTCCGGACTTGCAAAGCGCCGCCGACTTCTGTGCCGCCATCTCTTGTCTGAACGTAGCAACACAAGATATGGCTTCCGAGATTAGCGGCGAGAAAGCGCGCATGGCAGCATTATTGAGTGCACCATGCTCGCAGAAAAAAAAAGGAGGGGTGCTTAGATTCGCAAGCAAACTTTTTTCCCAATTTTTTCTATCGAAAACGGGGAGGGTGCTTAGAATCGGGGGGTGCTTACAATCGCGAAAATACGGTACTTTTGGAAACTCAGTATCTAACTAACATAGTTACTTTTCTCACTTAGGTAACTCACACTTACTTTTTACTAGTAATGTGCCCATGACAGGCTTCGAGCTAGCATTAACAGCGCTGTCAGTCAAACACGAAGTCTACCGCTTAGTTAAGTTGGGTTTAGTGGTGCAAAAGCAACTAAGGCCATGCTCCTAACCGGTTTATAAACTGGCTTAGCATTGCGAATCAGTTCAAAGCTTTATTTCTCCTAAATGAAACTGAACCGGACCAAATGACAAGCTTTGAACCTGAACCCCAACCCAAAACCATATTTTTTCGGTTTGACAACCTGCAATCAAGTTCCCATCAGCTTCGCTATCCTCGCACCACTGGTGCAAGCTTCAGATGGCACTAGTTGCACTCGATGGCTTGTTCTCGGAGCTCTCCCAAAACAGAACTGAAAGCGGTCTGCCTAAACAGACTGTAAATAACTACTGTCACATGCTGCAGCAATTGACGCGCCATGTTATCACAAGTCTTAGGCATACTGCCGACAAAAAATACACCAGATCAAAATTATTGTGTCAGCGCCTTTTTAAAAGGGCCCTCAAAACCATATTTTCCTCGTCAAGTTTTGCCTCAATATAGATTCTTTGTACTGTCCTCGGGTAAATGCAAAGAGAACTTTCAGTATTGATGCAGGCAAACGATGTTATTCAACTCACAAATTACAAATAAAAGCAGATGACAGATATTGGCATCCCCTGTCACATTTCACTCACCCAGAGACCTGCCATACTGCTTCAATCAAAACACAGTTTACATCTTGTGGTACCGGGACCATGCTGTCCCCCATGGCCTTCCTACCACAGCAACCAGGCGGGCCACAGAGCACTCCTTGCGTGAGTTACACGCAAAATCAAATTGTAATGCACAAATTTGTGCCTTTTAGTAGCTTTAGCAAGCATAAAACATGCTTACATTTAAGATTGCTTATAGTCAGTACAATGTAAGCATGTGCAACACATTTTTATTCCTAAACTGTTCCCAGCCAATCAGAACCGCAGCATTGCACAGCAGTGTCACATCCACTCGAAGAAACTGCTGACGTAGTCAGCACGGAAGCAGAATTCATGCACAAATTAAAATATTTGCTTTGACCGCCACTTTCACTAATGCTATGGTCATGCATAAACAAACGTACAATAAAATCTATGTGTGTAACTTGCACGTCAGGGGCCCCTTTAAGGGGGGACGTGGGTCTTACAGGGGTCCTTACTTATTTATGAACCAAATTTGATTAATGTTTGCATGCTTGTTTGCTCTTTTCTTCTGATTCTAAAAATGCTGTTATTTTTCCCCCGAGTTCATTATTTAATGACATAATTAACAAGACAACCTCTTTTGTTCTTACTGCGATAGACAGACTACCACCACACCAAAACATACAAATGGCATATTAATTGTTAGCAGAAGGCATAAGGAGCACAACAATGGAAGCACTTTCGTGACTAGGTCATTATTTTTTGCTTTATAGTACAATGAACGGTATCATTTCAAAAATGGCCATGCAAATGTCTCACAAAAAGCAAATTTGATAAACTTAAGCAAGTAATATTAAAAATTTCTTTCCTATGTTGTGTGCTCCAAACATCCAGCTTCATGTTGCAAAAAGAATTATTATTCTATCTGTGACGGCCATTTAAATATCAGAGTAAATGTTTTGCTGGGTGTGCAAAGCTAGCATTTTGAGAAAACCAAGAAAACAAATAAATGCCATGTTTAGGTGTGAGCAGTTGCGAATGTTTGTACACATACATACTTACAAAAATTTGGTAGGCTACCATTAGTATATGCTCAAGGTACTAGAATGTGAGCATGGCGTCATTGGATATGCCTCATTTTAGCGTTGACACAGCAAAAAATCTGGTGCTTTATATGCCTTCGAATTGATGATTTGGCTGAAATATGGCCTTAACAGATAGGAAACTTGGCATATATGGAGAGTGATTGATGTAGATCACAAAAATGCTTTTTTGCAAAAATTGATTTTTTGACAATATTTTTGGTCTTAAGACCCATGTCCCCCCTTAATGCTATTGACCTTACCGACTTCTAGCACGTCACATCACTTCCTTTTAACTGATTGATCGAGATATCTAGGCATAAATATGTGGTCTACAGTAGCTTCAAATTATTTTTCCAGAACCTGCTCCCTTAAATTAATGACAGTGGGTGAAGGAAGTAAACCACAGGGTTCCATACTAAATTTTGTACATTCCAAAAATCCTTATACCTTAGCATAAATTAGCATAAAATTTAAATAGGACCTCACCTTTCGGTATGTCTGGGCGTGATAGCGCACATCTGGATCTTTATCTTCTTGAAGGAGGAGCAAGGTTTCCATCAATTCTTCGAAGTGGACATTTCCAGGGCCCCACAAACAGGCTAAAAGAGGAAGAAAGCACATCACTATGGAGGACACAATGTAACAAGGAAGGCAAGAGTTGAAATATAGATTTACAATGGTAGTATGGACAATTGCCCACAATATGGCAAACCCATGCGCAAGCTTACGCATGACTTCACTGCCTGAAAGCAACAAAATGTGTCCAAAAGGACACCATGAGGCACCTTAGGGAACAACTTGTACAGAAAACAAAGGAGCCTAGAATGAATTCAAGAGAATGATGGCGTTTTTCACTGGCGGATCTAGAGCGGGCACCGAAATCCTGGAGCAAGAGCTCAGACTTCACAAATCTGAATCTGCCAGTGCAAAGCGAGAATGCTCGGCGAGCAAGCACATAAGAAGTTAAAGAACGCGTCATATGAACCCAACTTCCACTCTGCATGTTTCGTGGCAACAAAAAATGCCTTCCCTGGGGATATTTTGACTGCGGCAGTCGAAGAGTTATTTACATTCAATTGACGCATGCTATGCGGAGGCACTGCTGCTCAGAGAAGGCACTAAGCGCTAAACACACTGTATGGTTCTGTGTCCACTGCTGTAAGCTACGGCATGCAGCGTATGATGGGTGGGGAGAGGAACGATGAACACGTAGGCTTGGCCGCATTCAGCACCCTGGCATACGCGCTCGTAAGAGTTCATGTCCTCATCATCAAATAGAAAGAAACAGTTTCACACTTTCCTGCTCTATAACAGCTTTGAAGGACAGTGTCAATAAGGCTCATCTCTCCGTAAACGACACATACATCTAAACAGTTCAATATCAATGATGATTCCAAATGTAGGCTTAGCTAAGCTGACGTCCTTGCCACCCCGTAGTAGTTTGCAGTGAACCGCGAGCTATCCACAAAGCACTCACTTGCCAACACCATAAACGTTTCTACTCACATGTCATGTGTTAGTCGGTGAAATAGCCAGTGCCACTGTACCTGTTGTGTCGCGGCTTCTGATCACTCAAGTTGTTTGAAAACGGGGGCTGCTTTCCACTTTAAACGTAACTTCACTCAGTTGTATACTATTTCATTTCAGAAGCAAATTGCAGTCAATATATTTAACGCCATACCAGCAATACTGGCAAATAACAGCCTATGCCAGACCTATCCTAGCAGTGGAGAAAACCGAACGGCGGCCAGCAGCACAATGCCACACATACGGCACTATGTTGTGGGAATGTTGACATCCCCTGATGAGTTTCTATCGCGTGGCACTCACGTTTCCTCAAAGCTCCTCTAAGGTGGCTTTCCCGCGGGGCACGAGACGTGAAGTCATCGTCATGCGCACCGCTGCGCTGAGGATGGCGCTGGTGTTCCCGCGGTAGCGCTACCTGGCGGAGAGGATTCGCGGGCCCGCGGACGGGGAACGATCCTCACCCTCTTGGCCCTGGGATGTCGTCGCGCGGTCGACGCTCGTGCATGCGGTGGCGATGAGCTCCGCTGGGACGATTCCGCGGATGCCTCTCCCGATCGCCGATCGCGCCTCTGTTCGCGCGACTTATCTCACGAGCAATATAGGCTGACTGTTCCAGCATGGGCAAACACTACTCGCTCGGTATCCTGATGCGGTGAGTCGAATGTCATCGATTACGCGTGCGGTATTGCATTAGCATGCCTGGTTTGTATAGTTTGGCTGGCGTGCTTACTATGTGTAGAAGGTGCAACTAAATGCCCTACTGTTGGTTGGCACTGCGGTGAACTGTGTCCTTTGTTCCTGGAGCGTGGGAGAACCCTGTGGCCACCCCAACATCTGGCTGCCCAACGTGGAGCTCTTGGAACATCGGACAACAGTTTTTTTCAAGGCAACCTTTGTTTGAACCTGTCGAGATTACGCCTAGCGCGATTTTGATCGCTGGCGTTGGCGGCGTGCTTTCTTGAGAGTGAGGCGACTGGATGCGGGAGCGTGTTTGAACTTGTCGGCATGCTACTTGCACGTTTTGAAAGATCGTCGTTACGAGAGCCACACGTGGTCTGCATCCTGGGAGAATGAGGCTTAGTGCCCGTGGATAGTAGGCGAGCCCGAAATGAGTGAGTACGGAAGCCTCGTGGGTGGTCCGATTTTCTATGTAATTATCTTCTATCTCTTTGACTCCGGGAGTCGCGCTCAGGGAGCCGAGTGGCCGCGGGCCACGGGTGTCGGGCTGTCTGGTATTGCGGCTCGACACCGGGCGTTCCGACACTGTCCGGGACAGTGGGCGCCGATCGTTCAGCTGCTCGCACGTAGCGAGCGGAGAGGGCCCCCAGCAGAGGCAGTCTCCTCACGGCTGCCTAAATGCTGTGCCCTGTGTGGGTGTTGTTTGGATGCCGGTTGTTGTCGAGCGCGGCGATACGTTAGGCCTAAGGCTCCTTGGAGCTGCCTGTTGCATGTGGGACACAACCAGTCGGACCGTGGCGTTGAGGTGTCGCACTTTGCATACCTCATTCTAGTTTGCCTCGCGCGGAGTGAACTCAAGAAAGCGACCTTTGTTCACGTGAACTTAGCGTCTCAGTAGCCGCCGAAATCCCGTGCTAGCCGAATAAAGCGGTCGTACCACGTGGTCAATGCGTGCAATTGCTCTCCTTTGCCCTAATGCAGTGTTCCATCGAGAGTGTTATTTTCAGTCGTACCACGTGGCCGATGCATACAATTGCTCTCCTTTGCCCTAACGCAGTGTTCTGTCGAGAGCGTTCTTTTCAGTGTACGCAGCGGGAGTGACGTCACCCGCAGCTTCTGAGCATCCACGCTGCTGCCTGGACTTCGGGGCCCCTTGGCGGATGTCCGCAGCTGCCATCAGCTGTTGCGGCTTTCTCGGCCGGAAGGCGCGTATGTGCGAGTGACGCTTGCTCGTGCCGACTACATCGCCTTTTCAGAGTCCTAGCCTGGAGCCCCGTTGTGAAGCCTTGGTCAAGCCTGCAGACAGGTCGCCTGTGTGGCGGCGCGAACGGCACTACGTGGGCAGCGACGCCGGCGGTATCGACCAGTGGTGGTGTGCGTGAAGGACACGAGTGTGTGGACATACCCGAAGCTCAGTGACGCTGAATGTGTAACCCTGTATTTGCAGTGCATTTGTAGCTGTGCTTTTGCAGGGATATGTGATTATTTAAGGTTGGGGGGATGTGGGAATGTTGACATCCCCTGATGAGTTTCTATCACGTGGCACTCACGTTTCCTCAAAGCGCCTCTAAGGTGGCTTTCCCGCAGGGCACGAGACGTGACGTCATCGTCATGCGCACCGCTGCGCTGAGGATCGCACTGGTGTTCCCGCGGTAGCGCTACATAGCGGCGAGGATTCGCGGGCCCGCGGACAGGGAATGATCCTCACCCTCTTGGCCCTGGGACGTTGTCGCGCGCGGTCGACACTCGTGCGCGTGGTGGCGATGAGCTCCGCTGGGACGATTCCGTGGATGCCTCTCCCGATCGCCGATTGCGCCTCTGTTCGTGTGACTTATCTCGCGAGCAATATAGGCTGACTGTTCCAGCATGCGCGAACACTACTCACTCAGTATCCCGATGCAGTGAGTCGAATGTGATCGATTATGCGCGGGGTATTGCGTTAGCATGCCTGGTTTGTATAGTTCGGCTAGCGTGCTTACTATGTGTAGAAGGTGCAAATAGATGCCCTACTGTTGGTTTGCACTGCGGTGAACTGTGTCCCTTGTTCCTCGAGCGTGGGAGAACCCCCGTGGCCACCCCCACAATGTACACCGCATCGTAATCTCTTGTCTTCAAGCTGGACGAGCGGCTACTTGTCCTGCTGTCGTCGCTACACACGAGCTCTGCTTTCTAGCACACTCCAGCTCGAAGGCCACAGCGAAAGCAGCCATGTTGACAGACAAAACAGAAGTGACGCGAAGACTCTACCCATTTCTGTCCGAATCCATGCCTCGGTACCAGAGGGCTCTGGCGCAGATTTAGATGATATCAATCTGCAGTGAAACGCACCAACTCGCTGCCGCTCGACCAGCAAAACACGGATTCGTCGATTAAAAAAAAATAAGGGAAAGAAAATGCTCAGAATCTGCCAGTGAAAAGCACCATGATACAGCATCACTGATCATCCCCCCCCCCCCCCCCCCCCCCGCAAATGTTTTCCTCTCACTATTTCATTCTTTACGAAAACACACCTTTGAGAACACAGCTAACATTGCACATCGGCTGAACAGGTGACACTACCCAGTTGTCACTGAATAGTCACACCCCACAACGCTTACCTACATTTAGCAGGCATTCCTGTTTGCAATAAAATGGGGTTCATGCCGAGGAGAGTAGCACTACTGAATGACGCGACACAAGAAAGGCGTACACACAACATTGCCTTTCCCGTGTCCAGTCATTCAGTAGTGCTACTCTCATCATGCTTTAACAACACGTCTAGTCTTCAACCTTAGCATGCTGGGTTCATGCACTGGAATAGGTCAAGTGAAGACAGTAATGATAGGTGCAAGTAGGGATGCCAACATATGGCCATCTTGTGACAAGAATAATTCCTGCCTATGCTGCATGCATGCCTTTGGCAACATTTCGATAGGCATTTGCTTATCTACATTGTAAAGTGACATTTCAGCAGTCAGTACATGATGTACCATGAACAAGGGTAATTGCCAGTAACCCGAGGAAATTTTGCGAACAGTATCGAATATTAGTAAGAGTGAAATTGTACTTGTAGACACAGATAGTCTTCCTGTAGATTCTGAACACTGTGCAAAACTGCTGAATGGAAGTTGTGTGCAATTTTTCTGTTGTGATTGATGCTCATGGTATTATAAAATCGACTGAAGCACTCAGAATATTCTCTGTGATGTTGACAACATTAGTTAAAGATTTCTTTAAAAAAAACAAAAAACAATGCTGATTTCCTTTCATCTCCCTTCTTGTGCAAGATATTTCAAGTCCTTGGATCATGGTGCAGTGCCTCGGGCTTGGAAAGAGGTGAAGGTGATTCCACTACACAAGACGGAAAGCAGGCATTCTATCTCTAGTTACTGACCTACTTCTTGTCCTTATGCATCACCTAAGATTCTGCAGCATGAAAGTAAAACCTCGGTTAATTTGAAGAATTTGAGCGGTCCCACGATTTTAGATGCAAATTCTACCAGACTGTTTGAATAGCCTGCCGGGCTCCATCCTGATAATTCTTAATTCCCACCAGGAGCAAAGTGAAACAGCCTCCCGGCGATGCATATCTCTGAGGTCGTGGTAGCTGGTAGAGCGACATGGTCGTGTTCGGTTGTTCCACTGCCCTTCCGGCGACCTGCGGGCTGCCAAAGCCATCCAGCTATATAGTCCAGCCAGAGCGCATTGGTTTTCCTTTTTCCCGCCAGCTAGGCGGCGCAACGGCGGGTGGCGCAGAGCCTTACGGCGTACTTCTGGCGCGTTCCGATTTTGCAACATTCCGAGTCCAGAACGTTTGACCATGACGTTTCCTGTCAGTACCGGAAACCAGTGGGTTAAGTGCATTTTCCGTTTCGCATTTTTCACGTGGGCTGCGTAGCATTTTCCCCGCAGTTTACCCATTCGCCGTCTTGCAGTCATCATGTTTGCTTCGACCGCTGTACCTGCATTTACCACGTGCAAAATCCCAGCCGCCTGCGCGACTCACAATGCCGAGATACAAGACGCTAATGCGGCGGGAGAAGGTGTGCTTAATCGAGGAGGCTGAGAAGTCAATGTGCACGAAGACTCAACTTACTGAAAAGTTCAAGATAAGATGCCTTTGTCAACGCTTTTGACTATATGCTCTCGACTATCTTGAAGAACGAAGACAAGGTGCTTGAGGCATACGGGAAGACATTAGTCGAAGCGATCAAGGGTTCGCTTCTCAACGTACACAGACATTGAGGTCGCTTTGATGAAGTAGCTACAGCACGCAAACCCCGTTAATCTTCCCGTGAACGGCACCATCGTTTGGGAAAAGGCCAATGCGCTGGCACTGTGCCTTGGCCACGAAGGCTTCAAGAGCAGCAACGATTGGTTTGCTCGATTTAAAGAGCAAAATAACCTAACGTACTTGACAGTGTGTGGGGAAAGCAGCAGTGCAGACACTAACATCACTGACGACTGCCAGAAGCATACGTTGGCACCGCTGCTTCTGGAGTTTGGAGAAGACGACGTGTACAACTTGGATGAAGCAGCGTTATTTTACAAAATACTTCCTACAAAAACATTTGCTGCAAAGGACACCACTGTCTCTGGGAGAAAGCAGCCTAAGGAAAGGATATCGATTTTGTTCGGCGCGAACATGTCTGGAAATGACAAGCTTCCATTGCTCGTCATCGGCCGAGCGGGTAAACCTACTTGCTTTAAAGGGCCACTAAACAGGCTCCTACTTTTTTTTGAAGCCGCCCAAACAAGCTAACTCAATCATAGAGAAGGTTGCGGCGATCATATTCTGCGAATATGACAGCTCTGCGCGCCACAAAGACGCCGTACTTCAAAAAACTATTCCCGCGCCTCTTTCCTGCGATTGACCAGTCATCCTCGCATCCTAGGTGTTGTGACATTCTACCGCGAACAACTTTGCACAGTTGCAGCTCGTTGATTGGTCGAAACCAGGTCTATGTCAGATCCTGTGGCCATCCCACTGGCATGAGCGCCGGAGGAGTGCTGGCCGGAGCAATCGGAACTGCAGCGCAAGCGTCAATGACGTCAATTGCTCACGTCATGTCACATGTCAAAAGTGGTCAGAGTCATGACAGCGCACTGCGCCTATTCTCTCCTCTGCAAAGAAGGGTGGGGAGGCCGACCGAGAAAACGAAACTGACGTAAGCGGCCACTTAAACCCGTGTAACTTCTTTATTATTGCACCTATTCGCAAAATTCTTGCGGGAGCATGTTCACATCGCACAGGAGCGCAGTTATATCTTTAAAACAAATTTTGGACCTCGGGGTTGTTTAGGGGCCCTTTAAGAATGCGCGCCTTCCTCCGAGGGATGTTGCTATGTTATAGGCACAACAAGAAGGGGTGGATGACGGCTGCAATATTCGAAGAGTATGTGCACCTCATCGACCAGAAGTTTGCTGCCAAAGGATGGAAAGTGCTCTTTTTTTGTCATCGCCGACTGCCCGGCCTACAGTGACATCAGAAACCTGGAAGCCGTCCAGATTCTCTTCCTCCCTGCAAACACAACGGCCATATCACAGCCAATGGACCAAGGGGTGATTTTGCAAACAAGGAATATTTACCGCCACCACTTGTTGAAGCGTGTTCTGCTCTGCTACGACAATGGCAAGGAATACAACATCGATCTCCTCGGCACGAGGTGTTTGTTTCTATTTTCCTGGAAAGAGCTGGAGCCAAAGGTCATCAGGTGCTGCTTTGAACATGCCGGCTTTCGAAAACAGGGTGGCGAGGGTCAGGATGACGCTTGCAGCTCGTCCATCCTAGACGATGAGGGAGACTATGTGTGCCCGGACCACCAACACCGGCGACAGACTAACTTTCGCGGAGTATTCGAATGTTGAGGCGGGCATCCAAACATCATATGCTGATGTGAACGAAGAAATCGACGACAGTGCGCAAATTGGCAATGACGGCAACGGTGGTGATAATAACGAACACGCTCGTGCGCCTGCTTTGTGGCAGCAGTTGTCAATGCTGTGAACACCTTCCGCTGCTCTGTCGAGTGCAGCAGTGGTGACGGAAATGTGTGTTGTGAGTAACCTTCAGAACATGGCACTTGGGGCGGTGAACTACCGCACTAAGCAATCCAGCATTACTGATAATTTTAAGTAACGTTCTTCTTACGCAGAAGATAATTGTGTGTTTCATTTTGTGGCTTTTTCTTTTACCTTTTTTCTTCATTTCGCTTATTTTGAAAAAATTTTTGCGGTCTGGCAGCCTTCAAATTATTGAGGTTTTACTATACTTCATTTTGTTTTACCTCTGCTGTGCCCAAGGTCTCAGTTTTAGGCCTTTCACTTATTAATGATTTACCTGATGTAACTTCAAGTCACTTTTTTGCACACGGCTGTATTCTTTACCATGAGATTTAAAGTAACCTGGACGTTAGATCTTTGCAAACTGACATTTCTAATACTGGTGGCTGGTCCAGCACATGGCACATGGACCTGAACACTAACAAATCCAACGTTTTCTGCACTTCATGTGCTACTGGAACTCCTGTCAACTTTGCCCTAAATAACACTACTTTAGATTTCATCAGTTCCTATAAATACTTGGAGATTCATTTAACATCTGACTTAGGTTAGAAACATAACACTGATTACAGAATTAACAATATGAAAGGGAAACCCTGGACAGGTGTTGGTCCCTGGTTCGAACACCCAACCAGGAAGAATTGTTTGGCAACTAGGAAGCTTTAATTTCCGAGAAATCCGTATAGATTTCCTTGTAGCCTTGTGCTATAAACAGGCGGATGCTAATTTTCCCTTTCATAAAACGTTACTCCACCTTGCGGATTTTCGCAGAAACCGTCTGCCTGAATTAACTATAGCCCGTGCATGCTAGGTTCCGTGCGCCGCAACTTCAGTTGAGTCCCTGAATTGATTTCTGGTGTTTAAGGTACCAAAACCAACAATGATTGTGAGAGAAGCCGTAGTGGAGGCATCCGGAAAATTTAACCACCAGGGTTTTTTTTTTTTTTTTTAATGTGCACTGATATCGCACAAAACACGGGCTTCAACATTTAGCCTCCATCGAAACGCAGCCGCTGAGGTACAGAATCGATCTCGTGACCTTCGGATCAGCAGCCAAGTGCCATAACCACTAGACCACTGTGGCGGGGCAGTCGAATCCCCGACGCTGTCAAACTAAAAAAAATATATGAAACACTTGCCCATCCTGAACTGGAATATGCACACTTCAATTGGACCCCTGTCAACTGCACCTATGTTACCAACTTGGCACAGAATAATGCAGCACGTTTTATCCAATGACACCGCAATCAAACTAACAGTATCACGTCCAATTACAGACACCCCCTTTTCCCTGCAGTCACTTGAATCATGTCGCAAATCTTCTAGTCTCACGCTTTTCCATTACATATCCGTCATCCTGTTTTGAAAGCAGAGTACATTACTACCCTTTATCATTCAGCTCGTCTAGACCATCAGCATACGTAAACATTCCTACCTGCTGCACTAACACATTTTATCATTTCCTTATTCCCACGAATCACTGCAACCACCTTCCCTCTGACATCATTTCCATTTAAGATATTTCCTTTTTTCAGACTTCATGCAATTATTTAATTCATGATATCTGAAGTGTGTATGTTACTTTTTTCTTGTATGTGCAGTACTTACCTTTATTAAAATTCAGTGGTGTCAGCCTATCAATGCACCTCCTATTTATTGTAAATTTTATTTTGTATTCTTGATTTTTCTTGTTTTGTTGTTTTATTAGCCCACTCCCCTCTGTAAAGCCCTGTGTGATTGAGGGTACAATAAATTGAATCAAACGCAGCAGCAAACCTTATGAAGCAGCACATAAAGAAAACTAACCCTTGGGCCAGATGCCTCTGACCAGACAACGTGCAAGGGCCATACGGACATTGGGCACACTATCACTGCGCAGGTACAGGAGCTTCGGTAGAACAGTTTCAATGAACTCATCGTCACTTAGGCACTCTTCTCTCACCATCTGTTCCACCAACAGGCAAAATCTAGAAGATGGGAAAAACTATGGTAAATAATTTTCATCAGAAACGTAGCAATCTTCCATAAGCACTGGCTGCGTCAAATGACTTTTCTCCATTAACTCCACCAACAAGTCCATGCCAACTCACGTTTATCAAATTATTTGTTATACCGAAGAGTTGAAAAATACCCTAGAAAATCCAATGGAAACATCTAGGCTATGCTTTGCAGTCAAGCATACATTGTGCCTGTGGCAATGAAGGTGTGTATTCATTTTCCAGACTGCATGCATTGGCATTACCATCGACAGTAGGAAGTGAAAATGGTAGCACATGCACATGTGTGCTCGCGTTGGTGTGTCCAACACGTTTACGCCATACACATGCCAACTCTCCAGCATTTCTTTCTTGTCTGAAGATTCTACTATCTTGCATCAAGGCATGGTTTTATTTTGCCACTACATGATAACCACACAAGATCACACGGATGCAGCTTTGTTACTCCAAGTTTAATTGCCATTACCCATCGCAATCGTGTGAAACTATGAGGATTCGTAGTGCTTCGCCGCAAGTTGCATCACAGCTCACTTCGCGGAGCAAAAGCGCGTATGTAAATGGCTTGAGTATGGCCAATGCATTGGTCCAGCATGATGTATGTGTATGCTGCATAAATGAAATTGCTGTTATTTGATTTGATATTTCGATTTCTGGGGTTTTACACCAAAAAAAAAAAACGATTTTCAGCCGAATGGCATTTCGAGAAGGGCAAATTCAGTAGATATCTGAATAATGTGAAGCTGAGTGGGAACATACCCTTTTTGATTCCTAAAGCATTTCTGACACCAATTGCGAACTGCTATAAATGAGCAAGGGCACAATATTAAACTACAGTCAACGATTGATTTTCCGGATGCCCAATTTTTCGGACATTCCCGATATTTCGATGTCTTCGCGGCACCCCCACAAGCCCCATAGAACCAATGTATAAGGAAGTCCGAAATTTCGGACGCTCGAACCCTCCGCCATGCATACAATCAACTGCATACACTCAAATCTCACTCCAAAGAAACTAACGGGATGCGCGAAAAATTTGTAGTCGTGGAATTTCGTTGCAGTGAAATTTCATCTAAAATACCAGACAAGTTCAGAAAATATGATAACTGTGACTTGTCCTCTTGACCCTGCAAGCACATGCTTCGTTTATTGGCATCGAACTCTCGCTAATTTGGACTAACTCGGCTGCACATTGACCTGTTTGCACGCACGACCCTCAGAACCTCCCAAGTGCAGAGTGCTACGGCTGTGCGTCGCATGGCATGCGCCAGAGGCCAACCGAAAATAGAGTGCCAGAGTCCGCCCCGCTGTTGTGATAGCAATCGACAATCGGCAATCGATAGCAATCGACAGGAAAGCTACAATGCTTCGTGCCTTTCTATGACTCTATTGCCTCTGAACTACGCTGCGTTGGCCGGGTAGTTTGGGAGTTGCAGAGGCGCTATCGATGATCGCAACAATAGAAAGAGTGTTCTCGTCTGCAGAGGACAACAACCCGCAGTTCTGTTTTCACTCTGTGTGCACTGTCCGCGCATGTGCCTTCATAAAATGTGTTACCGCTATCCGTGATAATGCCTAGCACGGTTTCTTCCGCAGCGTTTGCGGGAAAGCATCTTTGCTTGGACTCGTTGCATGTCGGGCACACACATACCTTCTGATTGGTGGTTGCCATACGTACAAGACCGCGTCGGTAGCGACCGTCGTTTTTAGAACTCGTGAACAGTAAAACCTCCATTGGGGCATTGGCCACGCGCATACTTTCAGAGCTGCGTCGCTGGCGTTCGTGATCACGGCGATCGCGATTTTGTCGGCAGCACTTTCAGTGCGCATGTACTTTGTGTGTGTGCCAGCCGTCATCCGTGAACTCGTCAACACGACCACGATTTTCGGCAGAATTCAGTTTCACCCGAGCGTTGTGCGCGTTGGCTGCGCCCATGCCGACAAAACAGTGCATTGACAGCAGGAACAGTGACAGCGAGCAGTAACTTCGTTTTGTCTCAGTGTAATGCGAGCCATGTCATACATATGGCGGGAGTTCTTAGTAGCGATTCCACCGCGGCCCGCATGCGTCAAACCTGCTGGCTGCGTGGGTTTGGTGCTTCTGAAGCGTGTTATTTCGTCGTTGACCCCCTTGGTAAAAAAAATAGTGGCAAGTTAGTGCATTTATGCAGGCATTCGTTTTTCCGAACTGCTCGATTTTCCTGACGTTTTTTGCATTTCGGGAGGGTCCGGAAAATCGGTCGTTGACTGTAAACATTTTCTGCTGCACCTGTAGTCTGTCACTGCTTCCTGCCTTAGCATGGCAGCTACGCTCAGTGGCACAGCCGTAAGGCTGACAGACAGATGAAACACGAAAAATGCAAAATCTGTCATACAAGATTGATATATGCATAGAAACAGCGAAAAGAACAAGGAACAATCTGTATATTTCATAATAGTGAATATAATTTTCTACCTAAATACACTCACTCACTTCTGTTGTGCTTCAACATCTTTGCAAACTTCTTTATTTAACAAGAAAATGCACAATGATGGCAATGCTCTTCTGAACATGGAGGGACAGCCTAATAAACTAATTTTATGTACAGCAATATGGAACATATCAAGTTGTTCAAGAAGCTCCAGAAGTTCATCGTAGATCGTGCCGAGTTCCGGATTAATTTAGTTAACGCGCACGCTACGAGTACAGACAAGTACAGACAAGAAAGAGACATAACGCATTTGTGTAGCACAGCCAAATATGAATAGACACCAACTCACCCACTCTCAGTACTTTTGATAAGCTAAATCTAAAAATCTTACAATTGACGCTGAGCCCACTTGTGGTCATGCACTTTGAAGCACATCTCTTGCAGGAGCTGCTTGACCATGTGGCAGTGGGGTTCCAACTTTCGCATGAATATGATCACCTAAAACAAAATTGAAACTTCACATCAGTGAATAAGTACTGTAAGATTTGCCAATTGATCAGATATCACATGCACAAAGCACCACAGAGAGATAGACATGTCACCAGCACAGAAACAACTGTGAGCCTTAACTTGGTTTGACTGAGACATGAATATGAGTGGTGCTCCTGTATGCCACTATTTACTCTATCAGAAAATGACCACAAATTCAAGACGAGCAACATTTCTTCAGTCTTCTTCAGATTTGCAAGACAGCAAGACAAAAGTGCATGTTTTAGTGCGCTACTCATTATCAGAAGGTGCTCCACCAAAAGATCCTTGCCAGTGCCCACATTCCAGATGATATATTTGGTTCTGTTGGCTCCAGTAGACATGGATTATGGCCCCACTGACAAGTCGCCTCAAAGCTTCACAATTTATGAGCTCTAGGTGCACTGAGGATATTGTTGCTGCTCTGATTGTAACTTGGTCATCTTCAAGCAACAATAAAACTTACATAAAATTTCTATTAGTCAAGTAAGCACGGTATCTCATTTCGGAGCTGGAAGATTAATTTTCGCTGCAATAAGGCAGAGAGAGTCATCTCTGCACAGAGTCGAAGTGCGAAAATTCAAGACATGGTTGTAACATGCTACAAACGCTATCACAATCCCAGTAAAATCGAATGCAGTTTCGTAGACTGAGCAATGGCCTTTTACAGTTTTATCTCATTACAGCAGAACTTCAAGGAGAAGACTGCGGTCTGTTGCACAAAAAAATATGACACAAGTACAGCATTGAGAGAAAGTCATCAGGACTGCCAGAATCCTTCATACTGCAGGGTGTCTAGCAAATTGGAGAATTCAATTTCCCTAACTTTTCCAGGTTTTCCCTGACCATTTTAGCTAAAATTCCCTGACCTATACAACAGACACCATTTTGTGGAAATGGTCCGTGAAGCATATAAAAAGGGTATGCAGAAAACACATTTCATTGTAGAGGAAAACATTTATTGCAACTGCCCTCATAATCAATTAGGGTTTGAGAGAGTTTATCTCGTCTTGAAAAATGGAATCTTCAAGTTGCGCTTCACTGAGCAGTTTTTGCTTTTTTTCTTGTAGCTCTTTAATCAGAGCTGCAGGCGCAGATCCAGCGCTACTGCTAGGCGAGGCATCCGTCAGGCTCTTAAAAACTGACAATAGCTTTGGCTGGGAAGCACTTTTGAGAAAATGCAATGCAGCAATGTGCTTCTTGCTAGAGGTATGACTTGAAACAGCGCTGTGACCCATGTTGCTCAGCGAAAACGTTTTCCGGCAAACTGTACACATGGCTTCGTGCGGATCATTTTCCACAGGCCTAATCCAACTTGCATAGTCGGAGACACTTGGGTTCGCCCAGTCCGCATCAAGGGAACACTTCTTGCCTCCTTACATCTTCGATGAAAAATATTTTGTGGCGCGTGACACCGAAACGCAGCACTGATAAGCAGCGCGCGACACTGATACTTGCGTCGGAAATGCTGCAGGTCCGACGGATTTCTTCTCTCCGGAATATGTCATCACAGAAACATAAGGATATGTTCACCTCAAATCACAGAAGCACTTAGTTGCGGACAACGTCGCACTACGCAGGAACTCCGGGAAAACGTCCGCGAAAACACAAAGCTCACAATTCACACAGTTTCAGTCGTAGTAGAGCCTAGTCGCACTGTACAACCACAGGCTGTGGTACAACAAACGGACGTCGCCATGCTGGATTTAGTGCATGCAGCTCTTGTCGTGGCTCGGCTCGATATGCTACGTTACCCTGCCTCTGCAGCCAGAACGCGCAAACTAATTTTAGTAGAGGTCAGTGCGTGCAAACGATGGCTCAAAAATAGGCGACGCCGAAAACATGCAGTCTTCCACTTCGATTACGTAATTTTGGCTCTTGACGTAAGAAAGCATCGCCTCCAAGATTTGCTACCAAAATGCATCGCCTTCAAGATTTGCTACCAAAATACATCGCCTCCAAGATTTGCTACCAAGGTGCATCGCCTCCAAGATTTGCTACCAAAATGCATTGCCTTCAAGATTCCCTGCATAAAAAAAAGCAAACTGAGCGTGGAATTTGGACACCTCCTATCGTCCTTCTATGGAAATTTCATTCCCCTGACGCTGGCGTTTCGCCCAAAGCGATCGGCTGTGCGAGTCATTAGTAGTGTGGGCAGGCCCCAAGACAGTTTTCCCTGACGTGTCTCGCTTGATTGACGAATTCCCTGACAATTTCCTGACTTTTCCCGGTGGCTAAAAATTCCCTGACTTTTCCCGGTTTTCCCGGTCGCTAGACACCCTGATATTGTCACGTGGTCATGGCAATGAAGGTCGCAGCACTCAAGGCACTGTCAGTCTAACTGTTTATTGGGTGAACCTGTGCCCAGCAAAGGCAAAGCACATCACACTGCAAGACGATAGTGCTGCGAACAGTCATCAGACAACTGTAAAAACTGACTAGCAGCGAAATGCGTCTGCTTTTATACAACCGCCGTAGCATGTTCTGTCATTTTCGCTGAGATTTGAGAAGGCACTCAAGTGTGCACATTGGGCATGCGAAGTTCTAGAACGGTTGATACTGTTCCTGAAGCAACATGCTGCAAGATAAGCACGGCCTCATCCCAATGCCGAAAATGGTTGTCCTTGCCACTGCACTCCGGTGATGTCGTCGGTGTCGCGAGGTCGTTCACCTGGCCGCGGACGCTGCGCTTTCACGTTGAATCCACATAGTCACATGTCGCAGTACTTGCTATAGCGGTTATGGACCGCTTGCCCGCAGTGGTATGTCATTACTGGCAGGGGTGGCTGGTGACGAAACTACGGAGGCGTGGGTCACGGCGCGGGCGAGGAATAGCAGCAGCTCAACATGCAGCAGCGATGTAGGTCATCGCCTCTGGTTAAGGTTGCGGCGGTTCGAAGACTGACGGCCTAGCAGCCACCGCTGGACTTCCTCACAAACAATGTCTTTGAGGGCAGCTACCTGGGTCCAAGACGACGGGAACATCCGGTGCAGTTCTTCGCGAACAATAGCCCCGATGGTCTTGTGCAGTTCGTCAGAGCAGAGCCCTTGCACTTCGGTGTAGTGTGGCATTGAATGGCGATGGCATTGGCGGTTACGCATGTCCAGTGTCTTCTTGAACTGTTTTGTGTGGGGGTTCCTCATCAGCCCAGCGAATAACTCCTGCTTTACTCCTCTCATTAGCAGGCGAACCTTCTCAGACATTTCGGCATCAGCGTGGCAGAAGAGTTGCGTCATCTCCTCTGTAAATATCGAGACATTTTCATTCAGAAGCTGCACCTGTGTCTCTTGCACTGATGCTGCTCTTTCCATACGGACGACGCTCGCGAAAGTGTCCAAACATGTGGATCGAAAAATGTCCCAGGTTCCAAGCGCCGACTCTCGAACTAAGTCCTTGCAGCGTCTTGCAGGTAGAAATATACGTGCCACCGCTTATTTTCAGGGTTCATTTGTTGAAGGCAGCGACACAGTCTAACTTGTCAAGCCAACTTTCTCGGTACTCGTAGGATGATCCTTGTAATATTGGTGGCTCTTTAGGCTGCTGCATCACAACTGTTGCTGGTGACATTGCAGCCGTCATCACGGAGTTGCCCTTGTCGTAGCCTGGGTTTTCTTGTCCTTGCTGGGAAGAAGCCCATATTCTGGCTGTAGTCCCTGCTGCCTGTGGACGACTTGAAGGGCCGGCTTGGAGTCGTCCTCTTGGTGGCGTGGTCTTGGCTTATGGCTGCACAGGGGCGTATGGTACATTGATTGGGAAGCACCTCCACCAGATGTCACGTCATCGTGGCAATGAAGGACACAGCACAACTCGAGGCATTTTCAGTCCAACTGTTTACTGGGCGAACCTCTGCCCAGCAAAGGCAAAGCAAATCACACTGCAAGATGATAGCGGCATGAACAGTCGTCGGTAGACGGTAAAAACTGACTAGTGTTGAAATGCGTCGGCTTTTTACACACGCTGTAGTGTGTTCTGGTATTATCACCAGAGATTGAAGAAGGCATGAGATTGGAAAAGGCACTCATATGTGCGTGTCGGGCATTCAATGTTTTTGGATTCTAGAACGGCTGACATGGTTCCAGATGCGACATGCTGCAAGATGAGCACGGCCTGCACGTCACAGGAGAGAGATAACGGCACCCCCTGTAAACACAATACAAGTGCACGTCTCAATATTTGTAGCTAAGTTCGTCTTGAGTCTTGCTTTTATCCATTCCACTCATGTGGCACCTTGCATTTTCTAGATGGCTTTGCAGCATCAGTGGTATGACAGGAGGCCTTCATGGTGAGCTGCAAGTTGTTTGTAATGGCTGCTATTGAAGGGGGGATGCGGCTTTCAAAAAACAAAAAAATAGCAAAAAAGTCGATTTTTGAAAAACCATATATTTGGGTAGTATGCATCATAAACTACCTCTGGTGTAAATATAAGCGCCTAATTCGCCCTAAACGTGCTTCAAAAAAATATTTCGCAAGCCGCAGCAGCTCCCGAGCTGCTAGCAATCACCGAAAATGCCCCAACATGCGCGCGCGGCACTTTTCTGCCCGTTACCTCGGCACCGCCATCTTAGTCTTGTTTTGTTCGTCAATTCTTGCCGACGGGAGTCATAGCGAGCTGCCTCTCCAGTGTTTTTCCCCGATCGAACGGCCGTGCCTGTGCTAGTGAAACCCGCCAGCCTACACGCCTCGATGAAGAGGAATACACTTTCAGCGATACAGTAAGCTGTTGTGATCGTCGAAAGCTGGTTTCCGAAGACTCACTGAACATAACTCATACATGTAAATAAAAAGGCTTAGCTACGACTTCGGCATCGAGCCGTATGACGGCCATGAGCGCATCGACGGTGAAAATACCGTGACTGCGACCCGTCCCGTTCGCATGTCTGGTACTACAGCATAGTACCCTAAACACTACTGATGGCAGAGACTATATTTCATCTGTGTGCAGAATAACGAAGAACAAGGAGTGCGATAAATACAGACGTGCTCGACGGACTCAAAAGGGGACGCCGTCGGAATGAAGCGGGTGGTAGTGGAGCACCCGGGTGCCGCTTTTCTTCGCTGGCATTGATGAAATTCAGCCACTATTATGTTCATACTCGCTTCCTCAGGTGCATTTTACGTCTTCGCGAACCAGCACTGCGAATGCGCGTTTGCCCGTAAAATAGAATGCCAGCTCATGATAGGAATGTGTTAATCTAAAAGACATTTGTATGTTCCGCACGTTTAGATTAACAGATCCGTGTGGCAAGCGGCTACCTATGAGCCAACGCTAAATATACACCTGTTCTATGCATACCTTTTGTTTAATTACTCAGAACAGTATTTTACCACTGGCGCTACATAGCAGGTTAAGTATACGGGTTATATATACGGGGCTCCAGTGTAAGACTGTATCGCGAGTGTGTTGTGGGCTTTGTGCTTTGTTGTGGTTGTGTTATTGACGTGTATCTGCGTTTGTGTCATGTCAGCCTGTATGTTCTATGTTGATTGTGATGTAATTAAATGCCTGCTGATTTCCGCGTGCTCGAGAAACGCAGTGGTCGCTTTTTTTTTTTTTGTCTCTGCTACTCCCTCTGGCGAGTTACTAGCACTCCACTTGGTGGGGTAGTAGAGCTCTCTGCAAAAGAATCTTAGAATCCCCTTCGGAGACGTCCTACTACTCTGTTTTGGCGAGAGTACCGGTACCCTGCAATGGGGTTGATTTACTCTGAAAAAAGGAGTTAAATTTGGGACACGAAAGTACTCCCCCAAAGTGAGTGCCCAGCACTCTTTGTTTTTAGAGTGTACTTTCGATCTCTCCGCTAGTTTGGAAACGGGCGTTGCTTTGCGGATTGATTCACATTAGGCATAACACTACCTAATAAGCATTTATTTCGAGCCAGGAACAAGTCGTAATATTTTCCACGAGATCCGGCGATACCGGCAAAAGCCACGGAAACCTCGGCAGGGCGATCGGAGCGGAGCAGTGAACCAATGAGCGGCCAGCAGCACGACGTCACGTGTCTCCCGCGCTGCCCATTGGCTGCTGCTGTCCGACTTTTCTGTCCGGCAACGAGAAAATCTGCACGGTTTGACGCCCGGTACACCCGGTCCGACTGCCGGATCGCATCGCCGGACGTCGGATCGCATGCAAAATCGGACCATGTGTCCAGACCTTAACTCGCTTGTGATTGGAGAGCTCACGGGGTGTTTGAAAGCCGCACTTCTCAAATGCGGAGCTACGATTCGATGGAGCACACGCTCCTCGAGGACGAGGAGCAGCAAGTGGCTGCTATTGGCTGCTGCGCGCACGTACGTGTTCGGCTCAGGACCATGCTGCCTACTACCGCGTGTCTCTTCATCTGCTTCGACTCCTCCATTGCAAACGTTCTTTGTGTTCATCGTCTCTCCTTCGTCTCTCGTCTCCGTCTCTCGTGATTTTTCTTGCGATCAGTATCGGCACTGTTCAAACCGCGTTTACGAGACGATAGTTTGACACGACCTGCCTATCGTTGCGCTATTGACGAGTTCTGCACGTTCTGCCGAACGCGTGCCTGACGCGGCTCCCGTGAGGAGGCTTTTCGGAGGACTTGTGCGTGTTCTGTTGCGATGGATCGCTCCTTAAAAAAGAAGTGCAAGACTGAGCTCACTTCCGGAAAGCTAAAGAATCAAACGCCTAATCCTCGGCAATCGCGAGTACGCACACTAAGTCGTCAGTCAATCACCGAAAGTGATGCCACTTTGGACCTTCATTCATCAAGGGACACAGTGAACAACGCAGGCGAGACGCGACGCCGGTGCGTGTCAAGCTTGGAAAATGACGGCATTGATGCTACCGTACATCGACATGAGGCCGCATACTCTCCTAACAAGGAGGATCGCGCTGTTCAAATTGACGCTGAAACTGGTGACGGTGAAATGACTGTCGCGCCGGCAGATGCCGACAATCAGCGGGGTGAAGCCGCGATTGTGCCCTGCGAGTGTCGTACCATTCAGATTCAACCCAGTTTTGTGTCTGCAGAAACCGCAGAAACGCATTAGACCACCGTTTGCAAGTCACTTGGCACGATGTCCGCTACTGAGCGGACACCACTACTGAGCGGACACCACTACTCAGTGGACCTGGGGCCCTTACCCTCCACAGGGCTGCTGAAAAAGATGCTCAGCGAGCAAAGAAGTTGTCAAGCCTGCATGAAATGAAAGGGCAGACCCCCAAAAGGTTGCCTCCACACAAAGATACCAAGAACTACAGTGCTGGTGAGTTATAACAAATGCAAATGACTTCGAAAACTTTGATAGGCTTTTTCTCACAAGTGTGTTTTGGACATTGTGCACTGCTCGTGGAAAGAGTTGCACGGGAATGACTGGACCGATTTTGATGCTGTATCTTTTTCCTGAATCCCTGAACACTGCTTGAGGGTATGACATTCTTGTTTATGGCCCAGTTTTTCTTCTAGATGATTATTTGTACATCACACTGTTTCTGACAATGTGTGTAGGCAACCATGATGGTTTCTATCAGAAAAAAGATAAGCCATAAAAAAATTCTGAGAGTGTCAGACCCTGTAGCCTTCTTTTCAGTAAAGATCAACACCATTTGCAGCTTCCTGGCAAGTTTTGTTACAGCGCTAGGCTTTCCATGAGCAGACCATATAATCGGACCGTGTAGCATGGTGTAACTTGTAACTCAAGGTATCATGATGAAACTGCATATTTCCCTATTCGAGACACTTGTGAGTATGCATGCCAAATTTCATTGCTCTAGGTCAACAAACAAACAAGCTTTTTTTGAACAGCACCTCCCCCCTGAAATAAGCAAAGTGGGAGAAAGAAGAAGCATAGCAGAAAACTGAAGTTTAGTGCCCTTCTTTTTCTTGCCCCCACCCCTTTAGCTTCGAGCTTCCCCATACTATGGCTACTAGTAAGAAAACAATAGGTCACAGCGAATAAGCTCGCCCACTACAAATCCACTGCTCCTTTCAGAACCATGCATGAGGCGTTCAAAATGTAAAAAACGCACACAATCTTTCCGGTTTCCACAAGTGATGCGTTGTTCTTGACGATGAAGCTATGTACTTTGTATTGGTGCAAGGGCAGTGTGTGGCCAAAGTGCCATTTCAAGTGATGTGGTGATAGTGGTGACCCGTGAGCTACGATGACAAGATGCAACACGGCTGTAAAAGGGCCTCAAATCAGATCGCTGTGAACGCCATAAAAATATAGGGTATAAAGTTATGACATCAACAAGTGAGATAGTCTAGCGTTTTTCCTATGATAACTGTGATGCTAAAAACAAACAGTCATGACAGTGACAGAAAATATTTACAATGAGTATGCTATATATACACCAAGATCCAAAATAAAAACAAAGATCCTTGGACACACTACTGTCCCCAAGAACCCTTGCACGGAAAGGATTGGAGGAGAGTGCATACAATCACCACCGTAGCAGCAGCCTCAGCAGCCTTGGCTTTATGACATACAATAGACCCAACATCTTTCAAAATGTTCAGGACTACCATGTTTTCAAATACAGTTAAACATGCTTATAACGAACCTCCACATAACGAATTCTTCGATATAACAAAGTTTTTCTATTTCCCGCTGTTACTCCATAGAAGTACATGTATTTGAGACCTCCACGTAACGAAGTGGCAGCGGAAGACCACCTCAAAATAAATGTTCTCTGCTGCCAACCTAGAGCTTTTGCCCCAAATTGTGTAACTTTTGTGCGAGCAGCAACCTGAAGCACCTTCTCCACCGCGATGGAATGCGAAGCGGTGGTGTCACGCTTGACGCGCTTGAAGGTACGGCGACTGCGAGGCGAGAGCGAGCGCATGTATGCGTGTGTGCAAGCGTACGCGAGACGGGCCTGCATCCCGTGACCCAGTAATCTTGCCGCCGCAGACGTGTCCTTTCCCCCCTCACTCTAATCCTGATCCCGCCACTTGCTCCAGCTGGCCTAGCCTGCCATGGCATCACCTTCCTTCTCCAGTTGATGTTGCCGAGCCACACCAGCTTAAAGGGCCACTAAACAGGCTCCTACTTTTTTTTTAAGCCGCCCAAACAAGCTAACTCAATCATAGAGAAGGTTGCGGCGATCACATTCTGCGAATATGACAGCGCTGTGCGCCACACAGACGCCGTATTTTTAAAACAATTCCTGCGCCTCTTTCCTGCGGTTGACCAGTCGCGATCGCACCCTAGGTGTCGTCGCGTTCCACTGCGAACTTTGCACAGTTGCAGCTCGTTGATTGGTCGAAACCAGGTCTATATCAGATCCTGTGGCCATCCCACCGGCGTGAGTGCCAGAGCAGCACTGGCCGGAGCAACTGGAACTGCAGCGCAAGTGTCAATGACGTCAATTGCTCATGTCATGTCACGTGTCAAAAGTGAGCGGAGTCAAAACGGCGCGCCACGCCTACCCTCGCCTCGGCAGAGGAGGGCAGGGAGGCCGACCGAGAAAACAAAACCGACGCAAGCGGCCACTTAAACCCGTGTAACTTCTTTATTATTGCACCTATTCGCAAAATTCTTGCGGGAGCATGTTCACATCGCAGAGTAGCGCAGTTATGTCTTTAAAACAAATTTTGGACCTCGGAGTTGTTTAGGGGCCCTTTAAGAGAGAAAGAGAAAAAGAAGTTTTTTTCCCCCCAACGTGCTGGCAGTGCCGCTCTTTACTGTGCAAGTCACTGCGCATCACTTCGCTAACCTGACGCTAGGTGACGGGGTTTATTAGGCCTAGCTCGCGGGGTCGCGAGTAGCAGGTCTCACCGGAAGCTTGCCCTTGACAACATAGGGTTCGCGTGCACAGGAAATTGCGCTCGAGTGATTCAAGGGCGGCGAGCACGCAATGATTTAAAGAAAAAAAAAAAAAGACTGGAGACAAGCAGCGTTAAAGTGGGCATGGGCACGCATTCCGTGTGGAGCGTTCGCCTAGCAGCAATCTTGGTCGCCTTGGAAATCCTATCCTCAGAGGGCTGCTTTTTTTTCCCCTCCACTCATTCTTCATTCTTTCTGCACTCCCTCTTCCATGGCAATTCACTGAGCTCCTTTTGGGCGGAGCACTTCCTTTGTGAAGACCCCTGGCTACCTGGATTGTCCGCGGGATTTCCCAGCAACCGCATTATAACCAGTCCTTCACCCAGGGGAAGAGGGGTGGGGGGCTGCACAACAAGCAGTATGTGTATATATTAAGTTCTATGGGTGGGTAAACGGGGGTCAGAAAAAACAGCATTATAGCCGGTCCTTTACTATAAGTAGTTACGTTACAAGTAGTCTCAGTTGTAAATCTTTTCTTAGCCAAAATAAATGTTTTGGGTGAGCTCAGTTGTCTTACCTTTTTGTTTACTTAAGAGTTGCTTTTTCGAATTTTTGCGCTGAACCTGCACATAATGAAATCCTCTTTATAACGAAGTTTTTTGGGAATTTGTCAATTTTATTATATCCAGGTTTAACTGTAACAGGTCTGGGCCTAGAAACAGTGCTGTGTGAATTGGCATGTATAGTCTGTATCCTAAAGAAAAATGCTTTCTCCTCTCAGGCTCCAACTCTCAACACTCCAACAAGACAAAGGAGAGTGAGCGCCATACAACATTTAGCGCACATAGGAGGTTCATCAACAGGTAGGAGTGTGTGCCATACGTATGGCCTACCCTGAGCCAACAGGGTAGGCCATACAGAATCTTTGCAGAATCTTTCCTATACGTGGCCTAATTAGATGGAGTTAACAATATTATTAGAGAGTGATTACGTGCTAGCAGTTAATATCATTGTTATTCCTGCCGATCTAACCAACTATTTTCTGTAAGCAATCCTGGTTGCAGGCATTAGATGAAATAAAAACATAGTAACGATAACAGTATATGAGTGCATAGTAGCAATGAAAAGCAGCTTACTAAATGTTCGTTATAGAACCGTTTTCACAGCACAGTTTGCACTAGTGGCACAAGACAAGCAAAGCAGGTGGGCACTTGGCCTGTCCGGGTCTTCATTGTCTTGTTCATCATCATCATTTTCTTCAGGTGTTGTGGCAGCTGTGGAATCACCCGTTGCCATAGCTATGGCGCAACTAGTTTTTCGTGATACGGATGCACAAATTACAGCTGGCTTAAGGGGGCCCTGAAACGCATTTTACGCACATTGATTTTATTGCACATTTGCTTTGTGTGGGACTTGACGATGACCGAAACACCAGTGAAAGCGGCGAAATTGAACCGTATTATATTTTAATTTGTACCTGAAATCGGTTTCCGCGCTGACTGCAGCGCCATACATCAACAGTTTCTCCGAGCGGATATGACATCACCAAGCTGCTTTGCTGCAGGTTCTGATTGGCCGGGAACAGTAGGGAATAAAAATATACATCGCACATATCGATAATGCACCGAATATAAGAAATTCCAAATTCAGAACGTGTTTTATGCTTGCTAAAGGTACAAATTTGGGCATTACAACTTCATTTTGCTTGTAACTGACACAAGGATCGCTGTGCGGCCCACGTGGTGGTTGTGGTACGAAGACCACAGAGGGCAGCACGGTTCCGGTTCTGCAAGATGTAAGCCGCGTTTTGATTGGAAGCAGCATGCACGCCTTGGGATGCCGATATCTGTCGTCTGCTTTTATTTTGAATTTGTAAGTTGAATAACTTGTGTTTGCCTGCATCGATCTCGAAAATTCTTTTTGCATTTACCTCAGAACAATACAACGAACCCGTTTCGATGCAAAACTCAGCGAGTAAAATATGGTTTCAGGGCCCCTTTAAGGGAACAGGGTAGCAGGGCCTATGGCCGCTGCTGGAAACATGGGCACCTCAGTGAGGCCAAGAATTCAACTTGCACCACCTGTACACTGCAGATGTGTTAGCTCCCCTACCTCTCGCTGCTCCAGCTCCTCTTCGCAACTCTGCTCACCCCTCCTCGCTCTCAAATCCTATGCCCTCCACACCACCTAAGCATCTGCCACTGAGAAGTCCATAGAGATTAGTTTGAACTTTCACAAGCCATGGTGTAGTTGGTTTGCGTCGGCGGTTTTGTGGTCATTGCTTGTTGCGTACTTGTGCACATCGACGTTTCATGACTCGCATAATTTGTGAATCGTGCTATGATGCATAAATGCTTCACAAAGAAATCCAGCAAGATTCTTCGGGGTGTCGTTATACCAATGGGTGAGCGTGCAGTTGGAGCATGACACTGCTTGTGCATTTCACCGTGTTCTACTGTTTATGCCACTGTGCTTTAGGTGCTGTAGAGTGCACCATTTGTGCTGCACTGTAAAGGAGCATTTTATGCCTCCTTCATTTCTCTTCAGTTTCCGAGCCTGTATATGAATGCCCTGGTTTTCATTGAACACAGGAGACCTGTGGCCTTACTTCTTGTCAGAGTGGAACTTAATTTTGCGTTTCCTTGTGCATGCGATCAACATCACATGCAAACACAAAGTGTTTGCGTATCTTGAAAAAGTTCTGGCATGCCTAACAGCACACAAAATTAAATTCACCTATGAACACAGGAGACCTTGGCCTCACCTTAATGTAGCTGAAAACAATTCAGACATTCACATGACGTGCCTGTACAATCAAAACTTAGATATATCAAGCAGTGCATACCCTGCAATATAAAGTGATATAGCCAATATTTTAGATATAAATTCACATTTATAAAAATGCGTCACACTCTCGCCAAATCAATCGATCAACCACTAGTCGTGCAGTAAATCCTGATGTATTGCATTAGTTGGAAGTAGTGTGGGCTGCTCCTAATTGACAACAGCAGTTTCGGCAGCATACACTCACACAAACATTGGACAGAGCGAAGTAGCAAGCTATAGGCACCGGCGATATCATTGCACAAGCATGAAAGGGTGAGGATGGTTACCACCACATAAAAATAAGCCTGAGCGAGGAGGTATTGCTGGAAAGCTTGGCGCTTGTCAACAGGACGCGCATGTTTTTTGCCCACTGCGTTCGATATATCCAATTTACCTCGGACCCTGTTCAAAATAACACTAAAAATGCATTGATGACCAGGTCGCTAAAAACAATGTAGAACAGGAATGTCACAATAGCCAACGTTTACACAAGTGGACTTGTCCTCGTCAGGACGGCGCCTGATGCCTTCCAGACTTTACAGCCACCAAAACAAATGGTGGCTGTAAAGTACTCAAAGTACACAGCAATATAAACAATAGAATAAAATGAAACGCGTGAGCCGCATCAACACAAGGCGCACAATGCACAATGCAAGTGGCAAGCGCCATTGCACAGCACAGCAGACTCGCATGCAATGGAGGTGGGGAGGAACAAAACAGATGTGCCACATACAAGCAAAGGATAAAACACCAGTGCAAGCAGCATAGAAAGGGGAGAAAGGGAGGCGTCGCATGGCTGCTCTTTATGTTGCCATGAAGACAACAGGCTTGTGCGCCGCCATAATGACCACCTCCAATGCAGAGTGTTGTCACCGAAGGGAACCTTGGCACTAGTGTCGACAGTGCCTGCATTAAAGTGGCCTATGGTAGGTATACAGAGGTTCACCCCGGTGTCTATAGATCACTTTCTCATGGGGGCCTCCATGTTGCTAAGTGCGTGGAGCCATCTCCTATCTTGCAACCCACTGGCTTGGCTGAACACTCGCTTTGCATGGCCAGTATGGGGGCGGCTGCAGTTTTGGTCCCTCGTCCGCTCACGTAGGCATGCTACTGCCTACCATCATCTTCCTTTATTTGACGCTGTGGTCATTTGTATTTCACAGCTTCTTGGCATGTCCGCACCTCAGTGCACTTTCGACCACCGCATGGTCACACCACAGTTTTGACTAACGTAGTCGCACTATGTCTTAAAAGAAGAAACCTCACTCATGACATCTCAGGACTACCAATGAAAAGATCAACATTTGGCCTTTTAATGCAAAATGACCAAAAGGCAATGCTGCAACATGGCTTGTTGAGTGATCATATCACAGGTGACCAGCAACAATCAATCGCGTAAATCAGTCATGTATGCCGCAAGCTTCTTTTCAAGCTCCGGAAAGCGTCCGGACTTTGGCCCGCGAAAGCCACGGCGCTTGGAGTCGCATGAGAAGATTTCCTCGCGCTGAAGCCGCCACTGCCGTACCACACGTTCACTGATTCCATACTTGCGTCCTGCTGCGCAGTTGTTAGTCTCCTCGGCATGGAGAATAGCAGCCCGTTCGAATGCTGCTGTGAACAAGCGCCAATAGTTCTTGGGGCACTCATGACAGACGGGACAATTCAGCAAAATGCAGAAGCACGTGGCGATGCGGCCGCTTAGAAAATCGCATCACAAGAAGAAGCTCTTCCGTCAATGATTTATGCGCCCACAAGAGCCGTGCGCTCAGTAGATGCTAAAAAAGAACAACTTTGGTATAAAAACATGCAATAACCGTGTGCGGTGGTTTGAGAGAGAATCTTTATTCACAATTATAAGAACACATTCCCTGCGAGATGATTCCATCAAAACCACCGTGGCCACTAGCAGCGGCTGCCGCACGATACCAAAACAAACATGGCGGCAGCTGGAAGCGGCTACTCGCGATTTCCGTTTATTCGTGAGTTACTTGCATTCAAAAAGCATTTTGTTCGCCTCCAATAAACAAATTGAGTATCAGCAAATCCCTTGATTCAATGCACGGCGATAACGCAGCCACTATCATATTACGTTGTTAAGTACACTTCCGAATGCGACGGTGGGAGGTTAGTTGCCCTATGTATGGTGGCCAAAGTGTACAGCTTGGGAATGCTAACTTTCAAAGTCGGCATCACCTTTATTTACGCCAGAATGTATGCAATGGTAAATTAATACGCTACGCTTCGACCGTAACCATGGAAACAAGGGTGCAAAGCTGTCCCCACCTAGTAGAACCCCCGATTTCTCATTTCTCTTGCCATTACTAGAGGCACACGGTTCGATTTCAATTCGAAAGCCCCCAACAACGGATAGTCAAATTTTGGAAAAAAAAAAAAAAAAAGGTCAACTTACAATCGTGTAAATACGGTGATTAGCAAAGCTATGGCGCCTATTCCCAGATGAAGAAGGCAACACAGATGTGTCCACTGAACCACTCACTATCCACTTCGTCCAAAAAACATGCAACAATGAAAACCATAGCATGTCCTTAAGGGGGGACATGGTACCTGAAGCTATTTTCTTTATTCTTTAACCAAACTCAATTTAAAAGCACAGGTATATGTATTTTCTTGTGCTGATTTCAAAAATGCAGTTATTTTTTCTGTTACTCAATCAGTTATCGATCTAATTAGATGTTAATTACTAATAATTGGTAAGACAATAGATAAAAATCAACTGGGCAGAAAGTTAAATTTAGGGCATGAATGCAAAGCAGAATACATAAGGAATGAACTGCTGCAAGCAGTTTTCAAATCCAACAACAAATAACAATTTAGGAGCTCATCAAAGCTTAGATGTTTATGCCACAGCTACTAATGAACTTGAACAAAAGCAGATAAAAAGTTATAGAAAGAGAAAATGAACAATCTGCTTGCAGCAGTTCAAGCTCTATGCATTCAGCATCACATATAAAAAAAAATTACAGCTGTAGCTGTCCTGGGGCTTTAGCTGTTGCTGCACCAAAGAAGCAAAATGAGTAAAAAGCTTGTTCTGAGAAAATCGAGAAAAACACAAACAGCTCAATTTATTCAAGAATATCACAAAATATTTACAAGTTTATTTACAAGTTACTGGTTGTAACTGATTTTAATAGCCTCCTGGCACATAGTCCTTTTGTGCATTGCCTGTGTGGCGTTTTTCCAGGGCTCGGTGCATGTTTTCTGCTGATGCACGCTTTCGAGTTGAAGCTTCCAGTCGCCGATGATCTTTTTCGGCCATGCGATTGCTGCACAGTCTGCTGGGGCTTAGACTGAGCTCCTTTAGTATTGTTGCAGTTGCTCTCACGTTTCCGGCATTGAACCTTAGCACAGCCTCCGCCACAGCTGCTTGTACAGTAAAGAGGGAGGCATGGCGCTCCTTGGGTGCAAGCGACCATATGACCGAGTGGAGACTCTCATTGCTGTTTTGAGTCTTCCCTCGCAGGCACCTCTCGAGCAATTTTTTGTCGCTCAGGCGTTCATATATAGGCAACAAAGCCTGACAAACATGAGGAGGCAGGTTGTGAGGGTGTTTTGGTGCTGGCTCACCCCTAGCCTCTGCGGCATTTTGGCGGCACCACGAGTTGGGGCCTGTTGGGCATAATGAATGGTTCGACACACTGTCGTTAGATGTTATGTGATGGTAGGTTGCCATCACTGCCTTGTGCATGGCATTCACATCTCCCTTGTGCGTTTTCAGACCCCATCCGTAATAGGAGCTTAGCCGCTTGATTAGGTCAGCCGTGAGCCGACCTTTTCCACCAAGGCTCTGAAGGCCAGAAGCTTTGCTTCTTGAAACGAGGTTGCGTAGTGCCGTGCCCATACGTTTTTGCACATGGTTCATGCAGTCCTCTTTTTCTATTTCGATGTAACCATACACTTTCTCCTCTTGGAGTGCGAGATAAGTACGGCTGTCCCTATCACTGAGTACCGTTGTGTACCGAAGATTGTGCCGCTCGAGGGACCGCTTCCATAAAATAAGAGCTGCCTCCACTTCCATTTCTCCCGACTTTTTGTCACTGTTCTTCTGACACTTGTGGTCTTTTTTCCAGCTGTCGAAATACGGATCGCTTTCCTTTGGGCCTGTCTCGCACCCCGCGCAGAAATTGCTCAGAACAACGTAGTCTAAGCAAAGCCCCGTGAACAGTTCGATCACGGTGCCGACGCCGATGTGTGAGGAATGTCCGCGAGTCATCCACGACCCATCGTACGACACCGCGATGTTTCCGGGGTTGCCGAGGCACAAATCTTGATAGAGCTCGCGAAACGACCGCGCGCACTCGCTCGTCACATTTTTGGCCGCACGATCGGCTGCGGGAACCAGCTTACCTTTGAGGTAGCTTTGCCACGTTTTTGTGTGGAGGCCGCGACGGCTGATGTTCATCAGCGAGAATATGTCATTGAAGGCTGTTTGGCGGTTTCCAGTAGCTTGCATAGCGCGAGCCGCGAGAACATTCACAGAAAACGGGTTTGCCTCATGTTCACCACGGACGCGCGGCGAGCTCCAAGTCCACATCACGTCACTGCAGTTCGTGCACATGAGACGCAGCTTGACGGCGAGTCCGTATTCGCGATCGTCTCTGACGATTTCTAGGTCCCCAGCACCGCATAATTTACACTTCGCATGCACAAGCAGAGTGTTCACCAAATCTAAGTTTACAATTGTAAACACACTCGTGTCAGGCGTTTCACATGCGGCATCGGCGTTGTCAGTCAGTAGATCCCGTTTCCTTTCCGTCGCGGGGGTGGACGACAGCTGCAGCAGTTTATCTTGCGCTCTTTTTCTGCCCTCTTCCAATTCTGTGGGCTGCAGAAACCTCGTATCGCAACGCACGCGACCATCGGCACCTCCGCACGACGACGGGCTTGTTAGGCCTAGGCCCTTATCGGTGGCATCAGCAGAGGCGGCGGCGGCGACGGTTTCGACGTTCGGCTGTCTTACACTCCTCTTCCTGATGTTGTCGATAAGTGCGCGTCGCACCTTCTTCGCTCCAAACGCTTTTTTCGTGTGCGACTTCTTCCGAGCCATTGTTCAACACTTCAGCCACGCCGGCGTTGGTCACTCGCACTGAAAACATGGCGCACGGCCGAGAGCGCGGATGAGCGCTGTGCAGACGACAAGAAACGAATTCCGCCAATCGTATTCCGAGCTCAGGTCACGTGCGCTAAACAACGAATGAGGGCTTGCGCTGGGACTCTTTTTTCGCGCGCTATTTTCAGAAAGCTAATGGCGGCATAGAACAGGAGTTGGCGGGAAAATGAAGAAGAAAGATTGCTCTTTCAAACGAGACCAAGATAGCCACGCTGCGACGCGTGAAACGGCCGCTGCGTTTTGCGAAAAAAGGGCCTTTTTAGCAATAACTTCGGCTGCAATTCTGCCAGTATTACTGAAATAGAGTTATGGTACGGCTAAAATATTAATGCAAGAGCTGAGAAACTTCGTGTAGTAGTGTAATAAGACCTCTAGATTTCGAAAATACCATTTTCCAAAATTCGATTTTTTCGCGATTTTTTCGTCCCAAAGACCCGTGTCCCCCCCTTAAAGGGCCCCTAAACCAACCCCCGACATTTTGTTGAACATTTCAAGTTAACACACACATCGAGTTGAGAATGGTGCCACAATGAACATTGTCAAACACAGCAGCGCTACGCACCACGGCCGTGCCACAAACTCAAAAAACATTCCCGTGCGCCTCGCCGGCCATTTCTGGCATGCCAAAGTTAGCCGCGGCGACATTGTGGTTTTTGGTGACATCAGAAAAGTCCGAGCTTTGCTGATTGGTCGAAGGAGAACATCGACTTCCGGTTAGTCTGCTAGCTAATGCATGCGCTCCCTGCCTGTTTGTTTTTCCTCGCCGTGTGGTGTTCATGTGTGCACGCTTGTAAATTCGTAAATGCGCTACGATACGCAAGTGCAAGTGAGGTACACCCGACTAGAAACTGCAGCCACTGTCAGAACACGACGGATAGCGCTAACAGAGAGCGTTGGCACAGCACCAACGAAACACTTGCGCGAATGCGGGAGCCCGGCGGAGGCGCGTCAACCGGAAGTGGACTGCGCGTCATTGGCGATGTATGTCATGTAACATTCGGAGGAGTACTCGGCGAGGTGGCACCGGCAAGCAGCCGGTGCGGCGCAGGAGAGTGAAACAAGCAAGCGCTGCGTTTTAATAATCAAACGTGTGTAACTTCGCTATTTCGGCACAGTTTTGAAAAATGGCTACATGTTCATTGCGGATACCGGCACAAAAGCAACACCACAACTAAACTGACCTCTGGGTGGCATAGGGGCCCTTTAAATAAGAAAAAAAGAAACTTTGGGTCTAAACAGCCATGAAAGCAAGGCGACAGCCAGCTATGTGACTGGTTTTGCACTGAAAATTGTTGAGCATGCATTAGAGCATGGGAAATGTGTGGCTAAACGGCATTTTAATGTCGATCTGATGAGTTTAGGCTAATGACAACGAAAAAAACCATTTTAATGCCATGAAACAAAAAGAATTGCCACACATTCTTAGCACCAAACCAGAGACAAGAACAAGGTTCTCGATTATGACAAGATCTAGAACAAAGCCTCTGCAGCAAAACACGAACAGATTAAGAACCATGTGTGGCCCATAAACCAGGAAACAGGAGGCTGCATTTCTGCTTGCAATTTTAAAACGAGCAGCAGTTGGAGTACATAAAACCCCGAAATCGACTGCAGAGTGATGTTGGTTATGAGCAGAAGCACTGACAAATGGACTGCCAGGGCCACAAAACGAAATTTAAATGGTTAAAATGCATCGTATCTTTTCTTCTACGTAACAAACCTTCCCCCACAGTGATGTTGCTTTTTTTTAAAAAGGTGGAATCATTATGCTTAAGATTTACCTCTGGTTTTACGTTTCTATTCGCAAGAAAATATATACCCTGAAGCAAACTTACGGCATCAATACTTGTGAGGCGCACTTCAGCCACTTTGTCTGTCAGCAGTTCGTTCACAATGGGGACTAGGTACTGATGAATATCCGATGGGCAGTACAGTGCGGCAATCTCCTTCAACTGCCTGCACAAAGAACAATAACACTATTGTTGCTGGCTCTACTGCACCGAGAGAAAGTTGTCCTTGTAGTATGAAGTTAAAAAGATAGAAGAAAATCTAGATATTTTAAAGGACACTGTAAAGATAGTGGCATGGTCAGACTGTGCCAATAGATGAATGGAATAGCTTTTGCATTTCCTTTTGGAACAAGGGAATAATGCCTTGGTGCAAGAGGGCAAGAGACATTCCCGTGCGGCTGACCCTTTAAAGTACTGTCACGCCTTCGAGCATGCCATTGCGCTGCGAAGCAGCAACCAACACAGCAGTCCCACGGAGATGGATGCGGCAGCTGATGATACAAAAAGCAACACAGAGAAGTCCTCACCGCCGGCAGCGAAAAAAGCCCACCACTGCACTAGTGCTTTATGGACACGCCGAGGAGGTACGGAAGACAACAGAAGTCACTAAATGTTGAAGCTGCTGCTGATGATAACACGAGTACATACTGTCCTCTCCTAGTAATGGCAGAGTTAGTCCAAGGTATGCAGAGTCTGCGTGTTGTTGGTGGCTCAACTGTGCGAGTACTTCAAAGCGCAAAGCGATTCCCCGTGCTTCCGCTCGGAGCACTTACCACAAACGAGGGACACATGTCGGCTCCGCAAAAAGGAAACGCGGAAGACCCCACACAGGGAAGAAAAGGCGACTTGGCGGTGGCGTTGTTGAAGGGCAGAGCCGACTCCATGCTGGCAACAAAAAGGAGGAGATAAGAGCTGAATAGGAAGCGAGTCGCGCAGATGAGGCGACGCAACGCACGGCCGCCTGGTTTCAGTACAGCTTGGCATCCACACACGTCCTTTGTCAATGCCGTAGGAAAACGGAATTGGTTTTGCGACCGCTTGACCGGATGCGACTGGGGGATGGTTTTGTGTGCAATCGCCTTCTGGTCGCAATTGATGATGATGATATTTCGTGTTTTGTGGCGCAAGGGCCAAGTGTGGCCAAAGAGCGCCAGGACAGTAACAGTATGTCTGCCGTGATTGGTGCGTTACAATGACTGGTGGTACGTGGCTGTAAGGAGGCCTAAAGACTATCGCTGTAAAGGAGCGTAAAAAAACAAGATAGGCTGAAATTATGGCAATGGCGTGTGGAGTGATCTATGGGTCCGGAATGAAAGAGAAAAGGTCATGGTACTAAAATATCTAAAACATGAAAGTAGCACGACACCTACCGGAAGCCTTCCTGGACAAAGGAAAGGCTAGGAAGCGCGTGCTTTCTCTAAGAAAATGCCGCAGCAGCGGCCTCTGTTTAGAGGCCGTGCTACAGGTCACCTGGGTAAATGACTCGGAAATTATATACATCCTTAAAAAAGGCAAGTAGAGATTGGTATTTAAAAATAGGTTCATTGCCCAAGAACATAGAAGGGTGCAGTGGGAGGTATTTTGGCACTCGAAGTGTGCAGGCGATCCAGCCCCCAGCTGCACGTAACGACTGAGGGTCTTTAGGATGACAGAGTGACGCACATCGCATGTACATATCGTTAGTGGCCAGGGCCTGTAAATATTCTCGCCGCTCTATGGCGGCTTCTTGAAAGAGATGTGGTGCGCGGGCAGGTTAGCTCGAGCCGAACCTCCGGCGCCGGCGGTCGTCTAAGCCGATACTCAGGTGACAATGTAGGAGAGTGAAATGACGTGTGTTGCGCAGTGAACCTATCCCCTCGCGTGTTGTAGATTGTGACGTATGTTTGACCAATGCCGTGTGCGTCATAACAGTGTTTGTGCAATTGGTTTTGGTGATGCCAATCCCAAGTGTGATTGGCTTGTTGGGGGACTCTGTCTAACCGAGGGTTGAAGAGAGGACATTTTTCGATGTGAGAGGAGAGCAGAGGTTCGGGCTTGGACCCGGGCAGACGCCAGAGTGTGGAATAAAGCTTCTGTTTACCGGGCAACGGCTCTTCCTTCGCGCTGCCATCGTGCACTCGAGCCATCGAGGGGCACCGATTCGAACCTCAAACACCTTCCTTCCTTGGCTAGCGTAGAAGCTAGTAGAGGACACATAGGGAAAGGAAATTAACTGGCAGCTAGCACAATGCCGTCTCCGTGGGCTCCGTGACTAGCTATGGCAATGTGCAATAGCCAATTGCGGAGGCCACACTGTTTTGCTAATTTTAATTGCCTTTTTTTTATCAGAAATGAAATCCTTTGCGTAAAATTTCAGGCAAGATTTATAAAATCGTAAGCGAGGTCAAAATTCGTATATTTTATGTAAAATTTGCAAGAGTTGGCAGGTATGCAGTTTACTAACAATAAAATACATTCAGGTACATTTTTTTATGAAATTGGCCATGCATTGGATTTAAGTAAATATGGCAAAACCTCGAACTATAAAAGTCACAGCTGCAGCAATCGATGCACGAAGATTGTTAACAGTAAAGCTGTTGCAGCTACATTTCACTAAGCCTGCTGTTGGCAATGCAGCTCTGGATGGCCTGAAAGAAGGCTCCAAAAAAAGCAAGCTAATGAAATATTTACAGTAATAATTTCAGTGGTTCCCTCTTTTTCAATACGAAATTCTTTAAAAAAGATTTGTTTTCCCCACAAATTTCATTACTGCGTGGTTCAACTATATAATAGGTGCAGGCTTTTCTTACCAAAATAATTGGGGTGCAAATTAGGGTGTCAACCACCGCACAGTGAAGAAAAAGGTAACATTTTTTTATAGAAATATTTTCTGTGCTACCTACTACATTTGCATCACATGCAGAAGTTCACCAGCTCATGATAACATTGTAACAGAAGTTCCCAATGATATGAGAAGTTCTGCAGGCTTATAATGGCTGCTTGCCACTTTTATGGAGACGGTTATAGGCTGTTTAAATTATTTTATAATGGACAGATGAGGGCAGTGGAGTTTTTTTTTAAGGCCGGTAGCATGTTAGTGTCTATAAAGTACTACCACAGCGGTTCCGTAATCAAAACGTGAAGAATGCCTTGATACATACAAGCAAGGCGACCAGGTGGGCCGAGGCTACGCGGACATTAAGGCTTTCTTAGAAAACAGTGTCTTTTGCATCTTTAACAATTACTGCATAAGCTTGAAGTTTTCAACATGTCATATCTATGCAATGCAGTGGCTGCATGTGTAATTGCGAGTTCCTCAAAGATTAAACAAGACTTTGAACCTAAAATAACAAAGGCCACACACAAACATGGCAACATTGCAACTTTGAACAAAATGACGAGCCATCACTCCTTTACATCAGCGAGCAGAGGTGAAGGCCCCATGGCAAGCTCTTAGGATCAGGGCCCGAACATTTTTGGAACTGCTGTCTTTTCTTTTCATGGTGACTAAGAGAACTGCAGATCTCTACAAAATTTTCTAACTTTATGCATAAATACACCAAATATTAATTGCCACATTTCTGCTTTTGTGTAATGTATTAGCCAGTGGGGTATTATCATATTGGTAGCAATGCACAAAAGAGAAAAAGGACAAAAGCAAAGAAAGACACAGGACTTTTGTCCTTTGTTTTCTCTTTCGCATTGTTCTACCAATATAATCAACCAGTACCAACTCGCCCCAAATTTCGATGTTTAACACCTTTAACAATATTAGTTTTGCATGTTTGAGGTTGGACTCTATACCAGATTTCGCCAGTAGCAGCACTGTAGCCCCTTCGCTAACCTGGTAAACTGCAAACAATAATAAATTTATTGGCAGACTGAAAATCTAGTCAAACAGCAGCTTTACAGCCGATTCAGACCCCAAATGATAGAATTTCAGGACAACTAGAGGACTACATTAATCAAAAGCACATGTCCTGCCTAATCGGGGACCTGGTACGGTAACTATGCCACCTGGTGATGCAATATAAAAGACTCAAAACCAACACACCGTGCTAGAGTGGATCGAAAGCGCCAGTTCCGATTGTTATCCATGCAGAGAAAGTCCGCTAGCAATGGTAGGGAGCGCCGCTGGTCTCCTCTGCTCAACCCACGCAAGAACTGTGAAAGCCGCTCCAGCAGGCCCACTCGCACCTCATCCACATCTCGCACAAAGGCTTCAAAGCTTGGCACCAGGTCACGTGAAGCAATTTCTGGGCCAAGGATAGTGGCTAGCTCATGCAAGCAGGATGCCACGATGTGCCGAACTTTCCACTGCAACAAAAAGAAAAAAAAAAAGGATTTAAGGGGGGACCCTGCACTTTCAACATTTTTCAAAAATTCTTGATCAATTTCGGTGAAACTTGCTGAGTTAATGTATATTTGTGTGCTGATTTCAAATATGCAATTATCTTCCTAATAGAATATGTAGTTCTTAAACTACCAGACATTTCATCTGTCCATTTGCGAGGAAGAAGTTTTCCTAAACTGAGTGAGTTACAGGGTAAATCAGCATATCATAATGATCAGGAATGAAAACTGGATGCAGTAAAACAAGAACGGAAGTCCTAAACCCATTTGATCAAAAGTTATGGCATGTCAAACATTCAAGAGTGAAATTCCAGCTGGACGTTAATACATAAATGTTATTTTTATAAAATTTTCTTCAGAATAACTCTGTGCAATTTAGTCTTACTTCATTCTATACTAGTTTATCATCCTGGCAAAAAAAGAATTTTAGCAATAGCACATTTAGAACCCAAGATATTGCTCCTCCAAAACTGCAAAAGCACCAAAATAGCAATAATGAGAAAACGAGAAAAAACTGTTGACAAAGTGTTTACTGACAGGAACTTTACGCGAAGCTTCCCAGTGCCGTTCAGAATACTCCAGGTGCATTATCCGGATGCACAGAGTCCTTGTGGTTTTTTGTGACTGCTTTTCTGGGTTGCACTTCTGAGACCCTTCTGTGCGATGTGAGCTCCATGTCGCTGCGATGTCACCGCAGTTGTCGCACAACACTGAGTTTCACCGCGAGACCGTACTCGCGATCACCACGTACAAACTAAATTTACTGCAGCTCGGCACCAATAGCAACGCAGAGACTCGAAGAGGTCGTTGACAGCGTCGAGGGCGACGATGGTGTACGGCGCCGCAGCTTCCGTAGTCGCTGTTTCCGCGGCACTTAGTCGGCCGAAGTTGTCGATCTTCCGCACGGTCGCCGGCATCGATGCCAGCCGCTCCATCGTAGCTTTCTCGCCGTCATGCATGTCCCGTGCCATGCCCTCTGTTACGAGCGCCGAATCTACCCTCACGCTACCAGTGTGAGAAAATGAAACGGTCTTGCGCTCGACTAAGCGGGCGCGCCGCTTTCAGCCACGGCGTTGTTGTCTGGCGGTGCTTCGTGAACGGCTGCCGTTTGCGTGGCGATGCGGTGCGATGTCACGTTATCGCAGCGCGCTTATCTCAATCTTCGTTCCGCCCGAACTGATTCAGCGTGTGGTGCTTCGACGCCCCGGCAGGCATGACGAACTTCACGAGCGATAAGCGCGAACACGACGAAAGCGCAATGAAACGACCTCTGCAAAATGCCGGCTTGGCCAGGCGCGGCTCCGAGTCTCACTCAAGATGGCGGCGTGGAAATCCGGCACTTAGACCAACCAGAGCGCGCCGTTTGGATCACGTGCTATGGACTAACTAATAGCAACGTGTGTTGGGCCCCATGTTTGCGAGCCTCTTTCTTGCTCGCGGAGTGTGCACAGGATGGCTAAGCGAATAAAAAATAACGCCAGAAACGCGGGCTTTCTAACGACACCAAAATGGCGGCGGCCGAGTGCGTAGTTTTCGAGCTACGCGCGGTCAAAATCGAGGCAATTTGTCCCAATTTTGAGGGGCAACGTTCGCGGAATCGCATATTTACAGCACAATAGCACTAGAAATATGCACTTTTGCGGATCTAAAATTTGAAGATAGGTGCAGATAGAAACATGTCGGGAATGCAAAAATGAAGAGACTGAAAATGCGATTTTTTGGCCAATTTTCGGTCTCTAAGACGTGGCAATGGGAATGCTCAATTTGGTCAAAATTTTCCATTTTTCAATTGATTTTTTTCATGATCCACGGACCTTCTCTTACATTGTGGTACAATATTATAATGAAATGCGCAATAGTAGTTGAGAAAATGTCACTTTGTCTATGTGTTGTCATCCAAAACCACAAGGAAATCGGGCATCCAAAGGTGCCGCCATCCTGGCATCACCGTAAAAAAGGAGATATAGAACTTGAGAATAGCCACAGCACAGTGTTTCTCCAACAAAAAATAAAACCAACAACAGTGAGCTGCTCAAAGTTAACATTTCACTGTTTTCATGAAATAGAACTTTGAGCTCAGTTTTCTCAGCTTCCATATTTTGAGCAGTTGTCAGTTATCCCAGTGCCATTTCATAACTTAAGCTAAATTCACTGTTTTTTACACTTAGATCCTGAAACGTTGGTGAGCGCCGTAAAGCTGTTCATTTATACCTGCAGGTCACACAGACTCTTATAATTGTATTTCTGCAAACGTTGTTATAAGAAAATATGTCGAGGACATTTCAAAGATATTTTCTGTACTCATTTGGGCATAAAAAAATCAACGAAGAGCTTTACGGCACACAGTGGGCCTTAGTGTATATGCTTAAGTAAAAATGGTACTGAAATATTGTCTAATTTACCGATTAATTAAGGAGTGACTGTAAAGTCTAACAGGTGGTGCAACTCAAAAACTAATATGTACCTTAAAACCGATTTCATTTCAGATACCAGCATAACAAGCTACATCAGTGTGCCAAATTTCATCGGTTTATATCCACAAATAAAGATAGCTTTTATTGCCACGTCCCCCCTTAATTATGGCAGCCTCGTAGAGTATTCTGAAGTACTAAAATGTAAGTACTTCAAGCATGTGCAAGTTTCTTTGCAACAGTCGCCAGCGATTATCTACTCATACCTTGTTTGCACGAACAGCTGGTGTAATCTACCGCCATGCTGCAAAAGTTATTTCCCACTTCACATGGATTGGTACTGATAGACATTGGGGGGGGGGGGCTGGCATAAAGTTCAGCATTCCGAACTTTTTCGACAGTGCACCGAACAGCGTGGGCTGAGCATAATCGTTCTCCACACAGCCACACAGTGGTGCACCCACTCGTCTCACGCCGTGTCCATGTACCGGTTGATACAACTTAGGAGCAATGCAATTGCAAGCAAGTATAACATACTTGTCAGTTGCTCTAAACAGGCACATGCGAGCCTGACAGCACCACTGCTACAATGCTGCACGAAGAGGCAAGCTGACGGCAAGTTGAGCAATTAACACCAATCTTCTTCCGTAGTGAACAGAACCACCAAAATTATATTACAGGAAAAAGTGAAAGGAATGTGAAACTAAACAATACGGTAAAAGAATGAGTACACAGCGCATACTAACGCGACAGCTCTCATGTTGTAGGCCGAGCAATTTAGAGATCTTGCAAGACTCGACACTGCATGATGCTTCTGCAACTGTGGCTTGGCAGTAACATAGTCTGCAGATACGCGGATATGTCCAATGCAAATAAGACTTGAGGAGGCTAAACCATCCTCTAAATAGTTCAGCTAGGAACAACACAGTAGTTATGATATTTTACGTGTGAAAACAGCAATACAATTACGAGGCACGCCATGTTGGGAGATTGCAGATAAATTTGCCACCTGGAGATCCTCACGTCATCTTCAATCAAAATGCATAGGTGTTCTCACGTTTCGCCCTTATTAAATGCACCTGCGGCCAATAATCTTGCCTGCATTCTCGAGCTTAGCAGCGCAGCGCAATAACACAACGCAATGACCGTTTCAGAGTATGGCGACGACTGTCTACACAAATATATCACTGTTCTTAATCTGAAGCATTTCTGCTACTGTTTTCGCTATTCATTAGAAACTTGAGGTAAGCAACGAAAAACGAACATCAATGCTGTACCTTGCAAATGCTACAATACGAGAAAGTGTCCTAGGCACATCACGGTGGAAGGCGAGAGTTGATGCACCAGTCCTTGCCGTGTTGCCATCTATGCCCTGCCGCCAGGAGGTGCAACCTAACTTCCCAGGGCTTATAATAAGTTCCAGTCTGGAACCAGTCGGCATTACAACATAGACCACTCATAACGCAAGTCGCCGGAATCGCGAATATTGGCACTACAAGCGGTACCACACTATAACCAAAACAACATTTTTCAAGGTCTACACCTGTGTAACAACTGTCGAACAGGTAGCGGCGCGTGTTAGACATTCGAAGCGTGCGACCAGGCTGCTTTCACCCGCTTAAAAAAAAGAGAAAAGGAAGATTTGGATATTTCAAACACGTAAGTCCAGGGCTGCGCCATAGCGACGTCGCCGTTTAAGCGGACTTCCCGCGAAATCGGACTGCGCAGAAACGAGAACTGATTACTGCACGCGCTATCCTTCGTTTTCTCTGACGCGTGCGCGATGGCGAAAACGTAGTGACCATATTGGCCCCGAGGACATACCGTGGCGACATCTTCCGGAACCTCTCCGTGACGTACAAAACGACATCACGTGGTACCGACCCCGCAGCGTACGACGTCTACAATGTCGCAGCTCGTTCAGACACGGTTTTTTCGTGTTGCAAGAGTTCCCTGTGTGTATCTCAGCTGCAAAAGAACCCGTTCTACAGGTCGGCAAAGTATTTTGCGAGTGAACAAGAGGCATCGCCGCGTCGTCCACGCTTGTCGGAAACGTGTTCCCGCGGTGCTCTATGCACGACGAAAGTGACGAGGCCGCTCGCGTAAGAGGTGCTCGGGAAATTTAGTTAGCTATCACTGGGAATACTCAGACATCCTGCGTACAGTTACTTAATCAAGCGCGAATAGGCGCTACATCTCGTGCACTTGCGCGGACGGTGCATGTGCGGTAAGCGACATTTCGATTCACATTGCCAGCTGTACGTGGTTCACGGCGTACCTTCCCATCCCTTCACCCGTTTTTGGGCGCGTGATTAAGCGGGCAATATATGTGAGGTCTTGATATTGCTAATTTAACCTACACGTCCATTCATAATGGAATGGACATGCAGAATGGACGCCCGATTTGGCACTTTTGCCAGTATTACCGCATGGCAATGACTCATCAGGAGCTTATTTATCACCAGTAAATTATATCTTAAATTCATGCATACGGTTCTGCGATGTGCGCACATGTATCTCTGCGCATGTATCTCTTGACTGATGACAGAATCAAAGCAGCCTGTTATTTTTTGCGATGGCGCTGCTCCGTAAACAAGACACGTTTCCTCTACAGCAGCTAATAGGCGTCGTAAATTCTAATGCCTACAGTCCGAGAAAGTTAATGCCGTACTCACTGAACATTCTAGCTCCAACGCAGTGCACAAGATTTACTTCGCGGAATGCTTCCCACACATTCGAAATGTATGAGCACTTGCCTGTCCCCCTATTCTCAGCTTTTTCAGCCAAGACGCTGCGTCTTGGGGTATATACGCGTGAAAATTACGCCTAGCTCGGTCGAATATGTCAAGTGCTGTGGCGACGAGCAGTTTTCCATGCGCAAAAGCAAGAAGAAAAGTAACCGGCTTGGTGAAGAAAGCGAGCGCGCTTCGCCGGCGGCGAAGGCGTCACGTGATGTTTACTACGTCACAACGACAGCAGCGCCGGTCTTTCCAGTGGTGGCCCTCGAGGCCAATACTGCCATTCGAGTGGTGCTCCTGCCAGCCATGCCTTCGCTTCCATTGTCGAAGTGATTCATCCACGTTTTAAACGCGGCCGCCATGAACCACAGTTGCCCGCGACACCGTATCTTCAGCCAGCACGGAAAAGGTAGCGCTTGTTAGGCCTAGTTTGTGGGGTCGCAGGCAGCGCGCCGCACGGGAAGCTTGCCCTCGACAACACAGGGATCGGGTGCACAAGAAATCGCGCTCGCGGGGTGATTCAGGGGCAGTGCGCGTGAAATGATTTATAAAAAACAACTGGGAACAAACACTGGTAACGCGGACATGGACATCATGCTTTCGTGAGTGCGCGTTCCGTGTGGAACGCGCGTTAGGAGCTGACCAACTGACGTTGCGGCATTCTCCGTCGCCTTGGCAATCCTATAAATCCTATCCTCACAGAGCGTGCCCGCGACGCGCTGCTGCCGCGGCCTTTTTCCTCCGCTCCTCGTTCATTCGTTCCACGCTTTTTCCTCCTCCATGGCGATTCATTGCGCTTTTCTCGGGCAGCGCACTTCCATTGTGAAGCCTGCTCGCTACCTCAATTGTCCGCTGATTTCCGGGCGGCCGCATTATAATCGGTCTTTCATCTCACCGAGCTGCACATTAGGCCGTATGCCTATACATTAAGTTCTATGAAAGGGTAAAAGAGGGTCAGAAAAAACCGCATTACAGCCGGTCCTGCACTATGAGCGGTTACGTTGTGGTGTCTGCTGTACCTGCTTTTACAAAAGCAACGTTTCTATAAAGTCCACAAAACAAGGTCTCAGAAAGAATATTCTGTTCAAGCAGGAAGTTATAGCACAGTTAGCTGGAGCAGTAACATCACGTTCAAGAAACTCCAAGTCATATATCCCCCGCGTAGGTGGTAACTTGCACAAACCTGTACATCGGAAACCAAACAGCGGTAGGTGGTCCACAGGCAAGGCCAGTATTGCCGGCCAAGGGTAAGTGCCACAGCGGGTAGGCTATGGGCACAGTGTCGTCCTATTTCAGAATCCAAATTTTGAGCCAAGTTAGGATCGGTCATGGTCTGGTACCGCTCCAGCAACAGCACGGGCACTATGTCCTAGAATGCAGGATAGGAAAAACAACACAAGTATCTCAGATGGTAACTTTAACGTTTATTACTCCATTAAAAAATGTTCCTCTGTAAAGCAAATCCAGTCCTCACTAATTTAAGAAGAGATGGGCGTCAAGGTGCTTCCTGAAATAATTTTTTTTTTCAGCTCCATTGCATTTGAAGGACCATGAACTTCTCAAAACATCTCTGTACGCTAAAGAATGCGAAAGAAAAATGCGAAATGAAATTGTAGAGTTTGCATCCTCTCCGAAAGGATGTGTACCACTGGTCCTGCTGTTTGTAGCATGCTGCGCACTTCTGCCAGGTTTGGCAAGTCCTTCATGCCGCGAGCGAAAGCTTGTTGTGGATCCCCAACTTTCAATGTGAAATAAGTACATCTGCAATTTTGGACGCTGAAACTTTTCAATGACTTTTTCTCCTCAACAGAAAGCCTCGAACTAGCACACTCGTGCATGTATGCCATACCTAGCATACTCGTGCATTGACGGGCATAGCTATTCACCAAAGTCACACCCCTGTCACATGGGCGCGCAAAAAGTCCTTTACGTAAGCGGTGTTATACAAAGTTGAGACTTTTTAATAAAAAGGCGTTGCAGCGCGGATACACAGCACCAACAATCTCCGATTAATGTTTTCTTTCGAAGACCACCGAAAACATGGCACTAGCATTTAAAAGAGATGTAATGAAAATAATACGATGTATCTCAATATACAAATGAAAGGTTTACTCCCCATTGCTCGTTTCTTCAAATAAATTTAAGAATAACAGATGAAACGCGAATGTGAAGGTTTGTTCCATTAGTTAAAGGCTTTTTCTGCATGTGCAAATGGCGAGAGTCCGAGCGTCACCACGTGGTATTCCCGATGCGTTCTAGCCGCTCAAAAAAGTACTTTCTGCAGGATATGAAATTCACTTCTATCATGAGCCTAGGTGACAGAAATATAAGCACTGAAAATTGCTGGCACCCACTGGTTTCAAGGCTGTAAAATACATCAACAAACTCTGTTTACGAAAAAGACTGGTTCTGAAAAGGAGTTTGCTTTCTGCCGTGTGTCTTCTGTCACTACAGTGGAACCCTGCTGTTACGTTCCTCACTGCTGCGTTTTCCCGGCTATTACGTTGTTTTTCCTCGGTCCCGCCATAGCTCCCATAGGATCCCATGTATTGTGAACCCCGCTGTGGGCCTGTTCCCACATGATGCGTTGCAACCTGGCACGCCAAACACGCCCGGGCACCGCTATTTTGATTTCACTTTTGACAGTCTTGGTCACGCTTGGCAGGAATCGCCACATCGCAGCTTCGAGCCTCAGAGATCACAGTTTTGAATGCGATCTCTGAGACCATACGTTCTCTCATCGGGGCGCTGGAGGCTATAATGGCGGCCCATTCAGTGCGCTCGACAGCCGTGAATGGAGTCCGAATTTTCGAATTTAGAGCTAGAAGCCGTCCGAAATATCGGTCGTTCAACACATTAAGTCTATGGGGGCACTGGCGGTACCGCACTGCTGCCCAAATTATCGTCGTCCAAATTATCGGTCGGCGACTGTAGATGGCTCACCTTGCCAAAATGAATTGAAGTCAAAGCAGCCCTGTTCTCGTTCATTTTTGGAGCTTTCCTCATTCTTACATTTTCCCAGCTGTAACTATTTTTTTTCCCCAGTCCACTGAAAAACTTATGAATGGGGTTCCACTGTATCTCCTTTTCGGAAGAAGTCTGCCTAAAAGACTTAAGTGCCCTTGTGACAGGGGTATCAGCTTTGCCACAAAGGAAAGGTGTTAAGTGGTGAAGCATACAAACAATTTGAGGAGGACACAGGACACGGCATTTCAATTGTACATCTGCACAGTTTCTATCTCCTACCAAATAATTGCGCAGCCATATTGAATGTGCTAATGGCTAACATAGTTGCAGAAATTCTCGATTCAGTCTCCATAACAAACACTCCAGCACTGACAGTGTGGATAATGGATCCTACCACAGCATATCTAGGGACAATCAGCTTGGATGGATGGACACAACTTTTTTTAAAAAGCTACAGATTGGCGGCCTGGCCTAGGCCATTTGGGTGCTCGCGGTGATGCTTAGCCTTTCCACTGTCTCCCGAGCCTCCTGGATGGCCCAAACTTGGTCTTGTAGTTCTGAGCTAGCCACCACATCCCGCCAGTGCTCCTCAAGGAGGTCCGGGTTATTATCGGCAAAGAGGTTTGTAATACGTGCACATTTCCGTAGGATATGTTCTATGCCTGCGTATTCGTGTTTACAAAGGCTACAAGCAGCATCGGGGAATTGCATGGGGTAAATGCGGTTGAGGTGTGCTGGGTTTTGGTAGGTTCTGGTTTGGAGACATCTGTAGTCTACTTCTTGTGACGTATCTAGCTTTTCATAGGGTGGTGGGTGTACTGTTAATATGTCGTGAAATGTGAGCAGCCTGTCCTTGTCATTTTGAGCTATATCTTCACTCCCGGAATTGCGAGATGGGTGCTGCCAGCCGCAGATGGTCAGAACATGCGCAGCAAGGTGAGCCTTCTCATACCATTTTTTGGGGGGGGGGCTCCTTTTCATATTTAGGATCCTGGCCGCCTCGCTCAAGATCCGCCCTCTTGTGTAGTTCCTAACTGCTGTCTTGGAGTCTCCGATAATTCTGCTGTAACCTCTACTGAGTAGCTAGTGCAATGGCCACTTCCTCTGCTTCCGAGTGCCTGGCTTTGCTTGAACAGGCCGATGCTAGTTCTCCTTTCGTGTCGATCGCCACGGCGGCGAAAGCTTTGTCTCGGACACCTGGCCACATCCACGAATAGGGCGTTCTCACTCGTGCCGTGGTTTTTCAGGATTGCTTTGGTGCAGCATTTTCTCTGTTCCAAGTTGTAGATTGGGTGCATGTTTTTTGCAGCAGCGCGGTGACAATTTTGGCCCTAACGTCCGGGTGGAGCATTTCCTTGGGACCCCTCATTCCACAGTAATTTATCTTCAATTTTTCCATAATTTCTCTGCCAGCACTAAATACCACGTTTCAATGAAGCACTGGTATTTGTTCAGCACCATAATGTCGCACAAATACACATAGAAAAAAGCAGATGCATTATTCACTTTACAGTAAAATTGTATTAAAGGGAAAGTCAAAAGGCGTTAGATTTCTAAAACTGACATGGGTGCCCTCATGCCCGCTAATCGAGCTGTCAAGCTACATCAAAAGCCAGCGTGGCTGCTCCCTTTTACTGCCTCTCACAGATTGGTGTGCACTGTAGTTTCGCTACACATCGTGTGGGAAAATTCCCACACTTGTGATGAAAAAGCTGGGTTCCCAATATATAAAGGGGCCCTGAAATGCAAATTACACACATATGTTTGCCTGATGTAAGTGAGGCTCGATGACGGTACCACCAGTGAAAGCGGTGGAGTCAAAGCGTATTATATTTCAATTTGTACATGAAATCAGATTCCATGCCGACTGCAGCGTCATACATCAACAGTTTCTACGAGCAGATGTGAAGTTGCTGTGCTGGTTACGGTGTTTGTTTTAATTCACCAGGAACAATACACGAATAAAAAAAATGTCGTACGTGCCAACAGTGTATAGACCTTTCCATCGGCACTCTCGCACTGGCGAACAGGAACCTGTTTTTGTCGTCTGCTAGCACGCGGGAGAGAGCTCTCCGTGCCAGCCCCCCTTCGTTGGGCTGTTTGTTGCGCCGAGCCGCCCATACGTTTTGCCAGTGCTTGCACGGTGCGCGCGCTGTTTTTCGCTCGCTAGAGCGCTTTAAAATGTCCTTTAAGAACAGCCTATCGACAGGGCATCACTGCATCATTTACGGTTGCACGTACAACCAGAAGAAAAGAAACGCTGCACGTAAACAGCTGTGCAGCAAGCACAAGGCTGCGCAGGAGGAGTGTGCCTGCGCACTCACTGACGTACTCGTGCCAAAACGCCGCACCGCTTATATTCCCACGTGGTCTAACGCTGATGTCGCCAACACCCCCTCAACCCCAGTCAGTGCCGTTCTTAGCATATGGTGCGAATGTCCCAGTTTTCTTCTTTCAACCATGAGAGCTAAATGCGTTTCACGGTACTACTAAAGCAAGGGGTTTTAGTACAGACTTTCATTTTTCTTTTCTGTTGCTCTTGTCCTTGCTGCTGTATGCCTCCGGCCTGTGCAGTGCAAACCAGCAGATGGGCATGTTTTGTTGAACGGCAAACGTGCTTCAGTACGTTATGTGACGCGGACGCTTCCTTCAAAAGAAAAATAAAAGTGGAGAGCTTGATGGAAGTCGATAGTGAACTAGGCTGCGAGAACGGAGCCGAGTGATTGCTTCTTGACCATGATAGCGATAAATGGGAAACCCGATTAGAAAAAAAAAAAAAATCCAGGTCTCACGTACCGTGGGAGCCAATGTTATTCATTAAAGAGAAAGTCAGCACACAATAGCCGACAGTTGAAGGAACTCTAGCCAAGAGTAGCTATCTAGCGCTGGTTTTAATTGAGTAAATGCCGCACATATGCCATAGCTTATACATCATGCCACAACATTTTTACGATGTTATGCACACAGATATACGTGTGGCATTAACTGACTATCACAGCTTCTTAAAGTTTACTTGCTTTATTATCAGTGTCCGAACGCCATTGCACTACTTATTGAATTTTGTCGTTATGTTGAGTAATGACCATATCGAGCCAAGATCATGTCTTGTCGTGAACATGATTGTAAAATATCACGTCCCTCGAGCTCTACCTTTAGTTTGACACCCATTTCAACACCCTTAAAGCTTTCATGTTGAGTCATAATCATGTCGCACCGTAACCATATCGTGTCATGAAAATTACTATAACTCATATCACATCTCCTCCTGTGCCTTTCGTTTTACAACCGGTATCGAACCCCCTTTTGCATAATGATGCTCATGTCATTTCATGTAAGCGATGTCATGAACATGATTATATCTTACATCACATCCCTCGACGTTTACTTTTCCTTTGACACCCATCTTCACCCCTTCCGTTAATTTTCGCTCTGTCATGCTGATGTCATATTACGTATTTCATGTCATGCACATGACTAATTCGTATCCCCTCTCTCGATCTATATCTTTCGTTTGGCACCGATCTTGACCCCTTCCCGTTAATTTTTGCTTCGTCATGCTCATGTAATATCATGTATTTCATGTCATGAACGTGACTAACTGATGTCTCTGGACATGTATCTTTCATTTGACACCCATCTTGACCTCCTTCCTTTACATTTGTTTTTGCAGAGTCATGCTCATGACATGAGCACATCATGTCATGTCATGAACGTGACTATGACCAATATTACATTCTTCGACATGCATCTTTTGTTTGACACCCATATCGATCCCCTTCCAGTGGTCTTATGCTTGCAGAGTCATGCTCATGTCATAGCATGACCTGAGCACATCATGTCATGTCATGAACGCAACTACGACCAATATTACATTCTTCGACATGCACCTTTTGTTTGACACCCATCTCGATCCCCTTCCAATAGTATTATGTTGCCAGAGTCATGCTCATGTCATAGCATGACATGAGAACATCATGTCATCAACGTGACTAACTCGCGTCTCTGGACCTGTATCTTTCATTTGACACCCATCCTGACCTCCTTCTTTCACATTTGTTTTTGCAGAGTCATGCTCATGATATGAGCACATCATGTCATGTCATGAACGTGACTACGACCAATATTACATTCTTCGACATGCACCTTTTGTTTGACACCCATCTCGATCCCCTTCCAATAGTATTATGTTTTCAGGGTCATGCTCATGTCATAGCATGACATGAGAACATCATATCATGTCATGAACGTGACTATGACGAATATCACATCCTTCGAGATTCACGTTTCGTTTGACATCCATCTCGACCGCCTTCTTACAGTTTAAAGCTTTTCCTTGTATTATGTGTCATTAATAACATGTTTTGCAAAATCAGGTCATTCTTTAATCGCGATTTGGTAATTGTCACGGTGCACTCTCATTATCGTAACCAGTGTAACCTACCTTGTGCGACTTACAAACATTAGCTAGCGATTTTCAATCGTTGATTTCTGGACATGCTCACTTTCATAGTTATAGTCATGAGCATGACTTAAACCCTGGCTATCATGCTGATTATGCCGGAGTCATGTCCGCGTTAAATTAAGAGTTGCTTTGATATATCGTGTTACCTGATTAGTCATTTATTTCTCAAGGCATCGTTTCTTGTGATAATTTTCCATGATTTTGGAACCACCCCCTTTTAAGGTGACTGAAACATTAAGGTTACTCTAATTGAGACAGGCTCTCGCCTTAATGAGTGGCATCATTGTTAGCAAGAGCAACGGTATTTTTATTATGAGACGAGTAATCTTATAACAATAACTCAAACAAAGAAGAGGCGACAATGTTCCCGGTTTCCCAGTTTACTGCTACCGACCGGCCCCGCTGATCCCGCCTTTGCCCACGCAATAACACGCGAAACAATGCCGACGGCAACTGTCCTGCTAATCAGTCAGATCCCGCATACTCACAAATGAACCTACCTAACGATTCCTCGATGTTTACAAAGAGCGAAAGCAAGATCTTGATGAAACACACACAACGAATGCACGCGCCCGCACGGAGAGCCCGGCGAGCAAACAGCCCAAGATGGCGTCACCGCTAGACGTCGCTAGCGGCACTTCATGGCGGCCGCCCAGGAGGGCGCTATTGGAAAGGTCTATAGACTACAAACAATTTTGAGATGACATGTTTTCTCCTTGCTAAAGCTACTAAAAGGAACAAACTTGTACACTACAATTTCACTTTGCATGCAAATGACATGAGGAAAGCCTTGCGGGCCACGTGGTTATTTCGGTAGGAAGGCCACAGAAGGCAGCATGGTTTCAGTACCACAAGAAGTTTTAAGGTGCGTATCCCCCCCCCTGACCCTCTTCCTGAATAGTTTCCTCATTCCAGCTATTACAGTATTTTGCTACCTCTATACTGAAGAGATGTAGCAAATAACTCACTTGTTCATGTGCTGACCAACTATCAGTACCAGTGTTGTGAGTTTTTGACAGCAGTATGTTTTCACTGGATGGCATCTCTTTCAACTTGCTCATCCGCACTTTGTGCACACCTGCAAGAAAAATTGCCACAGTTGTGATGCAGCTGAACAAATGAGAGGAAATAATCAGAGGGTGATGGCAGAAAACATTTAGTACAGCTTGCCTTTCATTTTTAAAAAATAGCTACTATTTTCCTAGGTCTTCTAACCCTTCAAAAAAAAAAAGAAACTTACTGCAATATTAAGTGTGCTGCGTTGGAAATCTGAGCCCCCCCATTAAGGGGGGGCGCGGCACTTAGAAGTCGAAAATCGGCCCCAAAATCGCATTTTCTATTTCATCAATTTCGCGTTCCCGGGGCCCTTCTGCACCTATGCAAAATTTGGGTTTTGAATTGTGTTTATTTTACAAGTTATAACAGTTAAAAACTTCAACTACGTGCAAGCTGACCTTTAAACTGAAGTCTAAACTAGCCCAGCTTCAAGCACCAGCCACGCTCGAACTATACGCTCCACCAGCACCATTTTGGCCTTGTTTGAAAGGCCGCACTTTTAGCTTTTCTTCTTTTTCGGCAAGCAACCATGTGCCATTCGCAACGGAAGGAAGTGTCCAGCATGCGCTTCCACTAGTTGCTTGACGCACGTGACCAAAATGGCGGCATCCCACTGGCCAGGAAGGCTTGCTTGGCGTGCTTGGCGCCATTTTGAAAAGTGAAAAGGTGTCGCCTTTGCGATGGCAGCGATGGTGTGTTATCCCCAACGTCATGCGCTTCGCAATGCCCGACTGTGCGAAAAAGTTCCGCTCGAAGCACCATTTTGGCCGTTCACCGAAGAAAGGCGATGCAGAAAGCTGAATGGAGCTGCTGCTACATGGCGGAAGCGGGCTCTGACATTGCCTGATAACACCGTTGTAAGTGAAGACGCTTCCCCGAGCGTGCGCGGCGTGGACTCTGGTGGATGTGTGCGTGGGCACCTTCCCTGACAGCGCACGCGATGACTTGGGACGCACGAGGGTAACGCGGATGTGATCGGTGCCAGTGAAGTGCGCGAAGCGCGCTCCCGTGAGAAGGCTAGATTTGATAAACTTTTGTCGCTACCTCGACACTGTACACCTTGTGGACTATGACCGTGTAGATGCTATCAGCAACAGTGTGCGTGGGCGCCTTCCGACAGCGTACGCGATGACGCACGAGGGTAGATGCGGATGTGATTGGTGCAAGTGAAGTGCGCGAGGCGCGCGCTTGTAAGAAGGCTAGATTTGATAAACTTTCGTCGCTATCCAGATTATGCCCCTGCTGCATTTTCTTCCGCTTTTGTGAATATTTTTCTAGTAAAAACCCGTTCCTGAAACGTTTTTTTTTTCTCATTTTCTCGAAACAACAATTTTGACAATTTTGCCGTACTGGAAGTAAAATAGCTCCTGTCCTATTTGAGCTATCAGAATAATTTTTTTTTACCAGAACGATGAACGCATGCAAAAGGCAATATGCCTATTATCAAGGCAATGTACGCTTCAGAAGTTTTTTTTGTTTAATGGGTCACATGTGTGACCTTTGAAGATCGGTTTTTTCCTACCAACTTTGGTGGCCTGTAACTATTGCTAAAATTGGCCGAGTAAGCTTATTTATAACATCTTGCACTCTTTAAATGTTCTAGATTTATTGGTACTTTAATCACTGTGTTTGGGCTTTCTGTTATTATGCTAATTTTGCTCCAAACAAATGACCCAGCATACACAGCGATTTTAGATTATTTTGGAAACTATCTGCCCCATCGCCAAAAGTAATTTTTTAGAATCGGCACTTCAAAATACACATACTGACCTACCCATAAATAAAAAAAGTTGACTTTCAAGTGTAGCATCCCCCCTTAACCAAATCCACTTCCGCACCTTCAGCGCCCGTTCCCGCGAGATGTACCGAGTCTTTTTTGCCACCACACTGGCATGCACAACGTCGTATAGAAACCTGCGTAACAGGTTATTACGCTCCAATTTCAGCACTGTTTTATTTTGTTTGGGAATGTCTCCTGGAAGCACTGCATTCCATTTTCTTGCAAATGTTTAAGGTCTTGAAGCAGACTGGCTTGGTATATACACACACTGCTTTCGCAATCACTGCTGCTCTCACCGTCGCTCTCACCACAGCTACTTCCTTGGTCAGAGATGTTCCGGATTGATCGGTATAGCGGTCACTTTGAAAGACGACTTCGAGAATTTTCTCGAGCATGAGACCGTTCTTTTGCGAAGCCACGCTTCAGGCACAGCGGACAACTTCACAGTGGAAGCGGAGCCGGCAACTTTAATTTTCTTTTTCAAACAACAGAGTCCAAAAACAGCGGACAATTACCGTATTTATTCAAATCTAGGCTGATAGTTTTTTTACATGCCGATATGTCAAAACTCTAGGGTCGGCTTAGAATCGAGGATTTCAAAAAACTTGCCAATTCCCAAGAGAAAAATGGCGCGCAGCTAGCGCCACCTAGAAAAGAAGGTATTGTAGCCATTAGTAGCCAAGCCTGGCAGAGCCCGAAGCCGAGCCAGTAGTATGGTGGCTAGAAGGGCAGTGTGACGGTCCCCATATGCGCGCCGTGGGAGAGAGGCGCACAAAACTCGATGACATTTTTTTACGCCGCTAGGGGCGCGGCCGCCGTCAGGAGCGGGCAGTCGGCGCTGGATGTTCGCCTCTACAGCCATTGCCACAGCTGCTACAGCCACGTGTATTTGGCACTGTGCGCGAACTTCTACACGTGCAACTGTTTTTGTGGGACTCCTGGACGCGCACCATGCACGTGAATGATTCCAAGTAGCGACACAGTATTACCATGCCAGCGAAAGCAGCTCATAGGTCGGCAGTGTGGGAGAACACTCACTCACACTCACTCCCCATAATTTTTCCAGGACCCGCACTCACTCTCACGTCTATGGAATGAGTGCGAGTGAGTGTGAGTGAGTGCGCTGACCTAGTACGTGCTTTGTGCCTGGTTGTAAAAATGGATACAAGTCGTGTCCGGCGAGGGTGTCGTCGTTTCGAGCTCCCAAGGATGCACTGAGACGGGAGCAGTGGGCCCGTAATATAAAACGGGGCGATAAGGAACTGACCAACGACTGCGTCGTTTGTGAACATCACTTCGAGGCAACGTTTATACAGAGGTCTTATCGTCATGTAATCAATTGTGAGGTGGTTGAAATTCCATGCGACCGGCCGCTGCTTACAGAGGACGCCGTGCCTACAATCTTCCCAGATGCGCCAAAATACCTCCCAAAGAAAATGCAGACTCGAAGGAAGGAGAGACACCTTTGTAAACAAGGTGAGCCCCCGACTAAAAAAAGGACTATTGTAAAGCAGCAGGCGCCGGAAGAAAGTGAACAAGTAACAGAACAACATGCTACAGAGTCGGCGTTTACCGACGCTGTACATACTTATACCACAGAAGTTGAGCTGCAGAGCGAAGTTAGTACGGAATACGTGTGCCGCAACATCGAACTCCCTAATACAAGCTGGAACAGACTATCGTTTTCCACTGAGCCAGGGACCGTCACTTTCGGTCTTTGCAAGTTCGAGGGTGCAGAGTTGGATCACCTACTGCTGCCAAAATTGGTGAAGTTTGAACAGGCCGTTGAGCAAAGAGGAACAGTAAGTTGTTCCGTTTTTCTTAGGAGCAAGCTGCACCTAAAACGCAATGTTTCCTCACCAGATGAGGCGCAGATGGCGCTGAACAGCACACATTCCTTTGTTTTTTGTGTGCTGTCACAAGGCTTGTGCGTGTCACAAGGCTACAACACCAGAGTGTTGTAGCCTTGTGACACGCACAAGTTGTAAATGTTAAGGGAATGTAACACCCCTCTTCGAAACATTCCAGTTGCGGCCGCGCAGTTAGTATAGTTTAAGCGCGAACCGGAGCTTTTCTTCGTTATTGAGTGCGGGGCGTAACCAGAGAACAAGAGTAAAATAAGTTGAGAAGCACCTCGTATCCGGGACGAACGCCTAACACAAATTTACATAACACGGGCCACTGTCAACTAACCTTCCGCCGTACGTACCTCATATCTCGCGCAGAGACTGGTAACTCAATAAAATTGCTCAGTTGCGTCATATATGGGAAGTTTAGCGTGCAAGAAATGCATGCCACATAACGAATGATCACGCGAAAATATATATACATAGCTGTCTGCCACGCTTTACCAACACCGGTGCCCGCGCTCCCAACGCGCGCAGCGCCGCCTAGACCTGCCACCATGTTTCATTGCACGTATGTGCACCTCCGGGCCTCTGCCCATCACACTGCTTCTTCTAGCCACCATACCAGTAGGTTGTGTTTGTCCCTGTGTAGCGTCGCCGCGTGCAGCATGGAGTTTTGTTAATGTCGATAGTGCAACGGCACCAAACAGGCGATGCCATTATAGTGCCGCTTTCAAAAGAAAAGTTGTTTTAGCGTCGAACATGCAAGCCGAGCGGGACTTGAGCGTGGATAAAAAAACATCCGTCGTTGGAGGAGGCAACGGGAGGGGTTACTTGCATGCGTCACAACAAGGATGGCATTCACCAGACCATGAAAAGGCCGTCACCAAGAAATGGAGATGGTGTTGGCAGACTTCATTCTGACGCAGCGAGCAGCTGCCCTTCCAGTAATGACAGAAGTACTCCAGGCGAAAGTGAGGGAGCTTTCAAGGGAGCAAGGCTTATCGCTGGCAGACTTCAAAGCCAGCCGAAGCTGGCTACAAAAATTTGTGAAGCGCTTCAGCTTTAGCCTCCGTCCTTGCACCTCAATCGCCCGGTGATTTTGAGGAGAAGCTGATTGAATTTCAGCGTTATGTGCTGCGCAAGTGGAAATAGAGAGCCTATCCGCTAGGCCAAATCTGCAATGCGGACCAGACGCCAGTATATTTTGATGTGCCGGTGGCGTACACAGTCAATGAAAAGGGCGCCAAAGAAGTGAAGGTGCACTCTGCGGGATACGAAAAGCAGCGCACGACTGTGATGCTGGCTGTGCTTGCTGCACAGCAGACGTACCTAAGGTCCCTTCTTACATTATATTTAAGAGGAACACAGTGCCCGCCAAAGAAGCCTTCCCGTGCAATGTTATTGTGTGGACCAACAAAAGCGGCTGGGTGACGAGCACCATGGTCGAAGAATGGATAAGGATTGTGTCGCGGCGGTGTCCAGGCGTCCCTTTGTGCAAGAACTCTCTCCTTGTGCTCGACTCCCACCACGGGCACTTGACCGACAGCGTGAAGGCTACGCTCGCCGAGGCGAACACGGACCTCGCTATAATACCGGGTGGCATGACAGACCATTTGCAGCCACTTGACTTCTGCATTGATAAGCCATTCAAGGATCGCCTGTAGGGGTTCTACACGGACTGGTTGAACGAGAAAAAGCACCAGCTTACAGCAACGGGCCGCATGAAGCGCGCATCACTGTCGCACGTGGTGGGCTGGGTAGCTGCAGCGCGAGACGACATCCCTGGAACTTTGATACAGTCAAACCTCGTTAATACGTAGTTGGCCGGGAATGACGTTTGGGTACGCACTAAGCGATGTACGAATTAACCGTCAGTGTCGGTTTAGCGGCTACTAACCAGCCAAAAATGAACGTCACGAACCCCATAAACACACTCACGCACACACAGGCATGAAAGCTTTATTCAAGGGCAGGCAGCAAAAAAATCTGTTATTTTCACTTGCCGCCATGGTGGCCTCGCCGCGACGACGGCATCTCAACTCAACTGAATTGCACAGGTTTTGATGCCGTCGCCGCGATGTCGGCATCAAAACCTGAGCAATTCAGTTGAGCTGCGAAACTTAGCGCTTTCTCAGTAAGAAGCAGTCCAGTGACAGGCAGGTTCATGCTCCGCGCCTTCTTTAACCAATGAAGCTGGGCATTTTCCACTTCGGGAGACGCTGAGTATCTGATGCGGCACCTCTTCAGATTGCTGCCTGTGCCGCCCCTCAACTTTTCGCGAGCGTTCCATATCCCGCACACAGTCGTCAGAGGCAAGTCCTTTTCACGGGTTACCGCAGATTTCTTCACTCTGTTTTCAATGGTGCGAATGATTTCCACTTTTTCCTTAACACTCAAAACGCGATACTTCGGCATAGCAGTCCTCACGTGCGAAATAAATCGCACAACACGCGCACCACACAAAAAAAATACGCCGTGCAAAAGACCGTTGTTAAAGAACACACCACTGCACAAAAGCACACCACCACCGGCAGACACGGGAGAATGAAAAAAAAAAAGAAAAAAAAAAAGGAAACGTGGCGGATTCCAAAAGCGAATTCCCCTACCGTCAGCCGCTGCAGACTAAGCCATACAAACAAAAAATACGTCAACGTGGCGATCTCGAAGGCCATGCTTTTGCACGCTTTGATAAGCAACAGCCCTACGAACAGAAAATACGTCAGCGTCACCATGTTTTGACGTCACTATCGCTGCAGTTTGCCAATCTCGAAGGCCATACTTTTGCGCGCTTCGATCGGCAACAGCCGTACGAACAGAAAGTACGTCAACGTGGCCATGTTTTGACGTCACTATCGCTGACAATTTTAGTCCTGTCGTCACCGCTAGTGAATCGAACGCCTGCGCAAGTGAAATTTTGCCGATTTTCTGCCTGTGAACATATAAAAACAAGAAAATGGTACGTACTAACCGTATGTAATGCAACAAGCGACTACGGCTTAAGCGGTCAGCCAATACATGGTGTTCAATGGGGACTGGGTGGGGGAATCTTCGCGACTACGTTTAAACCGGAGTTACACATTAAGCGGGTACGTACTAACGAGGTTTGACTGTAGTGCGCTCCTTCAAAAAGTGCGTCATATCGAATGCACTTGATGGAACTGAGGATAGCGCACAGTTTGAAGATGACAGTGGTAAAGAAGCAAGCAGTGATGAGGCTAGCAGCGATGATGACTCGGAATAAGCCGTTCAACAAATGTGTTTACTTTTTTGTGAACGCTGTCCTAGACTTTTTGTTCAGCCTACATTTGAGGTAAGAATTTCTTTTGTTCTTTTTTCCCCCCTGGCTTCAGACTTAGGGTTTCTGCTTAGAATCGTGGTCAGCCTGCATTAGAATAAATACAGTATGTCCATCTTGTGTCAAAAAGAAGAAACCAACTGAGTGTTGAGAAACATGCCTTCTACCTCGATCTTCTACAAACAATGCTTTACCCGGAGGCCAGCGAATCGCTGGCTTGCCTTCTACCTGGATCTTCTACAAACAATGCTTTACCCGGAGGCCAGCGAATAGCTGGCTTATCGCACTCTGGCCTTGGCAGAGGTGGCCGGTGGTTCGCCGGCTTTGGAAGCGAATGGGTTAAAGCCCAGTTCAGCAATACAAAGTCTATACAACAGCCAGAAAAGTGAACTCTGTGTACTTTAACAATAGGCTATAATGGAAGATCCAGTTATGCAGTAGAGTCGAATTGCAGTGCCTTAATAATGTTCCTCAATTTTCATGACTAAATTCATGCTGATAGTTGTCACAAGCAATTGATTGATTTCAGGAGTTTCACGTCCTAAAACCACAATACGATTATGAGAGACTCCATAGTGGAGGGCTCCAGAAATTTCAACCGCCTGGGGTTCTTTAACGTGCGTCGACGTCGCACAGTACACAGACCATAACATTTCGGCTTCATCAAAATGCAACCGCTGCAGCCGGTACTCAATCCCACAACCTTCAGATCAGCAGCCAAGTGCCAATATTCATTACAGCAAATTAATAAAATAAGAATGCATTATCAGGATCTCTAATTTTTTCAGCAAAGAACTGTTGTATATGATCGAAATGCATGAATTCTGCTAGTAGCACATTTAAAGAACTCACCTGCCACTTCCCCAGCTTCATTAAAGGCCACAGAAGCTTCAGTGACTGATGAAGAAAGTAAGAGATTACATTCTTGGTCAGCTGATGTTAGTGAAGATAAAGAGGCTGTCCGAATTCTAAGAGTTGATGAATCACCAGAAAGTCTGAAAAGTGCCAATACAATAGCATAGGATTCACACAAACGTCAACCAAAACACAAAATATAGTGAACATAAGATCCGCACTTCAGCTACAAAATACTTGTTTAAGGAGACATTTTACCTTTCATTAGCAACAGTCCCATCTCGTTCTGCAGATGAGACACCAGTTGTATTCTTATGAGTGTCAGCACCAAGCACTTCAACACTGATGTCAGATGAGAAACACCGGTTGTCCTGGTTTTGAGACTTTGCCCTGACATGAACAGTTGTAGGGCGATCACCCAAGAACTCAATGTCCACTTCCACCTAGGTAACATGACAAGCAGCCCTGAGTCGTGCACACTACACAATCAAATCTATACGAAGCTGAAAACATCCCTAATAATATTGTGACCTCAATATTGTGACCTCATTAACACAATTTCACTTATCTAGAAAAATCTGCCAAGAAAACGTCTTCCATAGGGCTGAATAATTTCTAATACATTCCGTATATTCACTGCCACTTATTCTTTAAACTGAGCGCCTGCTGTCTTCCTCTTTCTCCAATTATGTTTCCAGTCTTTCCGCATTTTGTTTCGAACTGTTCTTTGTAAATGCTTTAAAGGGACCCTGAAACGGTTTTGACAATTTTGTGCAAACATGGTGATCCGGTAGAGCGGGTCACTAGGACCATTACAGGACAGATTTCAGCGCTGTGCGTAAAGTGTGTAATTTACAATAAGGTTTTGAACACGCATATCGCAAAAGGTCGCAGCGGCTCGCCAAAAGGCATTTTCAAACGCCCCCGTCATCGACCGATCGAATGAGAGGTCGCTGATTGGCCCCGAGCCTGTGACGTGCACGTAATTTTCAAAACCTAGCTGCGAACAACGTGCTTCTACAACGTACTCCTTCGTTTCAGCCAACGGTATCGTCGCGGCATCTGGTGGCGTACACACGAGTTGCCGGCGCTCTATTACAGAGGCTAGCACTGCCGAGGCGGGCGACCTCAGTGAGGATATCGGGGCGCTATGTCGCTACGGCAGGCTCGGCAGAGCGGCTGACGCGGGAGGCACTGTCGTCGCTAGCGTGCACTCCGCAGCAGATCGAGTTGAGGAGGAACAGCAGTGGTAAGGAGGAAGGCGACAGAAATAAGCCCATAGCTGCCTTAGCGCATGGTGCTTCGCTTTATTTATGGTGTGAATGATTTCGCAATTGTGTTGCCTAATCAGTGACACAATGTCAAAAAAACGTTTCAGGGACCCTTTAAGACTGCGAACTGTTATCACCATCCTGTCTGTAATTCACTATTTCATTACAAGCAATCTCTGGAAGTCGAAATGTGCCATGGCAGTCATGTTTAAACATCACCTATTGTATTTATTCAATCCATCATTCACCACACCTTTAAAAGCATAGCCTTTGAGCTTGGTGTGTTGTATTGAGACGAAACTGCCTTTATGATGTGAGGTTTGTGACTGGGCTAGTTGGTGAGGATCCATTATAAATTAGTGTCCACTTGGACCGGGACAAAGAAAGCAAACATGAAACAGGAGAGCAACAAACATGTCACAACAGCCCAATGTCGGTGGCGACTTCGAGGGTAGGCCAAGCAGGGCTGACGCTGTTGCCATAATTGTTTGTAATCAACTACGAGCTCATCACAGACTGCCAATTTTTTGGCAACATGACTAACACTCATACTCATATGGCATGAGTTAAGACATACAATTAGTTTTCTCGGAGTCTCAATGTCAAGTGCAATGGAGGGAACAAAGCGATGCCAATGTTTACATTTCGCACCATGGCTGCTTCAGATCTCTCAAGTACTTCGTGGCTTTACAGTAAATAACATTACTCAATTAAAATTCCTTTCATGTCAGAAGAAAATCGTAACCAATATTTTCCATGAGATTGCGGCGAAACTGTTCAATGCCTCAGCAGGATTGGCCCAGGCAATGGGCAGCCAGCAGCCCAATGTCACACGTCACCTCCATTGCCAGAGGCTGTGGCCACGGTTGTAGTGCCAGGGTAGATAATGGCGGCCAATTCAGCATACACGACAGCCACGAACGGAGTCCGAATTATCGAATGTAGAGCTTAGAAACTTATGATATCAGGGTATGCGAAGCTGTCCAAATAATCAACTGTACAATAAATTAGTTCCTTGGTAAATCAACATTTGCTAGAACATATCCATGAACTGTGTTAGAAACAATCTCAGAACAGCACACAAAAGATAAATGTTTAAGCAAACATACCTCTGGAATAGGCACTCTCCAAAACTGGAATGTGTTGAAGTTGCTCTCTGCTCCAGAATCTACATGAAGAACTAGCCTCTGCTTGTCCCCATGAACAGACAAGGGCTCCTTAATCCCAAAACTTTGAGTGTGTGCTTGCTCAGCAGACACGTAATGCTGAGCTGTGTTTCCGTCAAACAATTCTTGTGCAGCCAAGGTTGAGTCTTCCACCTGCAAAACAAATTCTTGCAGGCATCTGGAGCACAGAACAGACATGCAGACTTACTAGGTAAAAAAGAACATTTGTATGAGTGATCAACTACCAAAATAAGTTTATTTGCACATTACGAACCTCGGCTAAAGTTCCATGCCTGCCACTCTAAGGACCTTCAAAAATCAGATTTACAGAGCAAAGGGGAAGGGGGAAATGCACAAAAAAAAAACAATAACTTGCGAACATTCAAATTTCACTGGGACACCCCTGTCACGTTTGAATTAAAATTAGCAAAAGAAACTGAAGGCCGTATAATGTGTTATAAGGTCCAGAAGCATCTCTAGAAAATGCAGAAATTCATGACCTTTGCACAGTTTTTGTTTCTTGAAAGGTCACCGTGATGACAGCTTGAACTATGTAGTAACAAGCATGTTAATAAGTCTAACTTCATGCAATAGGCGCACAACTAGAACATCTGCCATCCAGCTTCCTCCATGTTTTAAAAAAAACACAGTAAAAGCTTGATGGAGACGTGTGATTATTTGAAATTTCGAATAATTTTCTATGTTTGCTATTTGATTTGATTTGCCCTTAACTTTTACCATTCGAGCTATTCGAATTTTGTAATTAAGAAGATGTGCTGTCTCGTGACAAATGGGCCATTCCAGCATATAGTACGCTTCACAGCATAATGCTCATGTACTGCGATGAAGCCAATACTCATGTTGTAAATTGCATTTCAATCCTGCGATGCCAGTGAACAAGAGAGAACAGCCACGCAGGTGCACGTGGCACACGAAACACTTTTTTTTTTACAACTAGTTTAGAACATGCTCCTTTTAAAACATGGATATACAGTTTTGAATCCCTTTCACTGGGCACCACTAGACACTCATGCGTGGTTTTCCCACAACTTGTGTACTGGGGCAAAGCTTCCGCAGCACACTCGTGCAATAACACTCATGCACTGCGGCAAAGCTAACACTCGTGTACTGCAGCGATGCTAACTCAGTTCACTGCTGGACTGTTCTTTAGGACTTCCTTTTCTAGAGGCAGCTCTACTAGATTATACTAATAATGTATAATATATTTTTTTCTCTTTGCACACATTTCTCTCTAATATGATATGGTTCAAGAAAGGAAATATTCATACATTATTAGAAAAAATGTTCAATTCTATTTGCGCTTGAACATTAATATTGAAAGACGGAGGAAGACCGGACCAGACAACACCAGCCTCTAACCTGAACAGGGATGATGATGGCATGTACAGATGAGAATAACGAAGTACATTAAATGTGCTTACAATATTTAAATTTGCTTCACACTCAAAATTTTGTTTGCACAGCTCTAAAGCTTTTTACTATGAGAGTCGCATGTCTTATCCTCGTCTTATCATGCCTATCTAGTTTATGAGCTTACTCATTGCAGAAGGCGGGTAATTTTGGTTTGGATTCATAGCAAATGGGTGTAGTTATGATTCACAAGTAACGTGAAAGGTGCTTCTATCTCTACATGTATGCTAACATCAAAATGAATATCACAGTCTGAGACTGCACTTGTGAACATTGCTGATCACTTGAAGTGCATGTCTAGTGATGAACAAAGATGCACTTGACGAGGCAGACACAGCAATCATCACAATTTAACCACATATGTGTCAATGGGGAGCTTTAATGCTACCTTCCATGTTACATAGGCCACAGGCTGTTGATACATAAATGAATATTTCACATACACTCTTGATCCACGGTGTAAAGCACAATAGTGCTTGTAACGGAGCGCACCAAATCGTCACAGCACAGCTTCTTGGGCAATTGCTATGGATAACTATAACTATACAACAGGCTGTAATCATACAATGCTGACAAGTGCGAGTTTGCACGATTGGAACACGCCAAAACGATGTCTTGGTGTAGGCTTCGGGCAAATCCTGCAGCTGCAGCTTTGGTGACTGCAGCTTTGCAGGCTTCAGCAACCATGTTGCTATATCCCTTCTCGTAATCATTTGCTGGACAGTTGGCAAACGTAGGACAAAAACACATCAACATGCATCCAAGCAAATGAACGTACACATAAAAGGCATCCATGATGCATGTTTATGGTGGCAAAAGCAAGACATTTGGAGGCAATGCCACCCCCCCCCCCACCCCCTCCTCTCTTTTTCAGTGCTCAAAAAGGCCTCGCGCGTGGCATCATGAGCATAGACACACAGAGCTAAGCATGCAAAAATACCGTATGCACGCGTGTTCGGGCTGCATCCCGCTTTTTTAAATACATATCCGAAAAAGAAAAAAAATCTGCATAAGGGCCGCGCGCAGCCCCCCCCCCCCCCCTTCTCCTCGAACCGCACGTGTTCAAAATGCGCGCGCCTTTGCGATATTCCAGGCACCGTTGACAGATGGCGAACTCGCACCATTGAACTCGCGCTATCCATATCGGCATTAGCATCACTAACTCTGGTTTCGTGCGTTGTTTAGGTTGTTTGGCCGTTTGCTCATACTTCGCACGACATTTGGCTGTTTTGTACTGCTGGCGTGTTTTAATTGATTGATTTGTGGGGTTTAACCTCCCAAAACCAGCTCCGATTATGAGAGAAACCGTAGTGGAGGGCTCTGGAAATTTTGACCACCTGACATCGCACAGCCCACGAGCCTCAACGCCACCAACAAAATGCAGCCGCGGCGGCCGTGATTCGATCCCACGACCTTCGGATCAGCAGCCGAGTGCCATAACCACTAGACCACCATGGCAGGGTGCTGGCGAGTTTTAACCAAAGCGTTTAATCGAATTGTGCGGACTACTGGTGCAGAGTGCCAACGCTGCACAGTGATGCTTTGCATTACTGCGGACGGGCGGAAGCTACCACCAATCGAATTGTGCGGACTACTGGTGCTGGGTGCCAACGCTGCACAGTGATGCTTTGCATTACTGCGGACGGGCGGAAGCTACCACCAATCGAATTGTGCGGACTACTGCTGCTGAGTGCCAACGCTGCACAGTGATGCTTTGCATTACTGCGGACGGGCGGAAGCTACCACCAATCGAATTGTGCGGACTACTGGTGCTGGGTGCCAACGCTGCACAGTGATGCTTTGCATTACAGCGGACGGGCGGAAGCTACCACCAATCGAATTGTGTGGACTACTGGTGCTGGGTGCCAACGCTGCACAGTGATGCTTTGCATTACTGCGGACGGGCGGAAGCTACCACCAATCGAATTGTGCGGACTACTGGTGCTGAGTGCCAACGCTGCACAGTGATGCTCTGCATTACTGCGGACAGGCGGAAGCTACCCCCCTGTGTTACACTGAAAAGAAAAAATTCCCAAGGAAGTTTTCCCCACGGGAATCGTAGTTCACGTCCAAGAAGAGGGCTGGATGAACAATGTACTCATGCTCGACTAGTGAAAGCTGTTTAACAGAACCGCCTAGGTGCCTTGTAGGCCAAATGATTCCTTTTGGCTTTGGACAGTTTCCACGGTCACTTGACGGATAAGGGCAAGGAACAGATGCATCCTGTCGGCACTAACATAGCTGTTATTGTGGGCGGCCTCAAGGGCGTGCTGCAACCGCTAGATGTCAGCGTGAATCGGCCTTTTAAGGCTGAATTCCGCACGCAATTCCGCAGGCAATGGATGGCAAGCAGCAGCTATGAGCAGACGCTGACCGGACGGCTCAAGAGGCACCGCTTGCAATTGTGCTTGGATAACGGACATCATATGCCGAAGTTTCAAAGTCACCGGTATCCCGAACAGCTTGGACGGCAGCGAAGAAGACTTTTTGAGGTCTGATTAGTGTGTGCCACAACAGAGCATCAGCTCGGAGTCTGAGGAATCTGCGAGCGACGACGATCGAGCGTTAGAGACTCTGCCATGGATACTGCAATAAACGCGCTTGTTTTTACTTGAAAAAAAAAAAAAGTTTTTTACACATTGCGTGTATGGGCCGCACCCTGAATATTGTCCATTGTGGCTTGAAGAATAAGTCCAGCCCTTACACGCGTTTATATGGTACAATAGTGCAGCAATTACTAATCGGCCATAAAAATTATCTCCATCAAAACACGAACCACCTCTTGCTTGAGGCAATTTTTATATTACCTTGATCAATGCCTTGATCAATGATGCATGCGTGGCAATGAACTTCGCTTTTTACTTCACAAAATGCTGTGTTGATGATCGGGGCCTGCTAAGATCCTGCATTTCTGTAAGCTGCAGAACTTCCATGGAACAGACACATTGCAGCTGTAGAAAATATCTTTTTAGGGTTTCGATGTAAACAGCCAGGGAAGACTGAAGTTTCACAAAAGCTTAAGCCTCTCCGTTGCTATCCTCTCCTGATTACATGTCTAAAATTTTCCTTACAAGTGTCACAGTCTCTTCCATCAGTTCGTCGGTGACAACAATATCAAAAGTGATGAAGGCAGTGAAGCCCTCAGCCTCAAAATCTTGAATTTGGGGCCAAACATTGGCACACATGGTTCTTCTGGTCGAGTTCTGGGTGTGTAATTCATTCTAGAAAAGCCTGCCTTCCAGATGCAGTTACAGATTACATCGTTCAGCAGCTTACAGAAATGCAGCACAAAGTGACAGCTGCGCTTCCATTAAGAGGAAGTGGCTTCGAAAACAACTGCAAGCTATTGTCCAGTACATAGCACAATTTTCCATTGGTGGGCCTCGAGAAGATATACACATGAAAAGCTAACTTACTTCTGCAGAGCACCTTGCAGCAGTGTCTTGGGTTTGTCGGGAGAACCACAGTGGAGGCTTCATTTTGAGTGCCAAAAATACCGTCTGCAGTGGCCATAGAAGAATCGGCACTGCGGGGCTCCTCCCGATCTCGCACACTGCTCCCTGCTCTGCTTTCCAAGCACACCAGAGACCCCTTCATCCACTGCAGCCACCTGAACCACAGCACACTGTTAGGGCCATAACACCACCACAAATTACAAAGCATGGCATCAGCCAAGTCACCTGCAGTACACTTTATTCGATTCATTTGTGGGGTTTTACATCCCAAAACCAGCTAAGACTATGAGATACGACATAGTGGAGGTCTCCGGAAATTTCTACCACCTGGGTTTTTCAACATGCACTGACATCGCAGAGCACACAGGCCTCAACATTTCGCCTCCATTGAAATGCAGCCGCCACGGCCAGGATTCAATCCTGCAACTTTTGGATCAGCATATGCCGAAGTTTCAAAGTCACCGGTATCCCGAACAGCTTGGACGGCAGCGAAGAAGACTTTTTGAGGTCTGATTAGTGTGTGCCACAACAGAGCATCAGCTCGGAGTCTGAGGAATCTGCGAGCGACGACGATCGAGCGTTAGAGACTCTGCCATGGATACTGCAATAAACGCGCTTGTTTTTACTCGAAAAAAAAAAAATTTTTTAACACATTGCGTGTATGGGCCGCACCCTGAATATTGTCCATTGTGGCTTGAAGAATAAGTCCAGCCCTTACACGCGTTTATATGGTACAATAGTGCAGCAATTACTAATCGGCCATAAAAATTATCTCCATCAAAACATGAACCACCTCTTGCTTGAGGCAATTTTTATATTACCTTGATCAATGCCTTGATCAATGATGCATGCGTGGCAATGAACTTCGCTTTTTACTTCACAAAATGCTGTGTTGATGATCGGGGCCTGCTAAGATCCTGCATTTCTGTAAGCTGCAGAACTTCCATGGAACAGACACATTGCAGCTGTAGAAAATATCTTTTTAGGGTTTCGATGTAAACAGCCAGGGAAGACTGAAGTTTCACAAAAGCTTAAGCCTCTCCGTTGCTATCCTCTCCGGATTACATGTCTAAAATTTTCCTTACAAGTGTCACAGTCTCTTCCATCAGTTCGTCGGTGACAACAATATCAAAAGTGATGAAGGCAGTGAAGCCCTCAGCCTCAAAATCTTGAATTTGGGGCCAAACATTGGCACACATGGTTCTTCTGGTCGAGTTCTGGGTGTGTAATTCATTCTAGAAAAGCCTGCCTTCCAGATGCAGTTACAGATTACATCGTTCAGCAGCTTACAGAAATGCAGCACAAAGTGACAGCTGCGCTTCCATTAAGAGGAAGTGGCTTCGAAAACAACTGCAAGCTATTGTCCAGTACATAGCACAATTTTTCCATTGGTGGGCCTCGAGAAGATATACACATGAAAAGCTAACTTACTTCTGCAGAGCACCTTGCAGCAGTGTCTTTGGGTTTGTCGGGAAGAACCACAGTGGAGGCTTCATTTTGAGTGCCAAAAATACCGTCTGCAGTGGCCATAGAAGAATCGGCACTGCGGGGCTCCTCCCGATCTTCGCACACTGCTCCCTGCTCTGCTTTTCCAAGCACACCAGAGACCCCTTCATCCACTGCAGCCACCTGAACCACAGCACACTGTTAGGGCCATAACACCACCACAAATTACAAAGCATGGCATCAGCCAAGTCACCTGCGTACAATTTATTCGATTCATTTGTGGGGTTTTACATCCCAAAACCAGCTAAGACTATGAGAGACGACATAGTGGAGGTCTCCGGAAATTTCTACCACCTGGGGTTTTTCAACATGCACTGACATCGCAGAGCACACAGGCCTCAACATTTCGCCTCCATTGAAATGCAGCCGCCACGGCCAGGATTCAATCCTGCAACTTTTGGATCAGCATCCAAGTGCTATAACCACTAGACCACTGTGGCAGGGCCCTGCATATGCAACTTGTAAGAACTGTTGATAGGACAAAGAGGCAAATTTGTACTAACAACTGTCACTACACCTCGCTGTGCACAATGCATTAAAACAGGAATATGATATTGAGCAGCAAGGGCTGGCCAGCAATAACTGTAATAGTCGTCAGCCTGATTCACATGCAGCACTCTTCCCATGATTTTCTGGCTTTACGCCCGGGTCACTCTGCATCGACGGTGACAGTGACGGGAGCCAGGATGATGAATTCAGGGGCCATATTCAGAGATGTGTGTCACAAAAGGCGATATCTTATTGCCTTTTATGACACATCTCAGAATATGGCTGGTTGAACAAACTGGAAGAGTGAGGGTGGGTTTCTGGTTTTATTCAAATAGCCAATCACCATCGCAAGAGACACGAGAGGCGAAAAGCCACCAAAGTGATACTAACGCTTCATCGCTTTTTGGGACAGATCTCAGTATATGACGCCAGGACCGTCCCTATATTGCAGGCTCTGTAGCACTGATACCAGAAGCTGCTGGATGAACGAAGACCTATCGGCGTGCATCTCGCAACACCTTCTGCAACCTTAATGACATTGCCGCAGCTGCCAAAGTGGGTGCTGCCCACCTCGAATATTTTCAGATGTCGTAAATTATGTGAACTGCAAGATCCCAACAGGGCGCTGGTACCGTATTTGCTTGATTCTACCGCTCCCTCAATTGTGACACACACCCGTCTCCCGCGACAAAAAAAAAGTGACTCGTAGGGTTATGAGAGTCGGTTTGCTCGTTTAGCGAAGCCTATCCCGATCATCTGTGGTTTCAGAGAGGAATGTTTGCGGGTAATTTGCGGGTAATCGATAGCAACGCGCACCAATTTTTCGTGACAAAAAAAAGTCGTTAGTAATCAACCTTCTCACATTCATAAAACCAAATGCCGTACTCGCGTAATGAATGCACTCGCATAATAAACGCACCGCTAACTTTGAACTTCACTTGATCCATGGTGTCTCGAAGACATTCAGCACGACGATTCATAAGTCGTGCATCCCCATAAAACCGCCGCACGTTGCCGGGCGCAACGTTTTTAGAACCAGGTCTAGAAATGTTCGCCGGGCGTAGCAGCATGCAAGCGGCGGTAACATCATTTACTCGCAGTGCTGCATTCCTCCGTGCTATCGCAGTCCCCTCACACCCGAAGGCGCGTGCTGCCATGCGTGCTGCGCAGGGTGGCGCAGCTAAGCCTGAGCAAGGATCCGGGCATGGTCGCGTTGTCTCCGTGACTGTGGCAATGCAATCTTTGACGTCAAGCCGCACGCACGACTGAGAGGCTCGAGCTCAGCACAGATATGAGGGGGAAATGCAATGATGAGCCGTTTTTCATGTGGTGATGGGAAACATTTTCCCGTTACAGCCACCCTCAAACGCTATCAAAAGCTCGTGCGGCTGGGCGTCTCCGAGATTTCATCGGCGACGTTGCAACTTTGACTGGCCACAAGATGGCCAAGTTGGCGCGGCGAGTATCATCGGCCTGCGCATCATGTGTGTCATGGCATCGTTACACATGGACGGCCAGCGACACAGGAACTACAGAAACTATGCACGCCAAAGATCGCCGCGCCGCTAACTCTTTTTTTTTCAGCTGTGACCGTTCGACAGCGCTCAAAGCACATAGGAGGTGGCCATGTTAACACCGACAGTGATAGGATAACGGTGTGGTGGTTCGCTTCGCACTCAATTCTAACGTGCATACGATTTTTAGACCCGTTTTATTGGAAAAAAAGGTGCTATAAAGGCTTCGACAGCAACGCACTCATGATTAAATTGTGCTGTTTCCGAGCACCATTCTCAAAAGTAGGCTTAGCTCACTCGAGTGGCTGTACTGACACTATGCATGACCTTGAAAATAAGTCTTACTGCAATCTCAGGGGATGTAGATTTTGAGTTTACTGGTTCCCTTTTTGCAGCAAGTAGAATAATACTGTACGAATCAAAACCACTGCATATATATGCCTCTTGCGTCCATTAAAGGGGTCTGTTAAAGGTATTGTGATCCTGGTGGGAGTTGCAGGCGTCAGGCCGTCAGTCCTAGGATCCACGCTACTAGGTCGACGTTTGACCCATCCAGACTCCAAGGGGATGTTGCCGGAGTGCGGAGCTGACACGGAGACGATGACAAGTCAGAAGAGGAAGAAGAGATGGATGATTTATTTTACATCATGATGATCGGGCGCTCGGGGCTTTTTTGCGCTCTTATTATATACAACCTATGTACAATAATGTCCAATGACGACGTCGTCTCCGCCCTCGAAGAGAGGAGGTCACGCCCCGCCTTCGCTGCTTCTCGGTGGCAAGGTATGACGTGACCCGGGTGGCAGCCGATGCTGAAATCCGGAGAAGGTACGGTTCGGCGAAGAGGCTTGCTGAAGAACAACAGCAGCACAAATAAAAGCACTCTTCCCGGCCCCGTCCTTTTGACGAATGCTGCCGTTTCTCACACTGGGGAAGCCATAGGCCACCCGCTGGAAGCAGTGCTCACAGTCGGCCGGTGCACTGATGCACCCCTCTCGCTGCGTCGGTGCGGCCGCGAAGTTCTTGCCACAAAGGCGACACAAATGCCCACACACGCACCTCACGACACACCGACGGTCCAGGCGGATTCCGGGAGCTTCCCGCGGGCTGGTGAACAAGGCCGTCGCTGCCGCGTCAAACAATGCACTCGTCTCCTCGAGACGGCAGCCCAGGGATGTAGATCCGTGAGAACGCAAGCATACGCGCTCCCCACGGTCATTTTCCCCGAAAGGTAGATCCAACGGCCACCACCAGCAGCCTCCCTCCACCACATCCATGGGGGGCCCACGCCGATCTTAACAAAGGCCAACTCCAGCTATTTTTCAAGGTCAATAGATAAAAAAAAAATACGCTGGGTACATGCCTTGGCACACTTCTGTCAATTGTGCAAGATTACACTCAAGACATGCAGATTGCTTGTAATTAATTTTTCATCAATTATCTCAAACTGCCCACCTGGCTTCCTACAATTATTGGCTACAGTGTGTAATGAAGTCATTTTAGGCAAAGAGACGAAAGCACACCGGTACTATATCATGGCCTTCAAGATCTGCACATGCTGCCAACCTTAGAGACATTACTGCCAAGGGAAGGGTGCATGTGCTGTCATGCCGTGCAAAAGGCGGGTTGACTGATATGACCTCGCTCCTGGGTTTGTTTTCTATTTCGGCTTCACGCTTTCTTGCAACTTAAGAATTTTTCACGTTTACTGAGCATTTCTACAATCAGCAGTATGACACAAGTGCCTCAGGAACACAGAAACACCATTACCTTGACATGCTCAAAAAATCGCCGGAGTTGGCCTTTAAAGGGGCTCGAACATCAATATTTCATATCGAAATCACCTGCAGGATCAATTTTAGTGGACATGCACATATCACCTACCAAATCTCGAGTACAGCTCAAAGGGTAACTTAATCAACATTGAAGCTTGTGTGCACAGTTGAGAGCTATGCACCGCACCTCACCGACATCGAAAAAAACCAAAGGCGACCCAAGGGGACCTCCAACTTCCCCAATGCCACCGCAGTAGCCGAGCTCCAAACAGTGCAGCTAGCAATGATGACATCATAGCCACCATTGCGTTACCAGACTACCAGCGATACCATATCTCAAGAAAATTGTCGCCACCCAATCACAACAACAACAACCCGCCGGACGTGCAGCATGCTTGAAGAATACAAGCACGTGTTGCACACCATGCGAAGGTGCGTCACAGTTCCGTGTACTCACATGGTCAAATTTCTTTACCCAGCTGCAAACCTATGTGACACTAGGTGCACATATTCTGCTCTTGTTCTCGTAGCTCTCCCATAGGAGCAACTTCTGTTCCGAGCATGTGTTCCTTTTTTCATCCTGCTTTCTAGTGCTGCGCACACAATGCATTTGCAAGATATGTACAAGGAGCGGATTCTTTGGAAGCTTTCGCTCTTGCCATTTATATTAGTCATGCTAACACCTGTCACCCAACTACCCCTGCACCTAACCCCCCCCCCCCCCTTTTTTTTTTGTTTGCACGTGCTGCACATTTAGGCGCGAAGCTCCTCTTAGTCTAACCTTGTCACGCGTCTGGCGTAAGGCGTAACCGGCGCTATCTCCCGAACAGTATAATAGATGGCGCTGTCCCATAGAGATGCATGCAAACTGCAGTTGGGTGACGATATACTAGATGGCGCTGTACGCAGTCTGTGTCGTCATCGCCATTTCTCGTCTAGTTTCCTAGATGGCGCTGTCCCATAGAGATGTGTGCAATATGGCGGTTGGGTGAATGGACACTAGATGGCGTTGGAGGTGCCGCTGCTCTCAGATTGGCTGCTGCGCGGGCTGCGCAGGGAGCGCTCCTCTCATTCTCCTGGATCGTCGCCGTACGTGTCGGATCGCGCTTGGTGGACCATGGACGATGAGAAAAAAATGCCGAACGTTGTGTCCGAAGCGCGGAATCGAACCAGGGACCCCTCGCTTCCGAACGTGCGGCGCTAGCCACTACGCCACGAAGCGCACATGGACACATGCACCACGATGACAGTAAATACCCAACATTAACGAAAGACTGCGCGTTTCTAACGCGTTTGTGCTAGCGCGTTAGGGCCCGTGTAAGAAGCTGGTGTAAGACGCTGTGGCCTCTCCGCCCTATACTCTCTCAGCAGTCATGTGATGGCGTCGACATACGCGGTGCGCGTTCCGGCCTGTGTAAGGGGCTGCGTAAGACTTCTTTACATGATCGACTGGGTGAATTACACGGAAGATTCACGGTTTACCGATGATTCCCTCCGGAGCTTCGCGCACTCATCCTCATTCACCCCGTGGATATGCTGCGATTTTTTTCTCCTCTCTTTCTGAGGAAGGGGGAGAGTGTGCAAAGGCATACATAAACGAACGCTGGAGAAGGTAGTTGCCGCCCCGACGAAGACAAGTCCGCTTGTCGAAACGTTGGCTCCTGCGACATTCCCTGTTCTAAATCGTATTTTGCGATTTGTTCATCTACAGCATGGTGGCGGCTCACATATGGGAAGCATGCAGTGCGGGCGCTAAATGGAAGTAGTAGAACATGTCAGAAACAAGTGAAAAAAAAAATTCCTCGATACTGATGTATCTATCTCCTGGAGAGAAAGTGGGGTCTCCCTTCTCCATAACTAGGGCCCCTAACTTTATGCGGTGGAAAATTTGAAATTCTGCAATCCCACATAGAGAAATCTGTAAAATTCCACGACAACCTTAAACATGCAAATTTTTGTGGCAATATTGAACAGACGCCAGGCACATTTAACAGTTTATTTATTGAACATGTTCAGGCTCGAAACTTGCCTGCAATAACTAAAATTGTAGGAAGCTATTATGGCAGAGCATCAGATGGTACTTGGTGCTCTCTTCACTTAGAGAGTGACGCTTATGGGACACAATGTCACCATAACGGCTAAATGATCTCTCTACATCAACAGAGTTTATTGGTATTGCCAAGTATTTCAGGGCAATTGACGAAAGGGTCGGAGTGAGCTGCTCCATCCCTGCCCAGAAAGCCAGGACATCGAAGTCTCCTCCTGGATTTTCTTGTTTGGAAAGAAATCGAGCCAGGTCCTTGTCACTGGTCTTTAGTTCTTGGGCACTCTTCAGGTACACCTCCCATTCGGCAGCTAGAACTAGCGATTCGTCTGCTAGCTGAGGCACACCTGTCAACTCAGACCTTTTCTTGGAAAGACACCCAACTTGCAGAGGATCCAAGGACCTAATATCCTTTAAGAACTTCCAGGTGTTGGATTTCTCCGAGTATACTAGTGCTTTGTTAGCCGCTTTGGTCATTGCAGCCTTCATCTTGATCGCAATATGATGGGCCTCATCATGTGCAACATCTTCTCTCTTCAATTGTGCTGCAAAATCCTCCTTTGCAGCTGCTTCAAGGTAACCCCAAAGTGTAAACAAAGCATTGTACGCTTTGTGGCAGGCTACGCGTTGACCCTCTGCTGCTTTCAGCAAGCTTGAAACTTTTTTTCCAAATACTGCAATGCAGTGCATGCTGTACTTAAGCTCAGTTGAGTGTTCAGTAAGAAGTTTCAGAAGGGAATCGACGCACGCTGCTTCTCCATACTTCTGGTGGACTTGCTCAAGCAAGGTAGGATAGTGCTCAAAGTAGGCAGAATGCTGTTCAACAGCCTCAATCCACGAATTCCACCTGCTTTGGACAGGTGCTGGGGGTGCCTTGGCACATTGAACTCCACACTCTTCCAGATGTGATTTGTAGAAAGCTCTCTTTCTACTTGAGAGACGGAAGGCCTTCTTCATACAGGCGACAAACTTGTCCACTAAGGGAAAAGATGCCTGCAGTGTACTGCCAACGATGTTCACTGTATGAGCTACACACGTAATGTGAACAGCACCCTCGCAAAGTGGCTTTATGCACTCCTTAAAGGACTTCACCATATAACTAGCGTTATCGCTAACAAAGCCCGATACATCCTCAAATTCAACTCCGTACCTCGTCAGTGTTCTTGTCACAATGCGGCCTATCACGGACGAGTTCACTTCATCCACGAATTTCACTTCCACGAGTACAGGTTGCAGCGAAGTACTCACACTTTTGGCCGACTGAACGAACAACACGTTCACAACCGATTTTGATCGGTCATCGGTTGTTTCATCTGTAATTACTGAAACTGTGGTGCCTTGAAACATAGCTTTCAAATTTGCCTCGTGCTTCTCAAACAGTTCTGGAAGTCGTCGGTGGAGCGCATCAGATCCAGGCACCGACCCGCCGTTCCGGACGTGTGTCTGTAGAAACGTTCTCAGTTTCGGGTTGTCCACCTTTTCAAGGGGAATATTTGCAGATATCAGAGCATCCAAGAATTTTAGAACGTCTTTCCTCGCTTCACCAGCCGTGATTGCGGATTCCAGCGCTTGCAGTCGACTTTGCTTTCTCGGCGTTCCTGAACCCCCCGCTCCGTCTTCTGACTGTTCTTCGCCACTTTTTCGCTTAGAGGAGTCCCTTGTTTCGGCATTCTTACGATGACAGCTGCTCCCGATGTGCTCGTCAATAGTCGACTTGCGGCGATGGTCAACTGCTCTCGCACAAGTCCGGCAAAAAAGCACACCTCCATCTTCGTAAAAGTCAGCGTGCTTGTATTCTCGAGCGCGTTCCTTGGCTGTCTTTTTGCTTAAATGAGATCCTGAAGGTGCCATCTCGATTCGCGCATCGATCTCGAATCAAAGCAAACGGGAATACTCGCACGTGCAGTCGCACAAAGCGAGTACGTTGGATGGATAGGTGGCTACGACCCTACGGCTACGTACGGCTACCATTAAGCCGCTTGTGATTGGTGGCAGCTTCAACTTCTTTCGCTAATTGAGCAAATGAACCATTTTTCCATGCACTAATAAAATATACCAGCGCATTTATTTGCTCACATCTAACGCGAACTTTTTTTCTTTTTTGTAAAGAGAGTACAAAAATATTGCCTCTGCGTTGCCATCGAGTACGAAACCGGAACCGCCTTCGCGACAAAACATATTGCGAGCGTTGCGAGCGTGGTTGCGAGTACGCACTCCGTGCGAGTACGTCACACAGCCCCATTTCGCGCTCGATTACAACCAGTCTGTCATATCTGTACCCAGTAAAGTGCTAATGGTGACGCACCCATTTTATAATGAAAGCTCATACCAAAGGCGAGTTATTTTACGCGCTCAATATAGCGGCGTTGATTCTTCTTTGCGTGCCCGGAAACCTGTCAGCGGGCGTTCGAAACAAAGATCATAAGATGCATGTCCACCAGAGAAAGCTTCTGGGGCCAAAAACTTAATTATTAGGATATCGAAGTCAAGATTGTACGCTTTCTCACATCAACTCCTTGTAGACCGACGTAATCTGGGTAGTTCACAGAGGCGTGGTCTGTAACGCTTTTTATTTTGCATTTCCGCGAAAAAAAACGCAAGTTCAGTTATTTTCCGCGGAATCGACCTTTTTTCACTTTTCCGCGAAAAAACGTCAATTCCGTGATTTTTCGCGGAATCGCGGAAAGCTAGGGGCCTTACCCATAACTACCTTGCACCACCTAGCTTCTAATACTAGTGTCACACGGGTGCTTCGAAGGCCTTCGAAGCACCCGTGTGACACCAGTACAGTATAGACCGCTTGTAACGTAAGTCGCCAAAATCGCAAATACCCGCACTATAACCGGTACCGCACTATAACCAAAAGAACATTTTTCAAAGTCTACATGTGTATAAAAACTGTCAAGCAGGTAGCAGCACGTGTTAGACATTCGAAGCGCGCGACCGGGCAGCTTTCACACACAAATCGCGAAAAAGACGATTTTTCAATTTTGTTGTTATTGCATTCAGCACACCTTCCTGCACCTCCTCGCAAAAATCTAGGCTCGTATGTCGTATAGTTTTGTGAAAAGTTCATATTTATTACGCGAACTTGCTAGTTTCGCTTATGGGACGCGCCCGAAAACAGTCAACTTTGCGCCGCCGCGAATTCGCAACCATTCCCCGGAGCGCGGCCATCTTAGGCTCGTTTGAAACTGCACCTTTCGCTCTTCGTTTCCCGCCAAACGCGAGCCTTCTGACGTACGCTGCTATTGAGCAATCTAACAAAGAAGAAAACGAAATCTGGGCACTTCATTGGCCGGTAGCGCACACGTGACAGAATGGCGGCTTCTCATTGGTCCTCGCTTGTCTCCGGCTGCTTCTGGCCGAAGCAAACCGCTGCCATTTTGAAATAGACCGGAGCCGACGACGATCGTGCGCTATGCTTAACGGCTACCGGAAATTTCGTACCGCTCACAAGTTCGGCAAAACGCGGCGGAAGCGTGACACGAAGAAAAAAAGAACATCGCTGCCATCGACGGAGACTACTGCGGGCTTTGGAGCGCGATCAGGTAGCGTGACGACGACGGAATCTGTGGCGCCTAGTGACGCGCTCGCCGTGGACTCTGCCCCGGCGGCCGTGCAAGATAAGGGAGCCGACGGAGCGGCGCGGCGTACGAGGTTGGATTCAACTCCGAAGCGCAGATCGTGCTTTCCGCGAACAGCAATCGCAGCAGAAACTCTCTGAACTATTGTCGGTTTCGGCGACAGAAAGAAAACTGAAGTGCGTCTTGAGTGACGGTGCCAACGGTGCCCCGAGTGAAAGTGCTCCGAGTTCGTCCGCGACGTATACGATTGTTGACCTAGACGCCGTGAACAGCCTGTTGGAAGTTGGTGCTTGCCGTGTGTGCCGTGGAGCACTGACTATTGAAAGGGACACCCGTGAATACGGCATCGCCGTGAAACTGAAGGTGTGTTGCACCAATTGTGGCGAACTGCGTTCGCAGTGGAGTTCGCGACGAGTCGCGGGCACTCATGGGCGCTGAGAGGAAGCTGACGCGGAGAGGAAGCGTGCATCTTCGGTAGCGTTCCAGGCAGCCGCAAAGAAGAAGCACAAATAAAAGCCTACTTCAGATTACTCCCCAGGGGCCTTCTAAGTGATTGTATTTACAAGTGCTGTGGCTTTCAAGCCTGAAATGTTAATTTTCACAAGTTTTCAGTTTTTTGCGTTTTTCTCAAATACAGATTTTTGCATGTTTTGATTTTTGGGATCAGCGCTGTGTCGCTAATACTCATTCAATTTTCTTGATTTTTGTTTTGCTTGAAAGCTGGAGGATCAGAGAGCGCAAGAAAACGATGATGAAGTATTTTAGAACATTGCAACATTTTGAAATCTTCTAGAAATCACAGTGAAAATTCACAGCTACGAGACTGCGACATAAAGACTTCATAACTTTGGCTAAAATTGAGATACAAGCATTACATTTCATATTTGCACTGTTTATACATTCAGCAACATGCCTGCTGAATTTGAGCTCTCCAAATGCACTACTTTTTAAGCAAGTCACATCCCAAATTCATAAAATAAGAATAGTTGTAACTTTTTTTTGGAATGGTGTAAAGAAAATGTAATTACATACTTGAAATCAGTATACAAAGCTAAATATTCTCTGAAAAAAATCATGTGTCTAGAGCCAATAGTAACAAATTTCTCTCTCGGGACCCATGTCCCCCCTTAAGGGGGGGGGGGGGATATTTCAAAGATTTAAATCCGTGGCCGCGCTGTGCAAAAAAGAAAAAGGCGCTATAGCGACGTCGCCGTTTAATCGGACTTCCCGCGGAACCGGACTGCACAGAAACGGGAACCGATTACTGCACGCGCTATCCTTCGTTTTCTCTGACGCGTGCGCGATGGGAAAAACGTACCGACCGCAAACCGCCATTCCAGTGGTGCACCTGCCATCCATGCCTTCGCTTCCATTGTCGAAGTGACTCGTCTCCGTTTCAAATGTGGCTGCCACAAACCACAGTCGCCCGTGGCACCCTATCTGCAGCCAGCACCGAAAAGGTAGCGCTCATTAGGCCTAGTTTGTGGGGTCTCGGGCGGTGCGCCGCACAGGAAGCTTGCCCTTGAAGACACAGGGATCGGATGCACAAGAAATTGCGGTCGCGGGGTGATTCAAGGGCAGTGCGCGTGAAACGATTTTTTAAAAAATGAACTGGAGACAAACAGCGGTAACGCGGGCATTATGCGATCGCGGGCGCGCTTTATGTGCGGAGCCCATGTTCAGAGCTGACAAACGGCCGTAGCAGCATTCTCAGTAGCCTTGGCAATCCTATCCGTGCTTTTTCCTCTTTCATGGCAATTCGTCGCACTCTTCTGGCGCGTCCATTGTGAAGCCTGCTCCCTACCTCTATTGTCCGTGGATTTCCCTGCACCTGCATTATAACCGGTCTTTCAACTCGCCCAGCTGCACAATAAGCGGTATGGGTATACATTAAGTTCTCTGGGAGGGTAAACAAGGGTCAGAAAAAACCGCATTATAGCCGGTCCTGCACTATAAGTGGTTACGTTATAAGTGGTCTCTGCTGTATAACACTGTGGCAACAGTGAATGGAGGATAAAAAGCCCTCTTTGGGATTTGCAAGAATTCACAACCCTACTTAGACTTCATGCTCACAAAAGTTTTACAGCACGAGATTTACACAGCAACAACCGCCTTTAGCAAGGCTATTTTCTGATAACTTAAAAATATGTTGCAAGGCGCCTTTGACCACGACCTCAAACACTTCGACAATGCTATCACGGAGGCCATGACTCGACTAGCTGCTGCATTCTCGGACGCAACGCCCTACCATACTTAGCTGCGCCACCCTGCTTGGCACACTAACGCTAGAGAAGCAGAAAAAAAAAAAAACGACGTAGGCACAGCAGTAGCACAGAAAATGGTAGTAGTCCATGTAAATGGTTTCCTGTTTAGATTTAGGGAAGCACTGAACATTAGCCATTTATTTGTCTACCGTAGCACCCTCGTATGTTTGTAAGTGTACAGCTGTCATCTTTACAAATGGGGAGAAAACGTGGAATGCGCTCTGTGGCAGCTGATTAAGGCACAGGCAAGTGGCTGCAAGAGGAAGCATGTCTGTTTTTACAGCCTCCTATTCGCACCTTGAACTACTATCTAGCAGGGGAGAAAATGTGGCAGACGATTGCCTATCGGACGTATACTTGGTCATTCTGCCCAGCAATAAAGTGCGCCAAAAGCAGGTGTGGTTCCCTTTGCTGCCAATTACCAGCAGCTCTAAGCAAATCCTACAGCCCCATAGGCTGTATCCTCACGTGTTCCCTCTAATAAAGACAACAGCTCAATATAATGGGAAAATATTCAGGTGCTCACCTCCTCAAAGTGCACAGTGTCTGTACCAGGAAGCCCAACAGTGCCAGTAAGAGAAAAATCACTGGTGTGAGTATCTTCTAGAAGACCAGACTTCTTGCCCGAAGGTGTCAACAATGCAGGGGAGTCTGCAGCGCTAGGCACCTCTCCCTCAATAAAAGCATCCAACCGGTCTTCTGGTGTTCGCACACTCACTACCCCATCCTCACTGCAGTAAAGCCCTGTGCGCGCTGGGTTGGCAAATGTTGAAATGAATGGCCCCAGAGCTTGATAGGCAGCTATTCGAACCTGCAATCAAAACATTAAATATTTGAGGCCACTACACAAAATTACAATGAAGATAGTTGTCACTTGAATTATCAATTTTTTTTTATCAGTGTTGAACAGTGAAACGTACTGGTTTTGTTATGTTCAATGTTTACCGATTTCATGCCCGTTCAGTACATAATTACAAAAACCGAGTTTTGGGAACTGTTTCACAACACTCAACAGATTCGGAAACACAATTGACATTTAACTTTTACTATGGCAATACATACCACAGTGCCATTGATTTCACTGACTGACACATGCGCAAGTTTTATCAGGAGCAAGAAATCTCCTACATCGCATATGGAACACTTCAAATGACATTTTTACATAAAAAATGAAGTTTAATGTTATATGGATGCAGCAAGCTCACTCTCACAAACACAGGTATCTTAAAGGGCAACTCCGGCTGTGTTTTCACCATATTCTATTATCACAGTTTTAGAACAGTACTGACAGCCCTGGAGCAGCCAGGGTCATTCAATTTGCTCAGAAACTCACCAATAATTTTAAATAACCGAATGAATGATGTGTTCAAACTGAAACCAAGATGGGTAGATTCTTCGTGCAGCCTATGCGATGACATTTCAACCTCCCCGCCATCATAAAAATAGAGCTGGTGCCAGAAAAATTAGAATGGCGATGTCATCCAGCGATGCATTGACCTCTTCTGAAGTTAAAAGCGACGCTGAAGTATGGCCTTTTTGCTTTAGACAGCTTGCCTGCTTGGGCAGGCAGTGTTACAAGTAATGATACCAAGAACACATGGTGGCTCGCGTGGGAATCCCCTATATATTTTTTTTAATTCATTTTCAGGAAAACTAAACGACTTTCAACCGCCTGGCTTGGTACAGATTACTGCAGTACCGAGAATATATGCGGAAAATTTGATTGAGATCAGTGGACAATAAAAAAAAAAAACACCGTAGTTGCCCTTTAAAGGGGCACTGAAGCACATTTTATAAAAATTGAGGCTATAATGCCATTGCTCCTTTTTTTTTATTTTGTACAGTGAACTTGAAAATCAGGTTAAAAATTGGCATAAACTTGACCAAATGGCTATTTTAGCAAAAACACATGGAACGCATCATAGGTAGCAACGCAAACTTCGTCGCTTCCTTCGATTGGTTCAGGAGCTTCATGACATCTTCATGAATGTCTCGGAACAGCCAATTGCAACGGCTGGGCTAAACATATGAACGATCCATGTCATTCGTCTTGCAGCGTGCCTTTCAATTTCTTTTCTGCGATTGTTCAATGCAACACCCATTATCGGAATACAAAATACAAGCAACACAATTCGCCCACTCATGTAGCCTTTTCGTCTGAATCAAGTTGATATGGGGAGTGCCTAGCGTAAAGAACAACAGCCTAGCAGACGACGGCCGAAGCAGAGCGTGCAGTGATAGCGAGCGCATAGCCTCGACCCATTTACAAGTTGGCTCAGTCATACAGTGCTGACACACAAAACAGTCTCCGCTCGCCCCCGCCAGTTAAAGATTTGGGTGGCTGTACAAACATACACTCGGAAGACCTTTTGCATGAACATAATTCAATAACAGCAGCACTTCATGTGCAGCAAACATGTGAGAACAGCACACCGTCATGAATGCTTCGATAACAGCCAATGAATATGAAGTGGCCATAGCTAGGTAGACTGTGCGACCAACGCTGTTTTCAATGAAGCGAAAACTGCTCAGTGCTACATTTGCAACATGATTAATGCTCAAATTTTTATGCTGTGCGTTATGTGTGACCAGTTCTTGGACTTGCTCAACCTTGCGACCAGTAAGAGAAGCAAGTCACTTTAATGCGAAAAAAAAGCACAGCCGGTGTCAGTGTCTTTTTCTGCTGCGGTTGTCGATGTCATGAATGGTTTGGTACCGTCATGGGACCACAATGCTCTTGATGAAGTGGTGTGCTTTTGATATCACTATATTCAACTAGAAGGGATTTTCAATATATATATTCACATACAAAATTCTTAGTTAACGTTTCGGCCAGCCGAACCGTTAATAAACTACCATAGAGCTTTATATATATATATATATATATATATATATATATATATATATATATATATATATATATATATATATATAAAGTTTAACCGTTGCGAGAAAATCAGCCGAGGGTAGGCCACGGGATCGGAGTGGCCAGAACCGGCCGGCCGGCGGTCTGCCTCTCGTTTGCCGCGCTGATTAGCTGGGGGCTACATCCTCCATATGTGAACAGAGAAAATGGGTCGCATTGCAGTTCAGTAGTAGTGTACAGCCACCATAAACGAGCATACCGATTCTACACGAGACTGTTGTACACGAGACGTCACTGTCTCGGAAGCACCTTGAACATAGTACACTTGCCCTTGTAGGGCATAAGTCTCACTCTTTCCCAACAGCAATAACCCACACAGTGGACATCTAATCTTCGGGGAACTCGTGAAGTGCTGCTGCCTCGCAAACGTAGATGTCGCAGCTGAAGGACGCACAGAACCTCTGTATGGCAAGTCTGCTTTGTGAAGCCAATACGTAGGCAGCAGCAAAGGCAATACTGCAACATATCAGTGAACTTCCTAATGAAAAAAATTGGCCGCGTATCTCCGTGCTTCGCTGCAAATGTCGTCGAAAGACGATAGCCTTCTACCGGCCGTACTACATGAGTCCCGGTTCACGTGTTTCTATTTTCCGGAGGAGTTGCGCAAGCGAGAGAGAAAACGAAGAGACGCGAGGAGAGAAAGGGACCGGCCGGAGTGGCGGGCGGCCATTCCCCTGCCTTGCGCTAACCGCTTGAGCGTGAGGTAAGGGCGCCATCTGGCCATGGTTTCGGGAAACGCAAGAAGCTTGCCTAGTACAGGAAACGTCCGCTTTTGCGAATCCTAACAAGCACTAGGGTCTTTAGAATTACGCATCTATGTACTTTCTACTAAAAGAACACATCGTCTAATACTTCCGTATTGATGTTGCGCCTCAGATATGCGTAATATTTGCTTTTTGGCCGACTCTGTTCAGGCAGACTCTGTTCAGATGTATGAAGGTAGCCACCAGTTCAAGCCGGGTGGTCTTTGAGGAAGGGGTTCACCTTTCGCAGCAGGACAGACCAAAATTTCTGCGTCGACGTACCCCAAGAAAGACTATCGTCTTTAAAAATCTCCAAGTATAACAACAAAGCAGTGTCGTGCTGAGAGGCTAGAGCAGGCTCCTCAATGCTGCGCCATACACAAATGAAAGTGGCAAGCCTACGCAGCTCCATTGCTCGCCCTCCGAATGACATTGATTAATTGATTGATTTGTGGGGTTTAACGTCCCAAAACCAGTTCTGTCCGAATGACATCCCTTCTCCACGTTTCACTCAGTCATCCACCTCATCTACACTCCGCGCATGCCGTGGGGCGTTCCCTCAAACAAAATTTGGGCACTCGCATCACTGTAGTTTCATAGAATATTGCGAAAAGCCATCATCGTAGGCACGTTATACGAGGCCACAGATTCCGAATTTCCATCAAATTTGAGAATTTAAAACCTCTTCAGTGTCCCTTTTAAAGGAGCCATGATATACGGTGAAAAATATAAGTAAAGGGCCTATTATGCCTACACACGTGAAAAATGTACTCTAAATATTTCGGTTCAAAATGAGCCACAAAAGTCTCCAGCTACAAATGCCACCCATTGCCGGTCACCATTCTGCCATGGCATATGTGGCGTCATGAGCAGTGTATCGGCACCGTATCACTTGGATTAGCTGCGATTTGCTTCCAAAACGAAACAATAGAGTAACGTAACTTAAAAGCATTGCTTGTTCTGGAATGCAGAGCGCATCTGTAAATCCTGGGCATATTTTTGACCCGCCAGTCAGTGCCGCATTTGATTTGACCTTTGAATACTTCCTATTCGTACTTACGATAATTCAACACAAGCATCGAGAATGTGCCTAATGTTGCGACAGGGTCACGTTGGCTAAAACAAAATCTAACATACGTCAAAGAAAAACCCAGCGCGCATTCCGCAACAAAAATTTAGCCCAGCCCAAATACTGCTGGCTTTGAAATGAATCTCAGTGTTCCCGCTTCCACATGTGCTTGCATGACTACTGTGCATATCACCTGCAAGTACTGATCATGCAGTTCAGTCACGTATGCCGCAAGCCTCGGCTGAGCCGCCAGGTCTGGTGTCACATGTGAAAATTTTTGGTGTTCCAGCGCAGCCACTACAGTGCACCGCATGTTGAGAACACCAAGCACACCTGCCACGTTTGGAGAAACCGAATCCGGGAGATTTACTCAATGGGGGGGTTAATGCGATAACATTTACCGTATTTACTGGATTCTACATAGACGCGCCCTCGATTAGGATGCGCACGAGTTTCCCGCGACCAAAAAAGAAGAGTGAACCATCGATTGTAACGACCTCCCATTTTTCTTGACACGGAAAAAAGAAGGTCCTTAGTAATAAACCTCCTCACATTCATAAAAACAAATGTACTCGCATAATGAACGCACTCTCATAATAAACGCACTGCCAAATCTGAACCACCGCAATCCCTACAATGGCTGCGCTATGGCTTTCCTGCTTCACTCGACCCGCGGTGTCTCGAAGACATTCGGTGCGCCAATGCATAACTCCCACGTCCCGGTGAGACAGCCCCGTGCAAGCAGCGATAACATCGACTCGTAGTGCTGCATTCCTCCATGCTATCTCAGCTCCCTCACGCCCGCTGCCGTGTGCGTGCTGCGCAGGCTGGCACAGGTAAGCCTAAACATGCTCGGGGCGTAGTTTCAGAGATTGCCACAATGCAATCTCAGACGTTATGCACCGTGCAGGACTGAGAGGCTCAGGACAGATATGGGGGAGAACTGCGATTTTCCGTGCAGTGATGGGAAACATCTCCCGTTACGGCTACCCACGAGGAAGGGTGGTCGCGCACACCATCTCAACAGACATCGGAGCACAACTGAATTTCCGGGACATTTTCCTGTTACCTGTACAACAGGGAGAAATGGTCAAAATCCGGAAGTCTCCTGGGTAATCTGGGAGACTTGGCAGGTATGCACCAAGGGACGAGATTTTTTTGTGCAGATTTTCAGTCTAAGATGATTTCAGTTCGTTATATCCACTGAAAGGTCAACATTTGCTTTGTCAGGATGAGGTTTCAAATGCATGTATGTCTATGGAGGTTTCAATGGGAATGTTATTTATTTCATTATGTCAATTTTTGTTAGATACTTTTACATTAATAACAAGGTTCAAGTGTAATGGAATGAATTTGCACAACACAAGTGATAACATTTCACATCCCACTCTTGCATGATGCAGTGTGAAAGGTGTCTAAAGCAAAGTGCTCCAGATTACTGAAGCAAGTTACCGTATTTACTCGCATAATTTGCGCACTTTTTTCGCAATTTTCTAGTTTCGAAAAGGGGGTGCACAAATTACACGGAGATTTCGCGAACACATTTGAAATAACATGTAATATAATGCAACGAGTGCAGTAACTCTTGGATATGATCTCACGTAACACTGCAAAATGCTGGTGTAAGAGAATACGGCTGCTCCAAGGACACTTTTCGCTGTCCCTTCGCGTTAAGAGCGCAACATGTAGAAGTGTTCACGAGCCGCTCGCTGATGGCGCCTCGCGTCTATTGATGCTCGTTGAAGACTGGCGGTCCATTTCTTTTCTGCATCAACAGCAGGTGTCCTGATCTGGGTGATGTTATCGCATCCGCCCTCCAAGCGATGGAGATAGGACAGGCTCGTTTGATCTCTGCTTCAGCCGTTTCCGTCGCCCCCACTCGCATGCTTTTATTCTAGCGACCGTACTTTGGGCTTCGGGGGCTTCCGGAGAAAAGAATCGGAAAAAGGGGCATCGCACTCGCAGCTCCTTTTGCGTATGACTGCGGTCGCCTGCGCAGCGAGGAGCGCGTACGTGCGGCTGTTCAGTCTGTCTGTGTGTGCGCGCCTGTGAGCTGGGAGCGCAAAATACGAGATTTTTTTTTTTTTTTTTGCAAAGGTGCCTAAATTATGCCGGTAAGCACGGTATAGTAACCAAACACTAAATGTGGTAGGCCCCACAGATGTTAAAAGTGCTAATTATAAAACATTTATAAAACAAATCCTGAATGTACAAAACTGACTAACCCATCGTGACTGGTCGTCCAGCAGGTTAAGAAAAAGTGGTGCCAGGCTATTGCGACGGGTGGCCAAGGTGCAAACACATGACACTGGCATGAAAACATCTGCACAGGCCTTACGCACGCCCCATACACAGTCTTCGCATAGCATCTGAAAGACATTCTGCCCACAAATGCAGGCAAAGGAAATGGTCACACAAGGCTAGATATAATAAGCAATCTATATGCTATACAACTCAAAATGCATCAATTATAAATTCACATGAACTATGCAAGAGCACCTTGAATATTTATTAAATGTTAACTTGGTTAAGGGAGCATGGGGGTCTTAAGAGACCAAAAAATCATGAAAAAGAAAATTATTTTTTGAAAGTTAACATTTGCATAATTTACATACAGTGCCGCACGTTCGGACCAAAGTTTCCTACCTCGTGAATGATGCGAAATGTTTCACAACTTTTTGTTAGGCATTTGAATAATTATAAGCCTTCTTTGTTTTTCTGCACATTTTGTGAAACCTGAATTTCTCAACCTTTGCAAGCATTCGGAAGAAATTTCTCAGTAACCCGAGTATGTAGATTTGCAATTCTTGTTGCAGCACTTAAGATACATGAATGGTGCCTACAGTGGTAAGAGCAAAATTTTGTATTTTAGCTTCGATCATTTTCATTGTCCATTATGCCGTACAATAGTTGTCATATCAACAAAGTATTCCTACCATTGTGAAGCTTGTGCTTGTATCCGGCTATGTGGCTAAAGCAAGAATTTGACGAGTGGTTTTTGTCCTGTTGTTCCTGGAAATAATGCTGATTATATTTTAATTAACCTTGGAACTAAGTGACATACTAAAAATGTAATTGGATATTTGAAATCTATAAAGAAAGCTGATCAATACTGTACAGTCTCATTAAGTTTGGTAAAAGGAGGTTAAAGTACAAAAAAAAAACCACTTCCCCCCTCAATCGGATTAGCTTCACAAAAACTGGCCACTCACAAGGTTATCTTCTGTACATTCCTGCCCCACAATGCTGCAAAAGTCTCCAAAGTTGGCAGCACACACCTGAAAAGAAATGCATGCATTCAAATCACATTATCACATATTAAATAACTAACACTTCAGAACTGCAATCTTGCAGTTTCTTCTGGGCTTGTGACACCTGTATATCACAGCTTCAACCTTCAGCCAGATCACTACCCACATCACAAAAACGTACTATCCACACTGCAGAAGATGGCACTTCTCAGTTTTTCACCTACTTTTACTAACGAGAATCAAATAAAATGAAGCTTTCATCAATTCGTTTCATATGGCAAGCCCGAGTTTCTTGCTTCTCAAAGTATCCGCCACCTCCACGTGGAATTCATGCATGTGTGCATCTAACATGCCAATGACTCAGTGTGATGGCCATGGCATGATATCCTGCACAATAAGCCTAGCAATAGAACAGAACACTAAAATACAAGGCCATCCACTCTTACTACAAACATGGCGCCCAGTGGGAGCATTACGTAAAGCAGACAGCCCCCCACTTGTGTGCTTTTTTACCGGGGGGGGGGGGGGGGGGGGGGGGTATGAATTTGGACTTACTACGCATCTGAAGACTATGGCAACAGTAAAAACCCGTTGTTGACACTGTCCATTAATTGCTATCGCAACAAAATATTAGGCCTGTACCCATAAACCAACCTTACCCTTATTGCCTGTTTTCCTTATCGTACCCATGCCCTTACCATGCTTCACGAACAAATTAGTCCAGTATCTACAAAGAAGCCTTATAGTCTTTCACACATTAACATTTTAGCCCCCTTAGCAAGCCTTCATGTCACAGGGACGATAACGAAAACAAGCGATAAGGATAATGTAGGCTTATGAATATGGGCCTAAACTTTCTAGAACACAACGTATAACTAAACTCAACATAAGGCAGCATACATACCGGCAATTTCAATGAATTAAAAGAACACTGCTGCAGCAATGGACATAGGGGGCAATAAATTGTAACTGCTGTGGGCCCTATTGTCAAATAGTTCAACTACTGTACATGCAAGAACATCCATTATCGCACCAAGCCATAGAGCGGCTTTCCTGGTGCTCCTCCAAGGAATGTTTAGCAAAAATAGAAGTCCCGTCACAAACAAAGCTAGCACCTTGTAAGCGATCTCTATACATTTGTTGCTTGCTTTGAGTCACTACGAACTCGAAAGAAGCCACACGAAAAGTGCTGAAGAAAAGTGCCCAAAAAGTGTTTATGAAACAAGGTGTGTTCTAGATACACTTGAAGACGCCGCAACTGAATAAGCCTCCTCAGCTGGGATGATTCATTTAGCGTGCACCACACCAAACCTCAACATCTTCTTTCAAACTGACTCACAGCTGGTGCCAATATGCTCTGCTACAATCACTCCCCGAGCAGAAAGGAGCCAACCTGGCTACCTAGGGGAATGGCACGACAGGGGGGTCATAGTATGGTTTGAGCCGCGCTACGTGCACCGTTTCACGTCCTCGACACTTACACCAAATAGAACTGTTGAGTGCACTGCTCCAAAAACAATTTTTGAATTTTGGAGGAAAATAATTTCTCTGAGCCGGTTGTCCATAGCTGCAGTGCCACCACCCACTCTTAAAATTTATATGGGTGCTCTGCCATAAATCAAATGAAGGCTGGTTCTTAACCACTGCATGGCGGCGAATGCAGATCAGAATGTTGCATGATTCTTAAGACTTTAAAGCCTACAGATGTCACAAAAAGAAAAAGAAAAAAGTGGTGGCCAACAAGAAAGCTGCCGTAACACTGCTGCCAGAAGAAATGGTGGCCATGAAGAAAGCTGCCGTAACACTGCTGCCACAGAGTCTGCACCGCCACTGTGTAGCCTCCAAGGTTGTGAGCGACAGTAGAAGCCTGCTCACAATCACCGGGGCCGTGTTTTGGAGCGGACTGGAGCAGTTTCTCTATTTGTAGCATGGATTTAGCAGGATTCATCAAATTTAGCAGGCTGGAGGAATTGTAATAGCATTCCCATGACTGACAACAAGTTGAGAAACTTGGATGGCAGAGGGTTTCAGCATCCAAAATCAAAGACTTCGTTATACATTGATTCTATGGGGCTTGTGGCGGTGCTCTGAAGGAGTCTAAAATATCAAGCATGGCCAAAAAATCAGTTGCTGACTGCATTGAAGTTCGTTATATCAAGGTTTAACAGTGTTTATGTTAATAGCATACCACTTGCCTTTCGTATGTGGAAGGAAGAATCTTGACATAGACTGACAAATCTTGGGAGAAACAATGTAGCAGTCGTTTCTTTTCCAATATAGGGTGCCATTTTAGTCATCAACTGAAAGTTTAAAAGAGAGTATGTCAAACAGGCACACAGCATTTCTATTTTGCCTCTATTGGCTTTTCAAATTATCAAATGAAAGCATCCTACAACAGCCTAAACACACAAAAACCATCTTAGTTCCAGATATTCAAACATGGAAGCCAATTCGTGAAGGGCCATCAAATATGGATGCAATCTCTGCAGTCATGGGTCCCTTATTTATCGATTGAGTTTAACACACCAAACGGGAGCATTCTACAGAAAGAATTTTTTGTTTTATAAGAAATTGAACTGCCATGGCTCCAGGAGGCATGCTTCACTGCAACGGCCTACCTGCTCCTCCTTGGCTTCGACTAAAGTATGCAGCTGTAAAGCTTCCAAGAATCTATACGCAAACAGACAAGGAGTATATTCAAATTGACGCAACAACTTCTGGCTAGTTTTTTTTTTTTTTTTTTATATACTGCTTCCCAGCATTTTTGGAGTGGAGGCTTCGCACATTAGCTAGATGCAGAACTAAAGACTTGTGTCACGGCCAGCAAGGTTTCAAGTGAGTTACCTTTCACTCTCTCTCAAGGGCACCTCACATGGAAGGACAGCTTTTATACCATACACAAGTTTTCCATTTTATATATACAATTTGCCACCGAGGAATCTACACATAGTGCTTGTGTGCAATGGCCAAACCTGGTGAGGGGCCCCTACCTACCTAGCAGTGTATTCAGAAATCTGACACTGTATGCTCTTCAAAAATCTGGAAGGTACACAATTATTCAGAATGAAGAATTAGCTTGATAATGGTGTGTGCCAGTCGTCGTCCAGCCAAAGCCCAAAGCAAAATTCTGATGTATTAGAATTTCTAGACTGCAAAAAGAATCTGCTGAAGTGATAATGGACTCTTACTAGCATCAGCAAGGTCCTATATTTTCTCTGTCCACAAAATGTAGTTTTCACATGCAAGCAATGCATCAGATTATTTGAACAATTTTGTCATCCTGCTGTATATAGAGTCTGCTGTATATAGAGGAGCTCTGAAGAGACTACAGAGACTTCCTGTGGCGCAACTTGATGACCACTGGTAGAAACAAGCATGCCAACTGCTCATCAAAGCTGGCTGTGATATGAAACGACCCTCAACACACCACAACCGCTTTGACGAACAAGTGCAGCAAGCAATAGTCCAAAGGTCACACAGACCATGTTCTGGAGGGCCTTCCTGAAGAATTGTACTAGGCCAGGGTCATCAAAGGTGGCTGTGATATGATTCATACAGATAACAAACCACAGCCAGTTTGATGCCCTGGCCAGAGCAGCATTCATGGTGTCGGTCTGTAATGGTATACTGCAAATGCAACTCAAATCACTACAAAACCACACAGATGTAATTAATGTAATCATGACAGCAACCAACAATGTCACAATTAATTTCTCAAAATAAAAAAACTCCCAAGACAAAGCTTGAAGCAGTGTAGTCACACAGGAAAAGCAAGGGAAAAAGACTGCAAAACTAAACTACATCACATGAAACATGCACAGGGATGGCATAGTTGGAAGATAATTTCGAGTCATTACTGAGCAGACCTCAGCAGAACTCCTTGGCTACGTTACCTTACCTATACCGATGGTGACATTACCTTCCTTGTCTCGTAGCACATACATGCAATTTTTACCTACACCCAATCTCCCTTTTACGCAGCTTTTAATAACTGCTGGGGCTTTCCAAGACACTATGGTTATGAGGAAAGCTGTAGTGGAGGGGCTCTGGAAATGTTGACCACTTCTGGTTTTTAACCTGCACCAAGTTGCCCAGTACATGGGCCTCTAACCTGTTGACCTCTATCAAAAATGCAACCACAGCGGCTGGTATCGAAGCTGCCCAATATATTCTGTACATATTGGTAGAGTGATCCGCTACATAGGAAATACCACCTCAGTGAACTGCTTCTGTTCCTGCAAACATCAACACAGCAGATCCACACAAGGAGGTGGCAGTGAACTGTGACACAACTTTAGACTGCTACATAAAACCGTGCAGTACGCTTGCAATGCCACGAACAACACTACAGAATGCAAGCCACAAAGCAGTTGAAGATGCTTATGGTATAATTGATCGCACTAAGTCGTACTGGCACATTCCACAGCAACTCCAATTACACCTTCATACCTCCTGTGCTTATCCATACACGTATCGCCACCATCATTGGTTGAACAGTTTTTGCACTTACCAAAATGCCTGAAGGTCCTTTGCAGCATGTCATGGTATAATTTAAAGGGCACAGTCAAGGCTTAGGCAACAAAAAGCTACGATAATATACCCTTATATGGTAGCTGTTGGAGAAGCCACTATAGCTTAGGTAACTTTTCAGCTGTAGATTCCAATGGCAAGGCAATCACAATGGCATCCACCACTGCCACTTCAGAGGAGGCCGCCACTGCACTAGTATTATCCATCCCCGATATCACTGTGATTATTAGTGGTTCAAAAACTGTCATACGTAACTTCAGTGCCAGTCGTATCTCTGAAACTGCCCTTTAAATTCTTAATAAGCATCCCCCCATGCAGGACATTGCTCTCATATGGATGCCTGCGCATGCGGGACTGAGTGTCAATGAGGCAGCTCATGCCTATGGCCGAGGAATGACGGGCCGAGCGCAGGCTACTGGCACCGCCTTAGGGCACACAGTACCATTCAGTGCACGGGAGTGTCTTTTGACCTCCCATGACATAAATCACTAGCGCCTTCAACGCACCGTATATCCCCCTCATACCATGGAGCAGCCCATCAAAGCAAGATTTTCTGGTGCCAGTTGCAAACTCAGACGTTTCCCACACCCACTTTCAGTCACCTTATACACCCTGCTGTATATCCCTCCCCCTCATGCATCCTGGACTGGGCCAAGAAGTTGGCAGACACCTGCCCCGGGTAGGTTTCCCCGCTTCCTCCACCATTGCCCCCGTCCCTCCTGGGATATAGTTTTTCTCCTCGAATAGATTAGCCTCCTTAGAAACTATGTCAAGAGTTCATCACAACTACCCTATAACCATTAGTACAGTTGAAATGGGTACATATTAGGGAAGTTTTTATTTGCAACACGAGAGAAGCTATAGATCTAATAAAGAAGGTGCGTACAATAAAACCTTGTTAATATGTACCCACTTAAATGTACTGACGGTCAAAACATCCTTGCGACGGGTCCCCGAGAGAGCCTCCATAGAGCCTCATATATTCACTGATAAGACACAATGGCCTGGCCAAGTCTACCTACCGTTTAGTGCGCACCTAAATCTCCTTTTGAAGAACTGTGCCTATCAACTTGCCAGCCATCGACACTAGCTCCGATGATCAGAGATTGGTCGACTAATGATTCAGACTTCTGTGTACTGCAGCGATAGGTCTTTATGGATAAGCATTGGAAAGCAATGAAGGGGTCATGGCAGCTGTAAGGAACACGCCTGGATCCTATCATGACAACATCATATCATGACAGGCTTACTGCACGCTTCGCAGAAACAGATGCAACTTGCTGTTGTCACTGTTGCCATGTTGGTTCAGCAAGTTAATCGCCATGATTGTGCACCATCAGTAGTGGTGCTGCAGCACAAAATGCAAACGTGCAACTAGTACAGCAGGCGTACCACAGGTGTAAGTGCACTGCACATTTTTCAATGGTGCGAGCACATGCACACCGTTCACAGCTGCGTCTTTGTGCGAGATTGCTAGTGTGTTGCGCTGAGACAAAGTGTGCATCTCTTGCTAAACAAGCACATTCCACTTGCAATAGAGTGCATGTGTGAGGTCAGGAAGCTGCACTCTACAGCATGTGTTAGTGCCTTAACCAAGTGAATGCAAAGCTTGATGAACTATGCCCGGTGTGCGCTATGCAAGAAATCCTTGCCTAGTTACAAAATACAGAGCTCAGAGTAGACAAGTGTTTATGTCCCCCCTTGCACTATTGGTATGATGCACTATGTTCTATGAAAACAACAAAACTGTTCCTTGCAACTGTTCAGAGAATACTGTGCCTCTAAATTCACTTAGCCTAGCTTTCCAAAATTTCGCCAGATTTTCCAGACTTTTTCAGAGCTGTCCGAAACCCACTATCCTGACCTCAGCAGCACCATATAATGGCCCCCCAAGTTACCATAGCAGGTGCTGGAGTAGCAAGAAGCACACAGAGCAACCTGCTAGAATATATACAGTAGAACCCCGCTGTTACGTTCCCGGCTGCTGCGTTTTCCCGGCTGTTACATCGTTTTTGGCCGATCCCGGCATAGCTCCCGTAGGATTCAATGCATTAGGAATCCCGCTGTTACGTCGCAATGTGGGAACGTTCCCGCATGTTACGTCGCGAATCGGCATTGCAAGCGGCCACTGCAGACGGAAATAATGACTTTTCACGTAGCTTGACTTGGCTTGACTGTAGGATTAGCTGCACAATGGGCGACGCTAATTACGTTTCCAGCTTCCGACATCTAAATTATGGCACAGCGAAGCAAACTGTTGGTGACGGAATTGCGTACAATGATTACGTTTCCATCGATGACGCCGTTGTCACCTCCAAGGTTTTCTCTGTCGACGAAATCTTAGCCGAGTGTGCCGATGCGTGCACTGAAAGCGCTAGCACTGAAATAAAATTGTGTGCCGATCACCACTTCTCTCATTTTTCAATGTTTCCCATTTCTTGGCTCTTACGTTTCCTGGCTCTTACGTTTATATTTCACGGTCCCGTGAAAAACATATCAGCGGGGTTCTACTGTACTCAATTTTAAATGACTGCACAAGAATGTAGTGGGAGGACATACCGAATTTACTAGAGTCTAACGCGCACTTTTTTCATGATAAAATGAACCAAAAATTGTTGCGCATTAGAATCAAGTGCGAATGAAACCGAAACCCCATTTGCAGCGTAACCCAAGAGCCTTCCATCACAGGGGTCAGGTGTAGTGTGGCAACTCATTTGTGTTGGATTTGTTCAGAGGTGAGCGCAAATGGCCAGCATCCCACTTTTACCATAAACCTAATGCGAAAGAATATTTTGGCAAAGCCGCTTTATCTGTGCATGCCCGAGATCTTTGACTTCATGCCTATCTCACAAGGGCACTTCCTTCATCACAATCTGTGCTGATCCAGATTCAACTTCTCAACTGTGATCAATGGTGGTAGCAGCTACATAGTCCAAACTAATCTGGACCAAGTTTGCTGGTCCCGTTGGACAAATCACGACCTGGGAAACAGATCGCGTTGCAAAGATTGTGAATGCTCCTTATGACGAACTCTTCCACTGCCACGAGAAATCAGCCGTTCTTTGTATGTCTGAGAAATTTTTCCTGCAGCGGCTGCTAGGTTACATAGACATGCAATAGATCAAAGTGAAGAACAATAAATGTGTTTTCAAATGGCATGCAAACAAATGCAAAAATTTCATCAGAGCGGACTCACACAAGACTGCAGTGCATGCTTTCACACATTTTTCACACCAGTGAAACCTGGTTAAATTTTTCAACAAGGTATATCTGCAGAAAATATTTTTAGTACATTCTGAAACATGCCAAATTGAGTATTACTTGGCACGCTCTATATCAACAATTACTATCTTAGACTGCTTCTCGAGTTCTAAACAAGTACATAATAGATAGTGAAGTCAAGCATATAATGGATTTTAGCATATTCTTTACCTAAGAAAAACATTAACAAATTCGTATACATGAGCACAAGCATTAAATGCAGATCTGAAAGGTAGTTTGGAAAATAAACATCAATTAAAAATATGTAATTAAAAGTGACAAATGCAAATGAATCACTAACTCCTCCAGGCTGAACTCTCCTGGGAGCGAGAATGCATATAAGCCATGGAACCCTCTCTCTCTCTCTCTCTCTCTCTCTCTCTCTCTCTCTCTCTCTCGTGTGTGTGTGTGTGTGTGTGTGTGTGTGTGTGTGTGTGTGTGTGTGTGTGTGTGTGTGTGTGTGTGTGTGTGTGTGTGTGTGTGTGTGTGTGTGCGCGCTTTTCCCCCTCCCCTAGCATGTGGTTTTGAACGTCCAAGCCATTGCCAGCGAGGCGAGGCTCACGTGTGCTCGAACTGCTTGAACCTTTGAGCTAGTGCACTCTTTAAAAATCCCTGCCATGAGATGTAAACGTGAACTGTGCAGAAACAGCAAATATAGTTTGTGTACTATTGCCTAGATGGCACTACAAGTCCAGGAGTGCCATGGATTGTTGGGTTTTGACGGTGTACCAGCGCATATGCCAAACAATCTGCTGCACTCATGGACCTGCAGTGCCATCCAATGTTTCTCCAGCGACACAGTCACGAGGACGCCACCGCCATGGGAGCAGCTGGGGAGACTGCTGTGAGCAGACACCGAATGCGGCTCTCTCACAGATATAACACAGAGAAGCAAAACCAAAACTGCTGGAAACTACCTGGAGAGGCCATATTACAAGACACGTGATGGGGCTTCAAAAATGAGCTGTGGTGAAATAAAACTGTCCGAACGCTGAACCAAAGCTCAATAGTGAATAGCCAATGTCATCTTCATGTAATTATCACCACACTTTATTGAACTACAACACTGACGACATAACTGGATAGTTAACTTCTTAGGAATCGTTTGATAAGAAGTTCATATTGATAGAGCACAAACTTGAGTGGCGCGCTTTTTTTTCAGTGCGGCAGCCACGCCCCATTTTACAATAACACACGTACACTAGTTTGCGAAACAGTTTGCGAAAAACCACAATGTCACCAGAGCGGAAAATCTGAATGGACTGTGAAAGAGCAGTGCCTGAACCCGATGCGAGGAGCAGCTACACACACAAGACAATTTTCACATATCAAAACCGGCAGCCTTAATCCTTAATCACCGGTGATTGGTTTGAATAGCCATGGTAATGAAAGAGATCAGTGCCAATGTTACACCAGTATAACGTAAACAAGTTGACCAGCATATTGACAGGGAAAAGTTCCTACAGGTCAAAAATTAGAAAATAACTGGACTCAGATAAGCTTGCAGGCTTTAAGGGGGGAGGCTACCTTGGAAGGGCAACATTTTTGTTTGTTGAGATATCCTAATGCATTTATGTTCACTGGCTCCCAAGTTACAGTCATCAGGATAGTCCACATGGGTTTCTTAGTCAGGCTCTGGTGAATTTGGTAATGTGCTAGCACTGTGAAATTCACTACGATGATTCCTGGATGGGTCCTCTACACTAAGATAAAGCCCCTTTTTTAAATTTCCTTGCTGAAAATTTTTAGCAGAGCACTGGATTTAGTGTTTGCCATTTGGCTTTTATCAATGAAATTTTAATTATCACAAATTATAGGCACAATGAATTTAAAAAGCAGCTTTGTCTTTGTTTGGGCAATTTATTAAGGTACATAATAAAACAAAACTGATAGAAATCCGATGAACAGTTCCATAGATATCACCCGACTAAACAGCCTCACTGGCCAAAAAGGTCATTCTGAGAAAATGACTTCGAAAGTTTCGAACGCATATTTTGCGTTCTAGGTCTAAAATAACCCTGCACAGTAGCTAGATGTGTCCTTTGGGACTCTTTTCCTTTGCCACTTTTCCTGCTTGTGTTGCATCCGTTTTTGAGCTTTGGAGGTGGCACACCATTCGCCTTAATGGCATTATGATGCGGCATAATAACATTATATAACATGCTGCGGCATGTTATATAATTTATTTGATGTACTTTCGCGATGAATTAGACATTGATATTTACAGAACACATAGTTTATGAGACATACTACCCGAATATGTGGTTTTCAAAAAATCGACTTTTTCGCGATTTTTCAGTTTTCAAAGGTAGCCTCCCCCCTTAACAATTCCCTGTAGGCCGAGCTAGATATGGTAATGAACAGCTCCTTCATTGGCATGAAATTGAAGCATGCACATAGGTGATCGCAAAGGTTCCATAAAAATGGAGCACAGAACAACGAAGTGGTGAAAGAATAAATTTCTCATTTTGTAATGGCAAGAGGTACTTCCCCCTCTCTTTCTTCTAATCACAAACACAGTGACATTACCAGTTTCATCTGAATGTAATCACATGCATTTTTATTTTGAACCAGTGAAAAATTGGGCACTGGTGCGCATTGTAGTGCACATTAGATTTGAGAAACTATGATAATCAGAAAGCTGGAGTTCCATATGCTTCTTTCCTCAAGGCACATCCAGGCAATAAATAATGCTTGCAGGGTTCGTACAGGTTCTGAAGGAAAAAATTCTAAGGGTTTTCAAGGACTTTCAAGGCCCTATTGGAGTATTTTCAAGGCCCTTAACTCTCACTGCAAAGGCGAAAGAAAGGCCTCCAACCACGGCATCTCACGTAGGCACGTTACTTCTCGCCACAACAAAACGCCTTTGCTACTTCACTGTCCGGGAACTTCCGCCGGAATAACTCCCCTGCTTGGGATGACGTCCGGTATGACATATGGGACGTAACCACCTTACAGTCCAAAGAATTTCGGCGTCAGTGACAAGCTCGTGCGCTTTACAAGCATTGTTTAAGCTTGGCAACACCTCCCAAAGCACTGTGCTTGGTGCCTGCAACAGAGGCGCGGCAGCCAACTGCTCTGTCATGACAGGAGTCAGGTAGCGCTTCAGTGTACTCCCTTGTGCTACATTCATTGCACGAATCTGCTTCGCACTTTTCATACGACTTTTCAAAGCCGATTCACCCAAGCCAGTCATATCAAAGACTTTGCCGCAAAGCTTGCTTGCACTTAGCCCGATGCGGACTCGTGTCGGGTGCAATCTACCACTTGTAGTTGTCGTGATATAGCCAGGTAGGCTGAAACTTGCTTTTTCTGGGAATTGTTGATCAGCACATCCTTTCACAGAAGACACGATTATTTAGAAAAGCGCTGTCACCAAGGAGGCACGATAACGGCAAAGCCAGTGCAAGGGCGTGACTCGGTGGGCGCTCGCACGGCTCGCACTGATCGCCCCGCACAACCAGTGTTGCCATTCGCCTAATCAAAATCAGCTATATAGGTAGAAAAACCTAGACTTTTTGTTCGCTACAGTTCAGAACCTTAAAAAAAAAAGATTTAACCAACAAAAGCCATTTTGATGCTGATAAATACAAATTAAAATTGAATATTTATGAATTTCAAGGTTTTTCAAGGACTACTCAGAAATTTCAAGGTTTTTAAGGGCCTTCAAAAAGGACTTTCGAAATTCAAGGTTTTCAAGGACCTGTGCGCACCCTGTGCTTGAATTTTATTAACAAATAGACTTGGTCACCAAAACTGATTACATGAAACAATCAATGCATTGCATGACACTGTCAGGCACAGAAAGACAAAAGGAACAGACTTTGTCCACCAACTGCACAACATGTTGGCACAACAGCCATTCAAGCATTAGCATCCTTACCACACTTCTGGGTATACCATACAAGCAGCATTGTTGTACATCTCAGCCCACTGTCCCAACTCCTCATAGTAAAACAAGTCATGCAGCAAGTTTCCTGTAGTCTCGATGAAAACAAATTCGTGCACAGCTCATCAAAGGTGGCTGTGATATGCTTAGCCATAAGAGACATTTCACAGCCCCTTTGACGGCTGCGCAGAAAGCAATGGTATCTTCTGGCACTGTGGTGCAATCGCCGACGACACCGCTGACACTGCATGTGCTATTTCCAACAAAGACAAGGTAGTGAGATGGCAACGCTATCGAACTCATCTCACTACCCATGTCTTTCAGGGAATCAACACTGCAACCCCTGATGGCTTGGGGGCCAAGTGCTACAATGCTGGTCCTTGCTGCTTATTCGATGTAAAGCTGGTGAGGCAAGCTAAAACAGGCTCACTTTCAACAGCTCTAGTACAGAGACCTGAAAATATGCATCTTTCATACCACTGATTGCATGTAGCTACAATGGCAGGCCATCAAGAGGCAGGCCATGAACACATAGTCACTATCATTACTATTGCTTCTGCAATTATTAGCAAACTGACCATTTCAGCCACATGGAAGTACAGTAAATACTGATGATGACAAATAATTTCTCAGGTTTTACGTCTCAAAACCATGATACGATTATGAAAGACATAGTGGGGGGCTCCAGAAATTTTCACCACCTGCTGTTTTTTAACATGCACTGTCATCACATAGTACACGAGCCTCTAACATTTTGCCTCCATCAAAATGTGCCCACTGCAGCCAGGATTACATACCGCGAGCTTCAGATCGGTTATGTGCCAATCGCCATGTACTCGCCAGCTGCAGTAAGTATGTATTTGATGTGTGCAGTCTTACCACTTTTAGCATGATAACAAAAAGAACAGATAATCCACTCGTTACATTCACTAGCACAGCAAAAAAAAAACAATATCGAAGAGCTGATCATATGGAAAGTCAACATCCTTTGTCAACAGTAACAAAACAAAGGCTGAAGGCCCTGCTAACATAATGAGCCAGAATTTCTACTTAGGAGCATGGAAAAGAAAACATAAGATTTAAGAATGCAAACATTTTAAACTTCCTTAGAAAATAATAGATTATACGAAAGGCAGGAAGTAAGAAAACAGTTGTACCCCATATGGTGCCTTCGTTCGGATGCAAGGCTGGAGCACATCTGGTTTTTTGTTTTCCCATGGCCTCTGAAGGCATGCTAATCTTGGAGGCCATAGTGGCGACTAAGATGATGTCAGCTGTAGATTTGAGAGTAACGCGCCTGGACACAGTTTTTTATCACTCTAAATCAATCCAGACGATGCAACAAAACTATGTATATTACAAGTTGCAGGGCTCGGATTCCGAATACATACATCCTATAAAATTTCCACAGAAGGTTTCACGACCACAGCACAACGGGCAAAACGAATGATAAGAGCAACATCAAGACAAAGCAAGACAGTACAATGGATCAGAAAACAAATAGGAGTAGCCGATATTCCGCCCGATATTAAGAGAGAAGGGACCTAGGCAGGTTAGAGTGAGGACAAAAATAGATGATCTGTTAGAGGGACAGAATAAATGGCAAGAGAGCGAAAATGTGGTTGCAGACGACAAAAGGTAAGATAGGTAAGACAAGGAGATGCAGCCACAAAATGGAATCTGCCCGTGCCGGACAGCTCAGAATGAAGATTGCTGGCAGAGGACTTCGTCATCCAGTGGATACAAGTTATGATGATAGTATACTGACAAACTATCCCCCAACTCAATATCAAATATTCCTGTTAATTTCATATAAAGAGGTAATAAAGCCTAAGAGCCCTCAAAAAGCAGGAACAATTCCATTGAAACAGTCCATGGAACAACATTGTGCAAGGGCAAAGTCAACACATTTCGTCAGAACTAAGCTAGTATGAAGAAGACCAACAACACTTTTGTATGATGACCAATTGAGCGAAATTCCTCAAAAAAAGGTGGGTGATGCTTTCTGGTGGCCATTGCAAATATTTGTCTTGCTTTTCATAGCAATATCTCTTGCATGTGCATGCTATAAAGAGGAAAGACAAAGCGAGAATGAATCACCACTAGCCCATCGCAAAGAAGCATTCCACAGGAGCAAACAGAAGCTATATAATAAGGAAAACTGCACGTGTGTAAGGAGAAACTAGATGAAAAGGCAAGAACATATAGCTTCAACTCATACAAAGTAAAAATTCTCATACAAAGTAGAAAAGGTTTGAAAACAATGTAACAATGTAATGTGTTTCAAGGCCAAAAGGAGCCTAAAACATGGAAGGAAAAGTATCACAACAGCAGTGTATCTGCACCCACAGCTTATGATGTACAACGCTTTCAACGTGCTTTTCTAGTCACTTTCACCGAAATTTTGGTCAGCTTTACTGGAATTTTGAAACATATTCAACTACTGCTGGTTCAAACAAAATAACTTACTGTTACAGCTTCCATGCGATAGTCATCCATGTTCTCGCTTTCAGTGAGATGCACCACCAGACTGCATATCTGCTCTTCTAGCTGCTCTGAAAGGGAGAATAGTGAAATTCAACATTAATAAAGCAGTGTACATTTTCCTGAAAAATCTGTGGTACAAAAAAATTCCTATATGATGTCGCCTGTCTGATCAAATAAATGTGCAATATCCATGTTTTTTTTTTTTTTTCAACATTCATTTCTTCATCTATCACCCACAAACTAGCTCCAACGGAAATTCTACTATGGTAGCGAACTGCATATGCAAATAGGCAGCCAACGCTGGTGGTTGGGAGATGCTACTCGAAAATGAGTTTCCTTAATCCTTGGCCTAGAACTCCTGAAATTTTTGGCACAAGTAGGCTGTGATGCTGATTTCAAAACTGCAATTAGCTTTATTGCAGCTGTAATGGTTCTTGAGTTAGAACAGTTGCGATAAGGAGATATTAGGTCTTTTGTGCACTTTTTAGCTTATTAAAAAATTTCACACAGCATCTCAATGTGTCTCATTCTGCTGCACAGGGGCTGTAGTGTACAGAAAACAACCTAAATTGTGGAGCTAACATGCTGCGCTTGCTCCACTTCCAACAAAAAACCAGAGATGCCTGTTTTATACTGCAGATTTCCCTTACATGTTTTTCAAATTACAAAACAAAAATCCTGGAACACATAATCAAAATTCTGTATAAACATCAACATTCCATGTTGTGTGGAGATACATTGTGCAAAATTTCATAAAGACTTGCCAATATTAAGTGCCTGAAAGCTTGTGCACAACATCCAGACAATTTTTATATCTTGTGTACAATCTTTCAGGCACTTAAGGTTGTCCGACAAAGAAATTTTGTAAAAGTATTTTGATTATCTTCTACAGAATTTTGATTATCTTCTATAGAATTTTTGTTTGTATTTGAAATGCATGTAAGGGAAATCTGCAGTATACAACAGGAACCTCTCGTTTTTGCTTGGTAATGTAGCAAGTGTAGCACGTTATCTCTGCATTTTAGGTAGTTTGCTGTACACTACTACCCCTGTGCAACAGAATGAGCCATATTGAGATGCTGTGTGAAAATTTTTAATAAGCTAAAAAGTGTGCACAAAGGACCTAATATCTTCTTATCGCAGCTGTTCTAACTGAAGAACCATTACAGCTACAATAAAACTAATTGAAGTTTTGAAATCATCACAAAGTCTACTTGTACCAAAAATTTCAGAGTTCTAAGCCAAGGATTAAAGAAAAACCTTCGAGGAGCATCTCCCCTTAATGGCTCTAGTACACAACATACACGTATGAAAATACACATCACAGCTGTTATCCCCACCAGGGACAGGGTTTTACAGTGAATATACTACACAGTGCAGACACCCACAAATGCAGACTTTTCATATAACAGCATGGCAGCAAACTAAAAGTGCTGCTAGCCAAAGTAACACCAGAACCTCGAAGAGCAGACAACATTAAATTCAGAGCAAAATTAAAGTGCTATCATGGGCTCAAAATGCTGAACCGCATTCAAGAAACATGCTAACACCAAACATGCTAAAACATCTGAAATATCTAAAATACCTTATAAACCAGAATACAGGAGATAATTTCACATTTAAAAAACAGGCTCAATTCACGCTTCACCTTGTACAGTAGTCTTTAGCAGAACGCAAGTTCAGCTTAAGACTATATGGAAACCTATGCCATGATTATGTCAAAGCCGCATACAGCCGTTTCCCTATCTAAATTTGTAACAGTCATCTTCTTCCTGTTCACTATGTACTTTGCGTCCCTACATCTGATCCATTCCTACTTTATGCATTCTGAGGCAGTTTTTAGCTGCATTAGGATAAATGATGTTGACTCTGCAAAAGAAAATCGCAACATGGCAACTTAGTGCCACTTCGGCATTTCAGAAAAAAGCATGCGATATTCAATAGCACAAAAAGAAAGGCTGCTGAAATACAACCCATGCATGACACTTTCTGGGTGTGGTGCAGTTCAACCATAGGTGAAGTCCCACTTGCAAACTGTGTGGGAACTTCAAATGTACTCACTGCCGGTGATGATAGTTATACCCCTGTCACACAAGGCAACTTAAGTGCACTTTGGGAGAGTGCACTTCTGCTCAGAGTGCACTTACGCTCACCCGCTGCTACTTAAGAAAGAGAAGTGTGCTTTGGAAATGTGCATTCCCCTAGCAGATGTGGCCGCAAACTGCCCGAGGGTGAGAATAGAGGTTTTTTTTTTTTTTCTTGAAATGTGATTTGTTTTAACACATACAGTCGAATCTCAATAATTTGAACTCAAAGGGGCCTGAAAATTTGTTCGAGTTAAAGAAAGCTCATTGAATTGAGCACTCAGCTGCAGCGGCACATGTGCAATGAGAGAACACGAGTGGGAAGTACAGATTTATTCGCGCATATTTTCACTTCCAACTACACCATACCCATCGTTAAGAAAAGTAGTCGGTTATGCGCGTCTGCACAAGTTTTTCCCGCAATGAGTCAGTGAATATGGCTTGAAGCTTGCTAACGAGTTCTAAATCAGCATCTGCATTTTGCTGGAAAGAGAAGTAGCGCACGTCTAAGTCCAGCGCCGACGCTACTTCACTTGCATTTGATGGAGTCGAAGGGCAGGGGGTACTTCGTCGCTGGCATCAGAGTCCTCGCCACTGGGAGTAGAAGGGTCCCCGAAGCACTCTGTTGAGGGCACGTCGTTTGTAAGATCTCAGCGTCGGTGACGACACCACAGATCTCTACACACGCGTCCACATTCACGTAGCCCTCAAAGGTCACGCCGTTCGGAAGAACACTGCTGCCCCATATCCATGGACTGGAGCACAGCCGTCGTGTTTTTCGACAGAAAAACCAGCCGAATTGCGCGCAGGCCTTCTACGTCGCAGTGTGCCGTACAGTTGTCAACGAAGAGTACGTTCCGGTCTTTAGCGGCAAACTTTCTGGCCAGCATACGCACCCAGTCTGAAAAAATGTCTATAGTCATCCATGACTTCTTGTTGGCGACGTAATCGACTGGCAAGGTCTCCGAGCCCTTAAAACAGCGAGGCTTGGCCGATTTACCGATCACTAGCAACCAGCACTGCTCCGTGCTTGTCGCATTTGCGCACACCATTACCGTCAGCCTCTCCTTGCTTGGATTGTCGCGGCACAATCGTCCCCTTGAAAAGTAATCGTCTTGCTCGGGAGCAGTTTATAATGAAGCGCCGTAGAACGACCACGAAAGAACTACCACGAACGGATACTCTCCAGCTCTCCACTGCCGCGGCTTTTTTCTGCGAATGCTTTTTTTCACAGCCAGGCTGGCCAGGCGAGGAGGCTACGCAACACGTGATCACTCGGTGGGTTGGTTTGTGTTGTTTTTGTTACGGCAGAAGAAAAGGGAAGAGCCGCCGCACGGCTCTCTCCTAGGAGAAAACGGCGGAAAGAGTCAGCGGCCATGCCCCCGCAACGCAGATAACCGCGTCTTTCATTCTTTCCTGGATGCTCAAGCAGGGAAGGCCACAACTGGAATCGACTCTCTCCTCAGAGGAGAGAGAGTGGAGCCCGGCCTTTGGGAAGAAAAAGGGCCCCGTGAGTTGTGCCTTCACATCGGCGTCACCTGCTGTGCATGTTTTTTTTTCTTCCTGTGCAAGTGTTCAATGTCCGTGCCACCTTGACGAATGAAGCACGAAGGGGAGGGGGGAACCCTTTACACTTTTTCTCCGCAGCGGGGTCAGAAATACCAATGGAAATACCGTTGTGGTAGGCGCTGCCACGTGATTTGAGGAATTTTCGGAGCGTGGGATGTTCGAATTAACCGTCGCAGATGCTTGCGCGTTCCAATTACCGGGCGTTTTCGGCCATTGAAATAGACATAACTTTGCCAGGACCGCAGCGTCAGTTCGAATAAACCGGAAGTTCGAATTAAGCGTGTTCGAATTAATGAGATTCGACTGTACAAGCATTTCTAATAACAATAATGTTTTAAAAATACTACGGGCACCTCGTTATGCATTAGCATATTTGTTTGCAAGCCACTACTACCGAGGCTACACACTCCGTCGCTGTGAAGAGAGTTCGGCGAAAGCACTTGCAGCACTCGCCTGCCGAGGGAAGCATTCAACAACAGGTGTTCACATACATGAAAAAGAGCACGTAGAGACATGGTGATTATGCTGGAATGGATCCAGGTAGTCTGGAGCTGTCAGTTTGCCTCACTGCTGCATCCTCAAAGCATGCTCCTATTAAACTAAAATTTAAGAGTCCCTTGACCAAGGCAGTGAAATGTACGCAATAAGAGCAAAAACCACACTTCGTCACTCGAAGTAGTATGACATTCACCTTCCAAATAAACATTCAACATCACGTTCATCAAGTGTGTGGCAGCAATACAAGGACTCGACACCTGGTGACAACCCAAAGACACCTACGACCCACCCGCAGAGACCAACTGTGACTGTCTGCAGTTGGATGCTCCCCATATGCAGCTCTTTGTCAGATGCCATTGTGCAAGAGGCATTAAAAAATGCATCAGCAACTAGTTCAGTGGCCCTGTGGTGCGTCACTTCATGCCAGAATATCGAGAAGAGAAGATGAAGATGACCGCTCTCGGAACTCATGATGGCCGCACCTAGTCCTGCACGGGGCTAGCGAATTGCCTTTGGAATATTTGTGAACTTGGGCATCGACATCTGCCAGTTTCCACAAATTTTATTCCAAAGCCCCAAAATGGCACATTAGACCACAGCTCCGATGGTGCTCAAGTGGTGCCATTCTGAAACTAAATGCACTCAGGCAACCTATAGCTTTTTTTTTTTTTTTTAAATACTAAACATGCTTGTTTTTAAGAGCTAAACGTGTGGTTAACCTATATTCCCAGTTCATCTGTAATCCAGTTTATATGGCAGCACGTCCTCCCATGAATATGCATAGAGAGATGCACACGCTTCAGCTGTCGAATGAACTTCTAGTATTTGCTTTTATTTGGTTTAGCTGCACAATGGGTATGCTTAACAACACTAACTTCCACAAACTTGGCAGTCTGTGATTGCATGCCATGTGCATCTCTCCTTGCTTTTCTTTCATCTGTCCTTCCTTCCGTTGCTCTCTTTTCTACCAGCTTCAATCTGGAACAGTTTACATCCATGGCTCCTCTCTGCTGCCGTCTCTCTCTCTCCACACACACACACACACACACACACACACACACACACACACACACACACACACACACACACACGACCTTGGACTGATGCAAGGCCATAAATTGCACTCAATCTTAACAAGCAAACAAAAAATAAATCCGTTCAAGAGTGCATACCCATGCATATTCTAAGGCATGTTCCATCATTCGAAAACTTTATACTAGGTGACACACTAAGTCAAAAACTAAAGCAAGGAAAAGTGTTTGGTATGAAGACTTACTGCGATCTATCAAGCCTTGTTCTAAGATGAACAACAGGGACACCTGAGTCCTTTTTCTGACCTGGAACAGGTACAAGCCACCATAAGGTCAACTGTGGCCAGCTACAGCAAATTTAAAAACCGGCACCATGATACTGAATCAGTCTAAAAAGGCAAAATAATACAAAAAACCCTGAACAGCTTTCTTTTTTTCATCTTAGAAGTTGAGCTTCTCAGAAGTTCCCTGGTAAAAGAAAATGGTGACAAAATCCCTAAGCACACTTAAACCTGTGTTACCTAAGCAAGGAATGAAGTACGCTTACAATGGCAATTCAGCTATGTGGTTCTTCGGGTTCGTAAGGGTTTTGAAGGACAAAATTCAGGGGATTTCGCGGACTTTCAAGGCACTTGCAGAATTTTTGAAGGACTCAATGCAGCACCCTTAAGTAGAAATTCCATACTCTTCCCCGAAACGACGCTTTTTGAGGGCACGCCACAGCGCCCGCTGGCCCAGCTTTTGAGGCCTGTAGGTGATAAACAAGACCAACAGAAACATTCCTCTGTGGATTTATGCCACAGTTCTAAGAGCCAGTCCCATAACTGGAAATGAGTCATGGCTAGACTTTACAAACTGACCTCAACAGCAAAAAAATGTTTTATGCGCGCATGTGTATTGCGGAGCCCCATTTGAGAACCACTGCTCTAGGCAGTTCGTATAATGCTCATTACAAATACAATTTTTTTTAATGAGTCCAAGGGAAAAGCTAATCAAGTGTTCCTACATTAATATATCCACAAATTCGGCTAAAGAGATTTCCTCTTGAGGGGAGCATACTGCACGGTCCCCTACTATCAAGAAATCAACTGATGACATGAATATGATGCAGTTATTTTGTGAGCAACTAATTAACAAAACTAACAACCACCTGAAACAGCATGGAGTTGCACAGATGAAAACTTCAGCTGGTGAAAGGATTTGGTTCATCAAAGCGATGAACAGTACACCCAAGTTAGTAGCATACACTAGATAAACAAACCATTGAGGAGGCATAATTTAGGAGGCACTGTTTGGCTTCTTTTTCCGTGTCACACTGAAGCGCAGCAGTGGATGTCATGACAGCGCCATCCAGCGCCCAAACATTTTCGCAAACACCAACAGAGACGCGGCCGTGAGTCAGCGTGCTTATGGCCGCGTCTGTGCCGTCTAGCACAGCGAAAAGAATAGTTCCTTGTGTTGGCACCAGGTGTGATGTGCCTACGTCTGCAATCACGCAACTGCACATAGCAGCGCATTGTGTCCTCACCCAAGGTGGAAATAACCCAACCAGCACGCACAATGGTATGAGCCCGTAGTTTTGCCCCCTATGTTACTCTTCCTGTGTGGTCAAACAAAAAAAAAAAAAAAAAACATTACCTAGTCATGGATTTTGGTGTGATGAATGAAAAAAGAAAACCCAGGCCTGCGCCAAATCTCAGGACAGTGACAGCGTAAGCTCGAACAGCGACCTTCTTAGAGGCCATTGTAAGTGCTTGGGGACCTGGCCAAGTGCTCAGGCCATCAGGTATATATATATCGAAGAGCCAAGTCACGTTGCTGTCGGGGCTGCGCACGTCGCCCGTCGCGTGACGCATGGCGCGATACGAAAACTGCTACACAAGGCAGCGCTTCATAATAATGATGACAGCGGACAACTACGGCGCCAAAAACGACAGCTGTGATCTCACAACAGCTTACGCTGTGAAAGCTTTATCTATAAAGCTAGAACCATTGAATGCAAACACTGGCAGCAGTTTTTTATTATATTAAATTGCATGCTGGATTCTCATTACTTTATGCTTTGCTTATTAATTACCAGTGACCGTCAATGCACAGGAGTAAGTATTGCACAAGGTAGAGCTCATATTTACCTGGTTGGCAACATCCGTAAGGTACTGCACCAATATTGAGACCACATGCTCCTTTACAACATTTTCCAGCAGCCCACCTTCACTGGCACAAAAAGTGGCAATGTTGGGTAGCTGTTCAACTAATTCTGTCCGTACACTTGGTTCTGAAAGAAATTGAAATTTCTCACATGATGGTTGAACGGTTGAACATAAACCAAATAAAGATTACTGATAAGCCAATTTAACCACAGAAATGGAGCTTGGAGAGCCTCAAGAATGTTATGGGGTTCGTTCGTTCGTTCGTTCGTTCGTTCATTCATTCATTCATTCATTCATTCATTCATTCATTATACCTTACAGGGCCCAATAGGGCACTGAGTAAGGGGGGCAAGTACAGAGTAAATAAAATAACATCAATAAACACAAAGAAATAAATAATACAAATACAGGAAAATAAAGGGAAAAGAATGAAGGAAAAAATATGCAGTGCAGTTACGTAGAAATGCCCATACAGGGCAAAACAAACAGTAAAAATATATTGCAAAGCATTTTCAAACATAGAAACAACATTCCTTGCTTAAGGACAAGTACACTCACAAAATAAAATTAAAGGATGCATGAAGACATCACAGAAAAGAAAACGATAATGACATGATACTACTTTAGGAAATGCTCCCACAGTTGATTTAGAAATTATTGATGGTTTGTGATGGATGCAATGTTGTAGGGAAGATCATTCCATAGAACAATGGTGCAGGCAAGTACTGATGAAAGACAGTTCGTCCATTTATGCATTTAATGCTGTATTGATTATGTAAGCAATGTGGAGTTTCCAGTGCTAAGGGAGACAGCCTGATGCTGTGGCAATATTTATGAAATAAGGATAAAAGAGGGATGGAACGATGTATATTTAATGGCACAAGTGATAGGTCATGTTTGATCTGTGTTATGCTGGCATGTAAGCTGTAGTTACAAGCGATGAAACGAGTGGCTATGTTCTGCACAGACTTTAGCATGTTAGTCCGACAGATCTGGTGAGGGGACCACAATGATGATGCATATTCTAGCTGTGGACGAACAATGGTTTCATAAGCAGGTTTCGTAATGTTCCTCTGCGAGCTCCGCAAGTTCTGTCGTGGGTATCCATGTGACCTGGCAGCCTTGGCACTTATGGTGTTGTTATGCATCTCCCATGAAAGATTGTGAGTGAGATGAATGCATAGGTATTGGTACGATGATGGGCTTCGTATCACTCCAAAGGACTTTGCATTTGTAGTAGAACTCCATGCTTCAGTAGAACTCCATGCTTCATGCTGTATGAACTGCATTAGTGTGGACACTTAACCCTTTAACCACGAATTTAACTTTTAAATAACATACCATTATTGCCTTTTTTTTTTTAAGTAGTCAATTTTTTCCATGCAGTTCGGATTCTGAAAATGTACTACATCATTGACTTCTCTTAGGAATTAGCACAGAAATTATAAAAGAAAAAGAAAACTGCAGTTGAGAGTGGCTTTCCCTCAATGCATGCCATGGTAATGGGTCATAACATACTCAAAGTTGAAGCATGTATTTATTTGATGCAATACACGGTAACACACTGAAAATTGCATAGACACTGCTTTGTCATAAAAGGTTTGATTAATAGTCGCTCTTTGCATGGTCGTCACCACCATCACTCTCGTCATCATCTGAAGCAATAACCAGGGTAAAGAGAACATCCGAGTTGCTGTCGGACACAAATTGCATGTCTTCGCTAGTGCTGCTTTCTGTGCTGCTCCAAGAAGCACCCTTTCGAGCATCGCCGCCAGCAGCATTCTTCTTGCAAAGCACCATTATGAAATGACTGTTGCCAGTAAACTTGCAAGTAAAGAAATTGACGACCGTGATAAGTTCTTAGCAGCAGAAGGAACAGAAAATCAGGTTTGATGAGCTTCACTCACTGGCGATATTGATACAAACTTGTATGATGAGTAAAACTCGGGGTTGGGAGTTAAAGGGTTAAGCTGCCACACCTAAACAAAAAACTATACCACAATCCCATCATAAGAAGTCCTGTCATAGCTTTCTCAATAGTCTGGTTAATGCAGGCACTATCCTTCCACAACACGCCTTACGCCTTTCCTTACGGCCTAGTTAGCTGAGGTGCTTACAGAACCTCAATAGCGGTAAACTGCCGCGGCTGTGGTTTGCCACAGCCTTCTTATGGTTCTGTGGACTTCATGTTTATAAGCAACGAAGTGGCCGTGGTATCCAAGTGGAAAACCTTTCCAATGTAAATGAACTTTTCCGACTGCAAACCATTAACAGTTTTACAGTAACTGTGCGCACACAAAACTTTTTCTGTGGTCAGCACTTGCAGAGGGTGCAGTAAAGGAGTTTGTAAATATATGCTTGCAATGCAAAGCAGCAGCTGCTTTACTCACTAGTGCCACCAGCCTAATTAATGGCAACTTTGTTTGCTATCACCATGTTTGCAACATTTGTGAGGACTAAAAAAAAAGATTTTGCAGCTTCACTTTCATGCAATGATTGTACTAGTTGACAGTGCCAGAAGCATGAATTATTAGCAAGGCAGAAAATTAAGGTTGATAAAACATCTGCAACCACTACAGGGAGAGCAAGTAATTTTTGCTGTTGTCAAAAAGGGTTCACGAACGCAAACACCTCATGGTATAAAGATAAGCTTTCCAAAAACCTAGCCTCATTCCACCCATACAGAAAGGTTTGGCTTACCACAGTCCATAGATATGGAGGAAAGGGCGGACAGCACTGCATTGACGGCATCTTGAGAATCAAGGCAAGCACGCAAGGTTTCCACAATATTCCGAGCCACAAGCTGTCTGCATAAAAAATGATAGCCTTAATGGAAACACCATTACATACAATGTTTGCACTGCTTTATGACAAGTTCTAAAGTACTTTCATGCACACTGTGTTACCTTACACTCCTTTGGATAAATGTATTTCATATAACCACTTCAGTAATTGCATACACCTGGTAATGTCTCTTAGAGATAACTGCTAGGGTTTCACATGCCAAAACCACAATATGATTATCAGGCATACCGAAGAAGAAGGCTTTGATAACTTCAAGCACCTGGGGTTCTTTAATGTGCATTGAAAAGACACAGTACACAAGCCTCTAGCATTTTTTTGTCTCCAAAATGCGACCACGGCAGCTGGGATTAAAACCTGCATCCTCCGAGTCGGTAGCCGAGCACTATCACCACTGTACCACCGCGGTGTCGGGTGCATACACGCGAGTGAAACGAAAGTACTAAAGCAGGGCTGTACTCCTAGCAACTTAAAATTGGCTGTACTCCTGGCAACTTAAAATTACTACTAGCATAACTTTAAATAGCTTCAAAGCTTCCTAAAGCAGATGAATGGGTTTGGTAGAAGGAAATTTAACAGAGCTAACAAGGGAAAACGAAAGTCTTTGCCTCATGACATTACCTTCACTCTCCTCCACATCATATCGCTTTCAAGAATAATTAGCACGCCACACATGCTTAGTCATACATCACTTCCTGCAAGCGAATGATGCAGATTTTACACGAACACTTCATATTTGTTACTTCTTTCACCTACTATTTTTTAATGCCATACTATGTAGCACATGCATGCTTTTCTAATAGTATTAGGCAACATATTTCAACCCCACTTCCCCTCCCCACCACCCCTGTATTGGCAATTTTTCGTACAATCTTGCATATCACTCATTACGTTTGACTATGTAGACTGAACGTGGTTTGCTCTATCTTCATTATATTCACAACGCATGTATTGACCCTACTACTCAGATGTCTCATCTGAGGCCCGTAAGATATTGTTAAATAAGATAAAATAAAAACGTCTAGATGTGCCAGAAATAAGCAGAAGAATAAAGCATGATAGGATGTAGAAAGGAAATGCATCACTGCTGTCAAATAACTAGTGCTGTCCTTTCAACAAAGCTACTGTCAAAAACAGGTCACCATGCTCATGTTTAGAAGTCTTCCTGTGACGGCAGTGATTACGAATGAATTACGAGCAGCAATGTGCATTACTTTTCATGTGGCTAGAAAAATAAGCAGCAAATTAAGATCTAGTGGCCCATTCTTAAATTCGAAGTGTAGAACACTTTCAAAACAGTGCCCTTTTTTATGTTGTTTTTCTTTAAACCTGGAGCTTAAATCTTCCTATTTAGAAAGCAGAAATGAAACGTACACTGAATTTCACTAGCCTAGCCACAAGCATCTTTAACAGAATGCTCAACCCTACACCAGTTTCTTTGACTTACTTGTACAGCCCACAATTATTTAATGGCAAAAATTAATTGCACAGTGTTCTAATGGGGCCACAACTCCATGTAGGAAAGTTCTTAATATTTCATCGAGCTAATGTGGCCAAAACACAATCACATATTGACATCCCTTGCTTCAACACATTCAGGTGCCAAGTTTTTGGCACTAATTTACAAAATGAAACTCACATTCACTTTCTCTTCTAATAATGGACATACGATGGCAAAATCAACAACTGATTTCAAGGGGCACTGACACCAAAATTTCGCTGCTAAGATAGCCTGTGGGATGGATTTTCGTGGACATACACATGTCATCTACCAAATCTCAATGGTGAACACAGCTCCAAAGGTAATTTAAATGAATATTGAAGTTCGCATGCGCAATCGAGCGCTAGACGCTGTACATCGCGAAATCGACAACAGCAAAGGTGACCTGAAGGGGACCCCCAACTTCCGCAACGTCACCATGGCAGCCGAGTTCCGACAGTGCAGCTAGCAATGATGACGTCATAGCCACCATTGCTTATTCGCTGCGGCTGCGTTAGTAGACTGCTGGCGACGCCAGACCTCAAGAAAATAGTTGCCACCCAACAACGATGACAGCAAGAGCGACAACAACGCGCAGAACTTGCTACAGGCGAAAGAAAACAAGCACGCAGCAGTTGTCGTGCGGAAGTGCATCACAGTTATGTGTGCTCACACGGTCGAACTCGTTTACTCCATTGCGAGCGCTAGATGGCGCCAGTTGCACTGGGCGCCTTGTTTTTTGAGCTCTCCCAAACCAAAACTGAAACTAGTGGGTAATAAACAGGCCGTAAATAATTATTTGACGCGCGTTGGAGCAAATGATGTGCCATGTTATGGCTAACAGCTCCTCAGCTACGTATTGCAGCGAAAAAACATCAGACGAAAATTTTCATGTCAGTGCCCCTTTCATAAAAGGATAAAAGGGTGCTTTCAAGATTTCGTGGCTCAGATAGGCTATAGGATCGATTTCCGGGCACACATATATCCACTAAATATCAACAGCAAATCAATATAGTGGAGTCATACAACACTTCCACTTCTCAGTGGTAATCTGCTGAAGCAATGATTTTGGCAATAAGAACATTGCTTGGAAACCAATCGCTAAGCAAGATCAGCATGGTAAGCTATTTTAATTAAATCATTAGATGTCCATCATGTCCATCACACACAGCAATCTCTTGCAAGGCCCTCCTACGGCTACCCATGCTTGTCACTTGACACCCAATGATATGAAGGCACCAAATGAGCCGCTTACATGGGAGGGTGATGAAAAATACGGAACCATGCCGCTTCAGAAATGCGCAAAGCACACAGTTCAATACGCGAGACCTTTCACATGCGTGCTCTATGCTGGTGGCAATAAGTCAAACAGGCTCCCCATTGCTCCTTAATCAGATGCTGTGTGTAACATTGACCCACGCTGGTGGATGCGGCGCACAATTTTGAAAAAAAAAAAGTTTTTGTACCGCTGGCACCTGCAGCCATTTCAAATAATCAGCTTGGTCTTTCTCTACGGCAGCAGTAAAACATGATTATATTGAAACTCCAAATATAACTCACTTCGTTATATGGAGACAACACATGGTGTTCAATGGGCATCCCCCCATTGTAAAAAGTAAATATCTTGTTATATCGAGGTTTAACTGCATGATCAAAAATCCTGAAAAATCTGATGCTGAAGACTTTCAGCATCCAGAATTTCAGACGTCCTTCCTCATGCACCTTACCAATGAGATCATTTGCCATACAATGGAAGCCACAAAGTCAATACTGGACAGCACTGGTTAAAGTATTTTCAAGGAAGAAAAAAAAAAAAAACCCAAGACTTTCAAGGGCCTTGAAAATGTCCTCTTCAACTTCCAAGTGCTTTAAAGGATTTCAAAGACCTGTATGCGCCCTAGAGACAAACTTCTTTTTATTTTCACAATAATTGGTTGAGATTTTCATGGCATGCTTAACTAGTCATTGTAGAGCACCTCACAATGCTAAGAAGCTTCTTGACAGGTTTAAGATCTTTAATGTCAATGGCATATTATTTTGGTATTGTCCTACAAAATAGAATAGGCAGCTTCAAGAAATAGCCAATGAATTTGCTGACATTAAGCATTAATTACTAGTGTGAAATGAAACCGAAAAGCCACAACTCTTGAATGATATCCTAAATTCAATTTCCATGTAGAGACAAGTCTCCTAGCACAAGCTTTCGATGCCTCGTCTGCTATGTTGGCGCGTTCATACTACACTTGTGTTTTCTCATTGCCTTGCTGTGTTTTAATTTCATTGCACAGGTTCTTTCTGTCATCACTACATATACAAGAGTCTTGATCAAATTGGAGTTAACTTGCCAAAGACCTAATCACAAAAACATTATCATAGTATTTTCGCTTATTTCTGTATTTTTTGTGCCCTCATTTGTACACTATCGAGGTTTTGTTGTCTCTAGGTTTTAAATGCCTCTAAGCAAAATTCCCAAACGGGTCAGCAGTTTCCAAAGCCACAAACCCTACAATGAAAGCAAGAATTGTAGCCCCATGTAAGTTAATGTGCGCAGGTTTTGCAAATTTAAAAGGAGAAACTGACAAGAGTCTGAGCTAATCAATGATCAATGTTCTACAGCGAGACCTTGCTGACCAAGGCAGGGCATGACAGTATTTTGCGTTGAGAAGAGCAACGAGCCTCACAACACCCAGGAGAACAATATTCAGCACTGTGACCGTGTCCACAAGCCAGGAAAGCAACCGCCTCCTGGCCCCTCACGGCCACCGCCACTTGTCTACTACGCTACGCGAGTGCCGGTCACGTGACACTTTCCCCAGAATGAACCGTAGGGCGAGGAGGCGTACCAAAAGGAAGAAAGAAGGATGGCGACGCAGCGCCGACAACAGAGCGAGAGAGAAGGCAGCAGAGCCGAGAGAAGGTCGATGACCTTCGACCGTCCTCTGCGCCAGCCACGAGCAGAGCACGAGGGGGAGTGCGGGGCGCCAAGGGCACTGAGAGGGGCGCGTCCGCCGTTTATGCGCCTCCCCACCCCTTGCATCCAGCGTTGCTCTCAGCACAAGTCACGAGCGCTCCGGCGCGATGCTAGCGTACCGGCAAAACGCCAGCGCATCGTTCTCCCTTAAATGCGCCACAGCAAAACCGCCCGAAAACTCGCTCATGAATGGGCGAGTGCGTGTACAGCACGCTTTATTGAAAAAAAAAAAAAGAAGCGAGCACTCTTAATGGACACCTTTAGTTTGCCGGGCGGATTTAACGCTACGTGTTCGCACGTTTACGTAGTCTATGCAAAACATGGCAGCTGTTTTGGACGCCCGCTTCGAACTGAATTTGGCGTAGCTCTTAAATTAACCTCGCTCGCGGCATATGACAAATCGCTTCGCTTAGCTTCAGGAAGCTTCGACGACAGTATTATTGATCACTTGCCCGAGTTCTCGAGATCGCTTCCAATTTCAGACGATGCTAGCTAGGCCTAGCAAGAGAACAGCTGTAAACAATAAGGCAACGCACAAGTTTTTGGGGCGTGGTTCATACGTAATTTTGCTCAAATGTTGAAAAATTCTTGCATACAGGCGACAGACGAGCATTTTGGTGTTTTTTTTTTTTTCCTGCTACTTTAAACGCATTCACTCTCCTCTAAAGCACGCTACCGTGATAAATACCAGGACGTAAACACTATACCGCTAAACTAACTTGTGAGACGAACGCCTGCGGTACGGTAACGTTATTCGCTACAGAATTGGTCGTGAGATAATAGCTGACTCATTCTTTCGACGAAAACGGAAATCGGATGTATTGTAGTTAAGCAAACTGCCGCAAGATATCGCTAGCAATTCTGCTTCTGCCATAAACGCCGCCGGTACACCGGTATCCGTAAACGCAAACGTAAAGTCTACGGACGAAATAAAATCCTCTGGTGCTAAGTGCTTGTTTATTTGTGAGATATACTGCGCACTTGGCAGAACCCTGCGGCAGTACTTCACGTGAAAATTATGTTTCAATAGATAAGTGCACGTAGAAGACTTAGTCCTGAAGTAGTGTCGACAATTTTCGGGCAGTTGTCTTCCACCTAGTGAACGGCTGCCGCTGTCAGCGCAAGTCGGAATGCCTAAACACCGGTGTAATTTCGGCCTGGCTCAACCAACCAGATAATGCGGAAGCGCCTGTGCTTCAGGTAACTTCAATCGCGCAACAGCAGTTATGCTGCATTTGCAAAACAAGTAAAGCGCCTGAAGCTGTTTAAATACGTGCATTGAGAACTGTCGAGAATTTTTGCTCATTTCAAGAACTCGCCAACGTTGGACTCAGGGTGTCTAGCAAATTGGAGAATTCAATTTCCCTGACTTTTCCAGGTTTTCCCTGACCATTCTAGCTAAAATTCCCTGACCTATACAACAGACACCATTTTGTGGAAATGGTCCGTGAAGCATATAAAAAGCATATAAAAAGGGTATACAGAAAACACATTCCATTGTAGAGGAAAACATTTATTGCAACTGTTTGAGAGAGTTTATCTCGTCTGAAGAATGGAAGCTTCAAGTTGCGCTTCACTGAGCAGCCTTTGCTTTTTTTTTTCTTGTAGCTCTTTAATCAGAGCTGCAGGCGCAGATCCGGCGTTACTGCTCGGCGAGGCGCCCGTCGGGGTCTTAAAAAATGACAATAGCTTTGGCTGGGAAGCACTTTTGAGAAAATTCAATGCAGCAATGTGCTTCTTGCTAGAGGTATGACTTGAAACAGCTCTGTGACCCATGTTGCTCAGCGAAAACGTTTTCCGGCTAACTGTACACATGGCAATTCGTGCGGATCATTTTCCACAGGCCTAATCCAACTTGCATAGTCGAAGATACTTGGGTTCGCCCAGTCCGCATTAAAGGAACACTTGATTGATTTGTGGGGTTTAACGTCCCAAAACCAGCTGTGATTATGAGAGACGCCGTAGTGGAGGGCTCCGGAAATTTTGACCACCTGGGGTTCTTTAACGTGCACTGACATCGCACAGCACACGGGCCTCAACATTTCGCCTCCATCGAAATGCAGCCGCCGCAGCCGGGATTCGATCCCGCGACCCTCGGATCAGCGGCCGAGTACCATAGCCACTAGACCACCGTGGCGGGGCATTAAAGGAACACTTCTTGCCTCCTGACATCTTCGATGAAAAATATTTTGCGGCGCGCGACACCTAAACGCAGCATTGATAAGCAGCGCGCGGCAGTGATACTCGCGTCGGATATGCTGCAGGTCCGACGGATTTCTTCTCTCCGGAATATCTCGTCACAGAAATAAACGGATATGTTCACCTCAAATCACAGAAGCACCTAGTTGCGGACAACGTCGCACACCACAATTCGCACTACGCAGGAACTCCGGGAAAACGTCCGCGAAAACGCAAAGCTCACAATTCACAGTTTCAGTCGTAGTAGAGCCTAGTCGCACTGTACAACCACAGGCTGTGGTACAACAAAGGGACGTCGCCATGCTGGATTTATTGCGTGCGGCTTGTCGTGGCTTGGCTCGATGTGCTACGTTATCCTGCCTCTGCAGCCAGAACGCGCAAACTAATTTTTGGTAGAGGTCAGTGCGTGCAAACGATGGCTCAAAAATAGGTGATGCCGAAAACATGCCGTCTTCCACTTCGATTACTTAATTTTGGCTCTTGACGTCGTAAGAAAGCACTGCCTTCAATATTCGCTAGCAAAATGCATCGCCTCCAAGATTGGGTACCAAAATACATCGCCTCCAAGATTTGCTACCAAAGTGCATCGCCTTCAAGATTCCCTACATAAAAAAAAAAACTGAGCATGGAATTTGGACACCTCCTATCGTCCTTCTATGGAAATTTCATTCCCCTGACGCTAGCGTTTCGCCCAAAGCGATCGGCTGTGCGAGTCATTAGTAGTGTGGGCAGGCCCCAAGACAGTTTTCCCTGACTTGTCTCGCTTGATTGACGAATTCCCTGACAATTTCCTGAGTTTTCCCGGTGGCTTAAAATTCCCTGACTTTTCCCGGTTTTCTCGGTCGCTAGACACCCTCAGGGTGTCTACCAAGTTGACATTGCTAAATTCCCTGAGATTTCCAGGTTTTCCCCGAGTATTTCTGCGAAATTCCCTGAGTGACACAATTTCTTCATGTCGATGCGGGTAGGCACCATGTTACCCAATGTCACCGCTAATAAGGATTTTGAGCTCCTTCAGGGTCAAATAAAGAAAACCAAAAAAAAAAAACCAAAAGAAATAAGCTTTCCCAGACGGTCAATTTGTGAAATTGCGGATTTTGAATGTACGAAATGCGTAAGGTCCGAAAAACATTGTCTTTTAGAAAAAAGAATCAGGAGCTATATTTTCGTGTCAGCATCACTTAAACCGTATTTACTCTAATCTAATGCACACTTCTTTTTCTATAAAACGGGTCCAAAAATCATGTGCGAACGAACGACGCCGTTACCATACCGAGGCGCGTAGGAAAATGGCCGCCTCCTACGCGCTTCGGGCGCTGCCGAACGGTTACTGCCGAAAAAACAAACTAGCGGCGCGGCGGTCTTTGGCGCGCATAGTTTCTGTAGTTTCTATGTCGCCGCCGGTGCCCCACGCAACGTTGCCACGACGCACATTACGCGTAGGCCGTTGATAATCGCAGCGCCAGCTTGGCCATTTTGCGGCCAACCGAAATCTGAGATGCCCAGCGGCGCGAACTTTCAATAGCGTTTGCGGGTGGCCGTAACGGGAGAATAGATGTTTCCCATCGCCCTACGCAAAACGGCTCATCATCGCATTTCTCCCTCGTATCCGTGCTGAGGCAGAGCCTCTCAGCCGTGCGCGCTGCCTGACGTCCGAGATTGCATCGAGATCACGCCCCGACCATGCTTAGGCTTAGCTGCGCCAGCTTCCGCAGCTCGCATGGCAGCATGCGGTAGCAGGCGTGAGGGAACTGCGATTGCACGGAGGAATGCACCACTGCGAGCTTGCACGCGGCTGCGCCCGGCAACGTACGGAGGTTTCATCGAGACGCAGGAGCTATGAATCGGCGCGCCGAACGTCTTCGAGACGCCGCGGATCAACTACTGCAGTAGATTAAAGTTAGCGGTGCTTTTATTATGCGAGTGCGTTCATTACGCGAGTACGGCATTTGGTTTTATTAATGTGAAAAGGTTGATTACTAAGCTCTCGCTTTTTCCTGTGTCCCGAAAAATAGGTGTGCACTACAATCGATGTTTGACTTTCTTTTTGTCGCGGGAAACTGGTGCGCGTTACAATCGAGGGCGCGGTAAAATCGAGCAAATACTGCAAATTGTTCAATAGTATTTTAGAACGTGGTATTCCTTGAAAAACGGGTCTACGCACAGCGCCTTATCGCAGTTGCGCACATAAAACGCATCTCTGTTCTCAGCTTCGAGCAACCAGCAGCTGTGTTGGCACACACACGGTATCTTCTCAGCGTGTGGCTGCCTTGGGCAGAATAAACTCGGTAATTAAGAACAGCAAGAATCCCTCGTAAGCGTAGATAATTGATTGATTTGTAGGGTTTTACGTCACAAAACCAGCTATGATTATGAGAGGCCGTAGTGGAGAACTCCGTAAATTTTGACCTCCCGAGGCTTCTTAACTGACGTCGTACAGTACACGGTCCTAGAACATTTCGCCTCCATCGAGATGCATCCGCCGCGGCCGGGATTCGATCCGGCGACCCTCGGATCATAAGCGTCGATAATAAACAAGCTGAAAGCTACGCCAGTAAAGATGAAAATCAACTTCCGCCGCCTCCAGAAAGGGGTGCCGTGCCGACGAAGATAAACATCAAGTTTCACGCGCCTCCGTTGCAATCACGCTGAGAAACTGATACCACGAAATTGCGTTGCCCAGCGGCGTTGCTACAGACCGCACGACGCGTCACCGCGTGGCGTGTAGAATCGGCGCCGCGTCTTCTCCCTATGGAGAGGGCGCGCAGTTTCGTGTAGCCGTGCGTCCTCTACCTCCACACAGTCTTTTCCGCAATATTTGTGGAAAAGACTGCTTGCAAGCAAACGCACCAATATAACAACGCTCGGCGCACACACGGGATGTGTGTGCGCCGTAGCGCGTCCAGACACATACAGCGGACTTTACATAGAACAGGACGCGACAAGCAAAGCCAACAATAAAAAAAAGCAGCCGATTCGCGCGACGAAGAGCGATGAGGAAAAAAAAAAAGGGGGGGGGGGGCACTCCTCCCTTCAATTACTGCGAGTTGCGCTATAAACTCAATCGCAAGGTGCATTGTTAGAGCCAGCGTTACCGCGACTTTCGTACTTTAGCTGATTTTCCCTGAGAGAAGCCCAAATTCCCTGAGTTTTCCCTGAGATTTTCCAGACTGATCATATACCCTGAGATTTCCCGGTTTTCCCGGTTGGTAGACACGCTGGGACCCTGTAATGGACTTAGTCAACTTCCGTTGGTTCGTGCTTATCGCTACGTCATGCGTTAAATGCTAGAGTAGAGAACAATCCAACTGGAAAGTTTTAGATGACCAATCCAAGTGCAAAGTTTGCGATGATTACAAGTCGCTGCACGGACCAAGGTCGCGATGTTACAGGCGTTTATAAACATTTTTCCCTCGCTCGCGCCAGCTGACTATTCGTACACAGATAGCGCAGCGAAGTTTTACTCTTTGGAGTGGATCAGTGTTTTTAGGCTGTACTAAAACGACGCCAAATACCGATCCGCAAAAATCTTGCGTGCGCGATCCGCTAACGCAAGCTTTTCCGCAATAATAGTCGTTGAAGAGCCACATCATTGGGAGAGAGAGAGAAACAACTTTACTAATTGAAGGAAATCTTTTAGTGCATTTGGGTGGAGCCCCTATTCCAGAGCCCCACTGGCTTCAGCGGCTCGCCGGGCCTGGTCGAGGGTCGTCAGTTGGCTTCCCAAGTCCAGTTCCGAAAGTCGCGCCTCCCACGAAATGATTGGGGCCACTGACACCGGCGAGCCTTGTCCGTCTACGAGAAATCGGCGGGTGAACGAGAACAAGTCTTCCACAATGGAAATGCAGGGTGTTCTGAGCAGAACGAGGACAAATGACGGCGGGGGAGTATGGTCAGGGAGACTGCGTCAATGGACATCTTGCTTGTGTGCTCCACCAATGGCTTTTCAGTGTTTTCGGCGTCCGTCTTTCCGGCTGTTGCATAGTGAAACTGATTAGCGCTTTACTCCCCCTTTGTTGATACCGCTTTGCGCTGTGTAATACACCTAAGAGGCCGCGCGGAAGAACTCGGCTCTGCGCAAATCAGCAATGCAGCTTTTACATTTACAGCACAAGAAGCGGAGCTTACTTCGTTGATCGAATACAGTCACCCGACCTGCAATGTAGACAGCAGTACCAACGCCGCGATCTAAGGCAGTCTTCATCAAGGTCGCGACGAAAACGCGATATACAGGTGCGTAAATCACGCGGAAATTGCAGCGAACGTTGCAATAAGTAATGCATTAGTTCCTTCCGCCACTTCATAGAGGGCCGTGCTGGGATTTGAACCTGGGCCCCCACCCTCCGAAAGCAAGTGTCTCACCACTACACTGCACATCCACGTTTGCGAGATGCGAACATATCCCGAGCCTGGAGTTTTCTACCACCAAAAGCGTAAGAAAAGTAGGTTAGGCACGCACATGCCAGACTTTCGATTAACCCCATTGTCCCCAACAAGGGAAGGGCTGCATTTTTTTGTTCCCCTTAGCTTATTACTTACCCATCTTTTTTTACCTATTGGTTGAAGACCAAAACCATCATATCCAGTTGTAGGGCACGTTCAGAAACCACCGATAGAAGTTTCCAGTGCGGCCCGTGACGCCTCACATAATCCTTTCTCCCGCATTGCAAATAAATCCCGCAAAATATGAGAAAAAAAACGCCACGTGACGGAGCGCTCACGCAATACTATCCTGCTGTTCCCAAGCGTGCAATCGGTGAAAAGGGTTGTCGGTAGTGCGAGTGCCAGCAGAACGTATCTGCACGATTATCCGACAAAAGCCTGCGCATTTTGTCCACTTTCCCGCTTCCCCGCTTACCAAGCATCTTGTGGAAAGAGTGCTGCTCTTGGCATTATGGATGGATGGTTTACTAATATATGAGAAACATCTTTAGGCTCCATTTAAACTAGAATAGTCACGCAAAACAAATGTCGCTAATGCGTAGTTGAACAAGGCAAAACAAAACGTCACCAAGAGCATTGCTTCCGCAAACCTGGCAGCCACTGTTTGTACATTCCATAAACAATAGAAGGAGGCATGCAGCACCGCGATATTGGGCTGTGCGCGGCAATAAAAAGGCTCGTGGCGTTTGTTTCGTTCCCTCCGACTTCGTGTGTGTGTGCACTGTTTGATAATGAAGACCTAACAAGTAGCCGAAATTGCTACTACAAACCCTTGGCTGTTTTTTTTTTGTTGTTGTTGTTCTTTTTTTTTCGAGGGGGGGGGGGTCACGTATATTTAGCACAGCCCAGCGGGCGCTATGGCGACGCCCAGGCAGCCTTCTGTGAAAAAGTGTATACTATTTGAATAAGCCGAAAACAAACGCTGTTAGCTGTCCCGCAGTATTTAACGATGGGCTGCTGTCCCGGACATTCTTTCAGAGCATGGGGACAAAAGACGCGTTTACGTGAATGCACAAATTGGCACATCGCATCCTATCGCATCAACATCCATATAAACGGGGGTAATACGCTAAAAAAGCGCATCGCATTAATGCGCCAGACAGGGCTGGCGTTCGAGGGCTAAGTCGAATTTCGAACTGCATGTAAACGCGGTAGCATCGCATTACGAAGCCGCGAATTCACGATTGGTCCCCGTCAAGGTCCGAGGATGGGTTGTGTGTGTGCGTGCGTGCGCGCCCGCGCTGCGAGACAAGACGGCTTTCGTTGTTCGACACCATGCGCCACCACCGTAGCACCACGGGTAAGCACCTTACATGTAACAGCTGCCACATCGCATTATTCGCGTCGCGCTAAGAGACGTGATGCGCTGCTGCCGCATTCATGAAAACTGGCCAAAAGGGTCGCGGAAAGCTGCTCTCATCTTAAACGAGGCACAGCAGTAGACTATTGCAACCCAAGTGGGTGCGCGGCTGGCCACGCGGAGATCTGGGAGGGACTGAACCAACCAGCCGTCAGTCTGGATACGGGTAGGCAGGGTACACGAGGACCAGAGCAGGCTAGGAGGGGATTTGGAGCGCGGCAGGGGAAGACCTCACCCCCCCCCCCTCTCGTCCCCCTCGCTCTCCTTTTTCTACAGCAGCCAATTCAGCCCCGAGGCTGCGCTGAAGGAAAAGAAAAACAAACAGGCGGCATTCCAGTCGCGGCATCCATCTCTGCTGCGGCTGGTCGAGCTCAAGCAGCAACCAGGAGAGAAGGGTGGCCACCGGAAACGTTCGTCATGCAGAGACGGCGGCACAGCCACATAGGAAAACGGAGATGTCGTAGCGCAGCATGGCTTGACGAAAGACAGACAACACCAACGACCAAAGCGGCCAACATTCTGCCGCCGCTTGCGAACGAAGGGGGCTCTTCGGTCTACATCGATGAAGACCAGCCAAAGCCATGCAGATGAATGCACTGGCCGATACAACAACGCCGCAGGAATGCAATACTTCAATACACTTGGTTCTGCGAAAACCAAAGATCTTACATGCATCTGACGCCATTCTGTACAGCACGTCGAAAAAAGTAACAGACTGCTAATGAGCGACCCCCCCCCAAACCCCTACAAAGGAAAAACTTGCACATTCACGTAGTGTTTGGTTGTTTCAAGGCTATGCAAAGTTTTAGCGATGATTAAAGCGCTTCTGTACAAGGTTTAATGAGAGAATCAATAGCAACAAGATGCAGCAACTTAAGTAGGCGACTACAAAAAAGAAGCAAGCTGTCTGAGAATACAAGAAACTACACTTTTACATAACAGCATTTAACCTTGCGCTTTACTAACATAACAGCACTATGGAACGAGTTCAACACAATATCTTTGTGCCCCCCCCCCCCCCCCCCCACATTCCAGAATAACTCATAACCACGCACAGGACCAACGTAGAAAGCCAGCCAGCAACATTTATCAAGCAGGGGTGGTCAGGAATTGGGGAGAGCGGCTAACGCCCGCCCCCTCCCAAACTCTGGATTCACCAATGTCCTGAATAGTCTTGTTCTACTAAAGTAGACGCGAAACATTTAAAAGACCACTAACCGACGCAAAAGCAAACCGGCCCTGAGCGTAAAAACTGTGCTGGTTTCTTCGGAAACGTTTTCTACATTTCAGGCTACAAAAAGGAGCAAAACAAACCACTTCAGCAAAAAAAAAAAAAAAAGAACTGCAAGCCGGCAAAAAAAAAAAGGGGGGGGGGGGGTGCAGGCGCGCTACGACCCCAGGCGGTGTGTGAGAGGGGCCGCAGCGAAGAAGCCCCGCACAAAGTGCGCCGACGGAGGTCATCCCGCAAGCGCGCGGCGCCCGAAGAACGCGAAATCCGGTCCCGGGTCATTGAGAACGCCAGGAATGCGCCGCGGGTAAGTGAGCCAGTAAGGCTGCCACTCCTCGCCCAGTCCGCTCGCTGACCACGCTTGGCACAGACCGTTCCACGAAATGCCGCCATCTTATGCGAGCCCACGTGCGGCATTGGCGCCTGCCCTGATCTAAAGACCCCCATCGCGAGGCGCCGATGAACCTCCCTCCTCCTCTCAAAGACGTTTAGCAAAGCTTGTTCTTTCCAACGTTGAACTCGCTGTCAAGTTCCACTTCACAACGACATTTCAACCAGAGCGGCGTGGCACACCCGCAACGCGTTATCTCCACCATGGAGTTTTGGCGCCAAAAAATCGGGGAGGGGCGCCGCGCGGCAAACCGATAAAAAGGCGGGAAAGATAGCGAGGCTCATGCTGCAGAGAACCGGGCCCGCAAGGTCAGGCCGGGCATCCCCGCACATCACGTGACTCAACAGCGCATGCGTCACGGGGTCCGCGGCCATGCGCCCATTCTGGCGGTCGATGACACCGGCCCTCGCCCAGTCATCCTTCCTGCTCTCCCTCGCCTCCTTCGACAGCGTGGAGAGTAAACATAGCGATCAATCAACACCATCTCGAGGCTCTCACCAGGGCGCTCTTTCGGAGACATGCAGCCTACGTCCCTGCGCCATCCACTGCACGACCGCTAAGGCCTACGTGCACGATGCCAACACGGGACAACACACGACTGCCCCTAAACCGGCACATCTACGTAGGGCAGTCCGGGCACTACACGAGATTTTTCCCTTTCATGGACATAAAACTCATGCAGGCGTCTTGATTGCAAGGCGTAATATCGACATCGTTCTAGAAATAATGCGCGCGGCATAAGAAAGAATCCGCAATATCTCCGCTGTAGATCTGCACACTGAAAAAAAAAAAAAAAAAAAGGAGCAATGCAGTTAAGTACTGTAAATGGCTGCACAACCGCAACACCACTCGGCGGAAGTATCCCAGCAGTTAGTTAACTGTTAGCAGTTAACAGCTGGACTCATCCTCAATAGTGCCTTAGCTCATGGCTGGTGCGACGTCGTCTACAGACACACGGGAACCACGCGTTCTCAGGCTGATCACGACTTGCGCCAAACTGGACTCCAAACCACGAGTATGACAAAACCTGAGTGAGGCGTATTTCGTAGCGCACACTTGACAACTACTACTCTACCAGGTAATCCTTGAGTGCAACCGAAAACTGACCAATTTCATTGAAAACTACATACGCACTACCGGAGCATGCAAGTTTCTTCTAAAAATGCGTGTAAATGTAGTGCAACGATAACGCGTGCCCGATGCAGTTTTCGAACCTCGACACGAGACGGAAGTCGCAACCTTCTTGGAACCGGAGGTAGCCGCTATGAAATCACGGAAAACATGAGGGTACCAGATGGCCGGTGCGGAGAGGGAGACAAGCAACCAACCCACGCGGCTTCACCTACGCGACCGCCCGTGGGGACCGTACGACGCGTAGCTAGAGTTTGTTCACCTCCAGATGTCGCTTGACGAGCAGAATGCTCTCAGTGAGGAAAAAAAAATAGCGAGAGGGATTTAATCAATACCCTTCTCCACCGAGGCCATGCACGCCGTTAGAGGCAGGAAGCAGCCCAGTTAGCGGCCGACCACACCGGTCGGCTCCTCGCGGCTGTATTCACGCGACTCCCACGCGGCTACATTCAGGTTTTGCTTTAACGGTGCCGTCTCCCCGGTGCGCACCATGTTCGCAACACGCTTCTTTCAGTTACCCAAGCCTATGATCATTTGGAATATGCACGTGCCTGACTGCATAGCAAACAGCAGCTCTACTACGTCGACCAGCCCTGAAGGCATGTAAATCACAAGAAACTGAGCGGGAAATGAAAGCCCTCCCACAAGATTACGCAGAGCAACACCCTCGGTGCGGAATGCGGCAGAAAGGCGTCACGCGCACTCGGACCAGAGGGCGCTCTCTGCAGCAGACAAGATACGAAAAAATCAGCTCTAAGAACACCATCAAACGTAACTCACCCCACGAAAGCCCGCGGAAGGCGTGTAGTTAGGCGCCATGGCCTGTGGTGCCCCTAGCGGGGGCGTCGCGCGCTACGCACGATTGTGGCCAGCACTGGAAACGGTATCCAAAGGCCGAGCCGGGTGCCACGCGGCCAACGTGGGTGTCGGTGCGTTCATCGCGACTATCCCACGCACGATCCCTCGCTGCCGAGAGCAGCCCAGGTATCGCCCTGCGACAGCAGCCACAGAAGTAGGAGCAGCCAGAAGGCGAGAACCACGAGGACGCTGTACATGGCCGCCTCGGTGTCGTCGCCGCCGCCCGCTGGCGACGCCATCGCGCCGCCGCCCGGGTGGTCGAACCCAGCCGCGCCCGGTCGGGGAGCGGAAGCGCGTACACGAAGGCCGCGTCCCGGTTAGTCATGGCAGCGCTGCAATGGAGACGCGCCCGGAGGATGGAGCGCCGGCGGCGCCAGAGAGCGGACCCACTCCCTCCCGACCAATCCACGCGGAGGAGAGGAGGCACCATCCGCCGGCGCCCCCATCCGAGCCGCACGCGCGCCACCGGGGAAAGTAAAACGCAGCCCCTCTCCGCAGCCCATTCAGTGGTCGCCGCACGGAGTGTGACGCACAATCTGTGAGCCGATAAGCGCACCATTCCAGCCTCGCCCAACCCGTCCGAGGTTTGTGCCACGAATCGACAGCCGCTACCCCCAACGGGTACAACATGTCTAAACCGACAGTCTCACGTGCCATTCTCCGCATCCGGCTGATCTCTAGTCGCCTAGATTTCTTTATCGGATTCCAGTAGCCTTGGGGCGAACGACATGCAAATTTCAACTGCTAAACGCGTGCCCATACACCCAAACAACTTGGTGATTGTTACCTTGAGCCCTCCCCTAACCTCCATATTTGCTTCTAAAGTATAACACACAGATGCGATATCTACACCGCATATAATAGAGAGCACCAGCATTGATCAGCCAGCAGTAACTCCCAAAGAATTTCTCAAAAGATGAACTATAAACTATGGCACACTGCAGCGTTTCCGATGTCACATTATGGAGAATCCACCAGGGTACTAAAAGCATGCCACAACACACGCCACATGTCCGAACGACGTTAATGCAGAGAGCATAGTGCGCTCGCAAGAGCGATCATTCAAAATTTTAACCATCCCGATTAAGAAAAAGTCGCACAAGAGATGTCCGGTGCAACAATCAAACCAGGGGGAGTTGGACCGAGGCAGAGTAAGTCGTTAGAGGCTCGGAAGGAAAACGCTTAAGAAAGGCTGCCAAGATACACTAGGCGGCCAACCGGATACACTACGCTGCTCCACCATGCCACTTATCACGGAAGCCGCGCACGAAGGCGCTGATAGCGGCCCTAAGAGCTACGTCGCGATAATGAGCCCGGAGAAAACGTCCACCTCAGGCTGCGATAACAAGAAAACCACGAGGGCGCCTACAAACGAAAGATCACTGTAGTTGGTTGACGCGGGATCTTGGCCTGCACAGGCTTGCATGACACCGAGATTAGACGTCAGTGTGATCAGCACAGCGAGAAGCATTCCGAGTGTGACCAACGTACAAAATATGTGCACTACAATGCGAGTATGTATTACGATTAACGATAATATCCGAGATTGCTCTTCAAGGACCGCTAGGAAAAATTGTACTGGCATAATGACAAAAGCCCCAATTCAGCTCGAACTTCACAAATAGAAATTATAAAAATAAAATACCGGCATTTTCCAGGAATAACAGCGTAACAAGACAGGGCACAGAATGAACACGACACGACAGCAGAGTGACCTTGAAGTTCCCAACCGTGACAGCAGATTTTGACCAGCACTTGCCAAGGCCTACATATTTTTTTTTTTATCGGTAAAAACAAATTGCACAGTTTTCGAATAAGTGAAGAGACTTGGCATGATCAGCTGCAGGAAATTCTATTGAGCCAACGTTGACACGAGTAAAGATGTTGATGTCACATCGACATTGAAAAAAATCTCAACCTGCATAAAAACACGAGTCCTCAAACAAATATGTATCAGTACCTAAACAAGGTGAGTGCTTCCCTAGTCGAAACACCAAGGCAAAAAAAAAAATTTTTTTTTGAACTAGGAGTAGCTCTTTCAGAGTAAAACGTAAATATGAATGAAGAGTGAACATGCACAAACCTTAGTGGACAAGAAAACTTACTGCGCTACGTACTTGGTCTGTCCACACAAGGTAAGCTGCACTGTATTCCTGCTCTGTTCCTGCTTGTATTACATTTGATCTATCCTACCACCATGACATTAACAGCCAATATCTGCAAACACACGTTCTTCAGAGGAATATTTGTTTTACTTTGTCCGCAAACGGATTTACATGCCTTCAAGTCTGGTTGACGTAGTAGAGCTGCGGTTTGCTATGCATTCATACAATGCCTTTCTCTGTATTAAGCACCAAGGAAGTGAACTAAGATAGTTTTCCCGGACAACTACAAGATGATCTAGCACAGCATTTTGAAAATTTTTTTAGCAACTAGCAAGCCACTTAATCCCACGATCTGGTGATGAAGCAAGCTGAAGAAGGAAATTTAAGTTTAATTTTTATCACATATCACAAGTGTCACTGCTTAGCCCTCACATAAATGTGACTGGCATCAAGCCCACACTTAACTCAGCAGCACAACACCATATAAATCCCATGGTTACTGGGGCAGGCAGATAACATTTAGCAGAAGCACTTCGACCATCAACCATCATTTTTCCATAAGTCTGGCAATCGCGAACGATTCCGGCAAGACAGTGCTTCGAAGTTCTGCAATTTGCTTCTGCTGCAAGTAAGACACGCATGTGGTCAAGCAGCCACCAAATCTTGATGAACTGATGTTGAAACATCTTGTTTCATTTAGAGATATGCACAATACCTTTGCTCTAACTTTTCCTGCATTACGCGAATGCGTAAAGGCAACTTAAGAGGACCTGCTTAAACAATTTCCATTTAACTACATTATATAACTGGGGACCCCACCAGGAAGGCAATCAAACTTTCTAATTGATCTGTGGGGTTTAACGTCCCAAAACCAGCTCCAATTATGAGAGATGCCGTAGTGGAGGTCTCCGGAAATTTCGACCACCTGGGGTTCTTTAACGTGCACTGACATCGCACATCAAACTTTCTAGTATCACCAACATGAGGCTTCAATAAACTGCCTCCCTTTTCAAGCACTATCATTAACATAGTGAAAATAGCTTATTGAGAATTGTTAGAGAATGTGACTTTTCTCGTTTATGGAAAGATTCCTACACACATCCAAACATTAAAAATGTTGCCAGCTACCTCACAAATAAATGCAAACTGCTTCGGTCGTGAAAAAAATTATGTTCACTGCAACTAAACAATATGCACAAACATGTTGACATGGCGCAGCAGAAAGTTAATCCCTACAACTACCATGCATCTTGAAATGCTCTTGCAATAGAGAACACCACTGGCAAAGTAGGAGGCATTGCGTTTCAAGTTGTGCTCGAGATACTGAAGGTAACCATTGGTTCTAAAGAAACTGACAGCCATCCACAATGGCGTGTTTTAGCAAGGGCAATTTACCAAATGGCAAGTATGAAAATACAAGTGAAGAGTGAACATGCACAAACCTTAGTGGACGAGAAAACTTACTGCACTACATACTTGGTCTGTCCACACATGGTAAGCTGCACTGTATTCCTGCTCTGTTCCTGCACTTCGCTTGTATTGCATTTGACTATCCTAACCTATGCCATTAAATGCCAATATCTGGAAACACGCATTCGTCAGAAGAATATTAGTTTTACTTTGTCCACAAACATTTTGGCACACCACTCAGCATAACATCATCATGTGTTTGCCGCTAACAAATTCAAGGAATATGCCACACACTGTACATGCACCAGACGGTGCACTGTGGATACATTTTTTCTCGCCCCTGCCTGAGAGCACACCTGACAAAAGAGGAAGCCACATGGGATAGAGGATAGGAGGGGGCTGGCGAAGCCCTACCAATAGTGGCAGCCTTGTTCTTGTACCCTTCCCTGGAGCAATCCACTCTCATAGTGACACATTAAACTTCTGTTTTTACGTTGCATCATCTCTCCCAACATACCTCTCCAATGGTCAACCATGTCCAAGCTCCAACTAGACACTGCTGAAAATTCACAACCCCCATCATCCCTGATAGTGTTTACTGTAAATTAACAATAGATGGGGTTTTACATGCTAGAACTATATATGATATGATTATGAGGCATGCACCGTAGTGGAGGGCTCCAGAGTAACTGACCACCTGATGTTCAAATCTAAGTGCACGGGTGTTTTTTGCTCTTCACTCTCATGAAAATGTGGCAATCTAGGCCGGGACTCGATACAGTGAGTGACCTTGGTAAGCCAACACGCTAGCCTCTAAGCTACCATGGCAGGTCTACTGATTACCATAGTCGCAAACACAAGCACAAGTGGCCTGAATAAGTGCCCTATCTGGTGGTGGAGAGATCAGCTAGGCAAGCACAGAACTATTATTTCAGTAAACAAATGTATTCGACTTCATTGCCCTTGTAAATTTTCAGCAGCGATACAGCTTCGAATGCACTGGTATTAGTTAAAACATTTTAAAACCCTGCTTTAAAATGCGCTATGTCAGTCCAGTCTGCAAGGCTTGTATTGGCCACAATATTAACTACATTACCGTATGCACCAAGCAACCCTATCAAAGTACAGTCGATGACAGATAATTCGGACCCCACGATGATAACATCCGAATTATCAAACACCCAAAAAAAACAAATGCATCAAAAAATTACCATTTTTTTAAGGTCCCTGTGCTAGGAAGTAGCAGTAGGTGCACTGCTGCACGCATTTCCGCTTACATGGCACCAAGTCTGCGTGTATTTCTGCCAGTTTATGACAAAGGACAATAAAAGGACAGCAAACGCCAGAGTCAGGTCTGCACAGGTGACTGCTCCGAAACCCATGGCACATATTCAGAGTCTGAATCACAGTTGGAGAACTTGTGCAATCATTTCACAATCGTCTAGTTTGGCACGCAATGACATGACGCCACAACGTTGACAATGTCTTCAAATGTAATGGTGGCAGGAATCGCATCACAGCCTCAACATTGTTAATGGTGTCCGCACTTCGGCTCGCCATCGGCAGCAGTTCAGGCTTGTTTACTGTGAAGTCAGGCTCATTAGGAATTAACGAACGTAAATCCAGCACGACAGAAGCAGTTGCCGATTACGAGTGCTTACACCCTTCAAGGCGCCAGCAGGTATGCCACATTGTCAGCGTTGTGTACTTGCCTCGTTTCATCGTCGCTGGTACACTCATCAGCGCAGACTGCGAGGCCACCATTCGTACCACTAAACGTGGCCTGTCACTTCAACATCGCAAGAAAGAAGTCTTGGAATGCAAAACAAATAAACAAGCACTGAATATGTTGAAGCGTTAGCAGACAACACAACCAACCATACTCATAATCGCAAAACATGTGCGGGGTGCCTGAAGAGGATGCGGTGATTGCATAACAGTGAGACTTACATCCAAAATTGTCACGTGACCGAAACTCTGCCTCACATCATAGTATTGTGTGCAACCTCTAGGACCCATAGATGTCTAGTTGAGCCACCGAAGGCTGCGAACGGAGTCCGAATTATTGAATTTAGAGCTAGAAACTGTCCAAAATATTGGTCGTCTTCACACATTAAGTCTATGGGGACACTGGCGGTACGACGCGGCTGTCCAAATTACCAAGCATGTCCGAATTATCAGTCGGCAACTGCACTGGCACAGTTAAATCTCCCCAATCTGTTGTGCTTTAATTTTCTACCAATGCAATTGTCCAGATGATGACAAACACTAAGTACTTTTACCTCGCAAAGAAATATTTTTATACAGTCACACATACAAAATGTGTGGAAACACCCTATGAAGAAACTTCCAAATAACTTAAAATGGTGCTCAATTCCACATAGACTTACAGGCTGCCGTTCGTATGCTGTACTATCTATAAACTCCCACAAAAGCATGCTGCAAGTTATGTAAAATGTATCTACCTACTTATATTCTGCATGTGGTGCTACCGAGAAGTGCTGGTGCCGGCACACAAAAAAGCAAAATGCATCCATTGACAGAATACGAGTTATCTCAACCTCCCAACACTAACAAAGCCAGTCAGTGAACTCTGAAATGAACCACAAAGGCGCATATGCACTCGCGGCATAGCAAGTTACCATGATCAACATTATAGCAGTGCTATGTGCACCCATGTTTGTCCCTCTGACAACAACGTGAACCATAGGTAAGTGCCTATGTTGGGCTGGCAAACACCTCTGCACATGACCTCCGAGATGGCACTGGCTCAAATGATGGCCATCTCAGAGACCACTTAGACCCATTCCTGGATGGCAAAAAACAATGCAAAAAAAGTCGTATGTTGCCACCCCCTCCCCCTTCCCCCCCTACACAGTTATAGTCGCCGCTGTCTATAAAAAATAAACAGAAATTATCTTGCAGGTAAAAAAATCTAAAAATTCCCAGCATTTACCAGGTAAACTGTTCCAGATATTCACATGACATGTCTAGCCTAGAGGCTTTTTATCTCCCCGAAAAACAGTGCTTGAAAATTATTGTTTCTCTGACCCACTGCTCTGCCGCCAAGCCAAATGAGACCGCAATAGTGCATCCACTTAGATTTGCCATTACTGGAGTTTGAAACCGATGAAATGCCTACCAAGTCTTGGGAGATGACACATTATGGGAAGTCATGCATGTATTGCTAATGCCGCGACAATATTAAATAATGTGATTGGGCAAGACTGCAGATTCCCTTCCTAGCAACTTCCAGTGACACTTGTCAACAATGAACGAAGAGAGCGTAACGGTTGCTTCAAGGTTCTTGCGCTGGATTCACAAAGTGCGTCCACAGCCATCTCAACAACTCACCGATTGAAGACTATGTCGCTGTAAGCGTAGCGTTCCAGCTTTGTGACAGGATCAGGCTCCTCAAGCTCGTGACGTCGAGCAGAAGGTTCATCATCATCATCACAATCCTCTCCACGATGTTCAGCAGAAGCCGCTTCTTGCTCTGCTGCCAACATGGCAAGTGAGAAGTGGCCCCACCGGCCAAGCTCTGCAAATTATAAATGAGCCAACCTGTCTTTCAGATGGCACAGTAACATTCCGCTTTGCATACAACGTCGCTCACATGAAATTGAAATCTGTATCGACTTGTATCTCACGCTTAAGGACATTTGCACAAGATGTTGAACTACTAGGTTAAAAATCATTACTCCAGCCAAAAAAAAAAACAAAAAAAGAAACAAATATGCATCGCCCACCAGTAATCCTCCTATCCTGAAGTTCACTAACAATGTTGAATCTGCTGAAAACAATGCCACACGATTCATGTCACATTCCTGTAACACAAGTCCCTCTGCCTAAAACGTGCATTCCAGTTTAGCTGCATCTTTCCACTGCCACGCTGCCTTCATATCCATTTTTCTTTATTCTCCACTTAATAAGCAAGTCTCCTCTACCTCAAAACATTTTGACACCTGCTGTCAAAACATTTTGACACCTGCAAGTTCAAACAGGTTTCCTAGAGAAAAATTCGACAGATCTCCAAAGACCTTTAGAAAAATTTTAAGACTGATAGAGAGGTTCACATAAAATTTTCTTTCACAGAGCAATAGACTCATTTCACTTGTTGCACGCAGTTCAATTCAACCAGATCAAGTTCTGGAGCAGTTTTTCTCAGGCTGTTTGCTACCAATTTCTGCTACTGTGTGTGTGTGTGTGTGTTTTCATTAACCGATGAACGTGTTTTTTGTTATTCCCAAACCAAAAGTGCTTTTTATTACCAATTTCAAATCATACGTAGGCGACCAATCAACGCTGAAAAATTATTTTTGCCACAAACTAAATCAATTCAGTGCAATACAGTTTATTTCTGAACATACTTCATAGGGAACCAGCTGCCTGCCACTAATAAAAAGATAAGTCCAGAAACTGTTGCATGTACTACAGGAGGTCATCTGGCAATATCAAATTGAAAGTCTTGCCTGGAACAGACTAAAATGAAAACTGATGATGCCACATGCAGGCAGCATCAACACGAAGTTGCACCTACTGATAGGCACTTGCCATGTTCACTTAAAGGGGCCCTGCGACACAAATTGAGTAGGCCGTTTTTATCACTGATTCTAGAACTGTTGCACGCGAGGATGTCGCAGCGAGAGCAGAAACGCCGAAAGCAGAGTGGTTATAATTTTATTTCAGCGAACAAACCGTCCAAAATCGCCTTCTGTTTGAACTGAGGCGACACATTACGGAGACTTTTGTTACAGGAAGTGACATTGAGTGACGACATAGGAGGGGCCAGGCCGGGCGTTCTGATTGGCTTGACGCTCCAAGGTGCTTGTTACACACGTGTGGTGTCTGCTTGATCACGCTATTCAGTACCTAAATGTACTAAAATAGTTTTTATGCTTCGTAAGATAGAAAGTATCTGACATTACTTGCAAAACGACACCAGGTGTGTTGACGGCCGGACGCTATCTGCGCGCGCGCGCTCTGCTCCTGGCGTCTTCCGGTGTCGCTCTATAAGACGCGCGTTGCTATTGGACGCCTCCACTGACGTCAGCGGGAGAGCGAAATACGAAAGGGAATGTTGGTTTCATGCTGTCTGCTCGTGTTTTGAACATCGAGGGCTAATAACTCCAGTTCTAGACCACCGATTCGCATAATTCTTTTTGCGTTCATCTCAGCATTCGATCCTACACACACTGCAGTACTGCAGACGGCAGTTGAAAAAGTGTCGCAGGGCCCCTTTAAAGGGACCAACAAGTGAAATTGTGGTTAAATGAAACGTGGTGTAGCCTGGCAGTGAAGCCTTGGTACAGCTTTCTGGAGTCTATGAACTGCTGCACATCGCCTGCTGCTGTTCATATACGACCATAACTCGGTGTTAAAATTGCAGTCAATACATAAAAACGCATCCCAGTTGTATTATTCGCTTTCTATGCAGCAAAAGGAGTCGACGCTGACAAGCGTCGCTGCCCTCACAGCAACCGAAATCTGCTTTTAACCACGGCGCATGCAGGCAGCGTCTCCCGGGCATTGCTCGCATGCGCTCTGTCGGGGCAGAACCCGGTGCAAACACACACAGCAGCTGTCAGCCACCGTTTGCAACATTTATTGCGTTAAGATTCCATAAGCAAGAACTCTTGATAAAAAATGATTGACAGCGATTTCCTCCTTGTCATTGTATAATTGGACAATCTGACTTGTAAGCTTTCGTTCAAATAAAGAAACCAGGTAACTTAGGTACTTTAAAAATTGGCCGTCACTCCCTTTAAAGGGCCCCTAAACCATCCCCGACATTTTTTGAACATTTCAAGTTAACATGCGCATCAAGTTAAGAATGGCGCCACAATGGACGATGTCGAATGCGGCAGCGCTATGCGCCGCGGCCGTGCCACAAACTCGAAAAACAATTCAGTGCACCTCGCCGGCCATTTCCGGCATACCAAAGTTAGCTGCGACGGCATTGTCGTTTTTGGTGACGTCACAAAAGTCAGAGCTTTGTGATTTGTCGAAGGAGAACTTCGACTACCGTTCTCTTCAACTTCCGGTTAGTCTGCTAACAAATGCACGCGCTCCCTGCCTGTTTGTTTTTCGTGTGTCGTTCGTGTGGTGTTCGCGTGTGCACGCTTATGAATTCGTAACTGTGCTACACTACGCAAATGCAAGTGGGGTGCAGCCAACTAGAAACTGTACCAACTGTCACAACACGGCAGATGGCGCTAGCACAGAGCGTTGGAACAGCACCAAGAAAATACTTGCGCGAATGCGTGAGCCCAGTGGAGGCGAGTCACCCGGAAGTAGAAAGCCTTTAGAACTGCGCGTTATCAGCGATGTATGCCACGTTGCTCCGAGCAGTGTAGCTAGCAATGATGATGTCACGGCGCAGCCATGGCGGCCGTGACATCACTGGTGATGTCGCGAAAGTTGGGGGTCCCCTTCAGGTCACCTTGGCTATTGTCGTTGACCCAAGATACGGCGTCTAGCACTTGATTGCACATGCAAACTTCAATGTTCATTTTAATTACCTTCAGTGCTTTGTTCACCCCCGAGATTTGGTAGATGACGTGCATGTCCAAGAAAATCGATTCAGGCTATTTGAGCAGCAAAATTTTGGTGTCAGTGCCCCTTTAATGAAGTGGTTCTCCATGACCCTTGGTAATTTATCCATATCGCTAAAAATTATTTGGAATATGTCGCTTGCTTGTTGAACTTTATCCTATTATGGGTAACATACACAGTAAATCTGAATGACTAGTTTCGTGGAGATGAAATGTGCAAAATGTCTGTGCACTCTCCAATTCCACAGCACATCAAGGAACTTCACGAGTACAAAACTGATGCGGAATCATTCAATACGGTGTCTCACAGCCAAGTTGTAGCATTGAGACAAACAACTCATACGATATCATGTCAAATTGAAAAATCCATACGCGATCACAAATGTCAGAAAGTTCAGATCTGCACAGTGCACTGAGCCTTGCACAAGGGCCTCATAGAGTGGCTGTCTCTACTGGTAGAACAAAATTATGCAATATGTTTTTGGTGATTATGGAGGATGTGGAAAAGAATAAGTGGACAAAGTTTAAGAAAATTCAAAAAAAAAATTGTTTTAGCTGTCACCAGAAATTTCCATTCACTTTTCATATCTTCTGAGAATGGTATTCCTGCATCACTCTGACTACCTCAACAAGACCACGTCCGACAAAAAACACAGCGACCCAGAAAAAAACAAAAAAAACACTCGCTTCTCACAGCAGGCACCAGCAAATTTTGCTGGTGTAAATTCACATTGGGGCGAATGAAAACATTATGGAACAAACGACCAGGCCATATGTTTGCAGCAGTGCCTTGCCACAGGTTTTGAAGCCAAACAGCTTCAAAATTCGTGTGGCACAAAAGGGGCATTGTAAGCTCTAACTCCAGCTAGGCTGACCCCCATGAACAGGCTTAGAACTCTGGGAACTTGCTCTAACGAGAGGCAGACACACACAGGTGATGCAACTAAGCCCAAGTAGCCATGTTCTTGCTCAGCAAGAACACAGGCCATCTGGTTCTGAATGTCAGCCTAAAAGGCATGCTCATTGGTCAAGCCCAAGTAGCCATGTTCTTGCTCAGCAAGAACACAGGCCATCTGGTTCTGAATGTCAGCCTAAAAGGCATGCTCATTGGTCAAGGCTCACTTGCCTTCGCTGTGTAAATTCTCATATCTAAGGTTTCACCAAACTACAAGAAAAGCCAGTTGCAAGTGCGGTGAATAAAGATTATGATCAGAATAAGGTTCCCCTGACTAATTCATTACACAAATAAATAAACAAATTAACGGTCAATTATCTAGTGACTCAATCATAAGGAAGACATGCCTTGAGTCGCTCGTCAATACCACATCAAAAACAGCGAGGTAAGAAATATATTTTAGTGATCTTTATTTTATTTTTGGAAGGCAGAACACTGTAAGGTAGCCATACATAGGTCCAAAAATTAGCTGGATTTTCTCATTTAGAACAAAATAATGCAACATGTTCTTGTGGCAGAAATTTTATAAGGCATGTTCCCGCATCTTAGAAATTTTTCATAAAAATTGGTGATTTTTTTTTTAACAGTGCTTGAAATCTCAATTTTTGCTTGTTTCTGCAATTTTGGCATCTTTGGGATTTTTTAACGAAATTAATATTTTGTTAAATCATACACTTTTTATTTTAACTTGCGGAACACCTCTGGGAGACCCAACAGAAATATATTCAGCATTGCTGCCTCAGCTAAACCAGCAAAAAAAGTCCTCCAATATCGGAGTCAGCCAGAGGCAGTTACTCCAAAATCAATATTTGGCGATTTTTCAAAAACTCACCTTAAACGACATAAACTCAGTTTTGCGCGGGACAAAAGTACAACTGGCGTAGAATAGCTCAAAAAAATTTCGGCGAGTACAGCACGCAGGGTTCGTACAGGTTTCCAATAGAAAAATTCCAAGACTTTTCAAGGACCTTTGACAAAACTTAAAGGGCCACTAAACAGGCTCCTACTTTTTTTCAAAGCCGCCCAAACAAGCTAACTCAATCATAGAGAAGGTTGCGGCGATCACATTCTGTGAATATGACAGCGCTGCGCGCCACACACAGACGCCGTATTTCAAAAAACAATTCGCGCGCTTCTTTCCGGCGACTGACCAGTCGCGCTCGCATCCTAGATGTCATCTTGCACCGCGAACAACTTTGCGTAGTCGTATCTCGATTGGTCGAAACGTCTATTGTCAGATCCCCTGGCCATCCCACCGGCGTGAGCGCAGGAGCAACCCAACGTTTCTAGAACGGGAGCAACCGGTTCCGCAGCGCAAGCGTCAATGACGTCAAATGATCACGTCAGGTCACGTGTCAAAAGTGGGCGGAGTCTCGACGGCGCGCCGCCCCTACCCTCTCCTCAGCAGAGAAGGGTGGGGAGGCCGAACGAGAAAACGAAACCGGCGCAAGCGGTCACTTAAGCCCGTGTAACTTCTTTATTATTGCACCTATTCGCAAAATTCTTGCAGGAGCGTGTTCACACCGCACAGGAGCGCAGGTATATCTTTAAAACAAATTTTACACCTCGGGGTTGTTTAGGGGCCCTTTAAAGAACACGATTGTAGTTCATGGTAAATTTTATTGCACAAAATAAAGGATATTCTGTTCACTTATTGCACAGTTTCACTATACTAGAAGTTCTGAAGCTGAAGGCAGGTCTTTCAGTTTCTTTTTCTATTTGCATCTTAATGCTATCAAGTTCTTCAGTCTTGACTTTGGCAGGCTGTTGGATTTTACTGTCTGATGTCGCCAGTCACTTCTGCCTTTTCAGCAAAGCCATCAGCAGAGTTTACCAAATCGGCAACAACTGCTTCAAGTTTCTTTCTCTTCAACTGCATGCATTCAACTTCCTCCATAATCAAGCACCTTTTTGTCTGATTTGCATTTTCTTGGCACGATCATGCGATCACAACGCGCACCGCAACCAACACGTGGAAAACCAAACACCATTGACAGCACCGGAGCAAGCACCAACCACTGCAAAGTATACAACGCATAATGTGGCCAGCAGATGATGCTGAGGCTAGTGAAGGTGCGCTGTAGTGTTTTCTTTTGTTTTTTACTTTAGAGGGTTTACGAGGTATACTGCTAAAGCGAAGCCGCAAGAAAACTTTTCAAACACTAGTAAATTCTACTGCAATAAGCGCATCCGCGAAACTTTATTTTTCCAGGGAGCTCAAGATGTTGTAGCCCATTTTAGCCTCATTGTGGCCATCAGTAGCTGAAGCCGAAGCAAACCAGATAAAAAAAATGATACTGCGGGCGCATGCATGCCTCGATCCATCGAGTACAGGCGTTTTGACCGTGTGACTTTATGATCGCGGCGTCGCGGAACGAGATATCCAGTGAAGTTCGTCGCAGACACGTTCAAGTGCCATGAATTGCGAGTAGTACGATCGGACACCTATGAAAATCCCTAAAATTCCAGAGTTTTCAAGGACCAAAGCGAAATTCCATGACCTTCAAGGCCTTGAAAATGAAATTTTCAATTTCAAGGGTTTTCCAGGATTTCAAGGACCTGTGCGCACCCTGAGCACGATAGTTTCAAAATTACAGTTTCAAAATCTAACATCTATAACATGCGAACGTGCTCTTTCACACCTGCAGTGAAATGAATTTTTTTTTAGGAATTCGGGCTAAATTTCACAAAACAAAGGTTTATTCCTTTCCGAGGACACATTTGCCCACCTCGTATAAAAATTTCGCTGAAAACAAAAGATAGTCAGCACCCCTTTTGGTCTGTCCTTATCTGAACGCACCCATATATTATTACAGTACTGAGAATATATAGTAAAAATTTCACTGACATCAGTGGACACTGAACAATTGCCGGAGGTGCCCTTTAAAGAGGCTAATGCAACAAATTTGTGACTTCAGGGTTAAAGGGGGCCTCTAACACTTTTCTCGCACCCGTTTGTTATTTGCAGGTCGCATAGACAGATGGCCAAGGAAATTTTCTAGCAGGTGTCAAACCACCCATATCAGTTTATATATTTTATATATATTTTAATCGTCACTGAAATCATCACATCACTGCCGACCGCATCAGCACGTAGTGGCTGGCGCTCACCAGAGCTACTTGTGGCGGAGATGGCGATTTAGCATGCGAGCCTTTGATTGGATCAAAGTAACATTAGTGCTTGTGGCACTAGATCAGTAAACAAAGTAACATTCTGTTTTGTCTTTCTCTTCAGTAGCTATTTATTGTACGCCAAAAAGACACAGTTGTAGCAGAAAGATCACCACAATTTAAAACGCGAGAAAGGTGCTGGCTCCTGTTTCACCTCTTGCCTTTTGCTTGCATGAGTCGTATGTCCACACGAAAGGAATTCTTTCCTTCATCTCTCTTGTGTATGTTTGCAACTCGCTGAAGCACTGAACTTTGCCGTTCTGTCAAAGTGTGTTGCATCGCGTGCAATGTTATTAGGGAATTTCAGCATGTCCAGTAAACTAGTATACGCAAAGGCATTCCAGGCACCAGATAAAGTACAGCGTTGTTTGTCACAGCCAAGTGGTACAAACTATGGGTGTTAAACAGAACAAGCAAAACCGCATGATCTGTGCCCTCAGAGATTCTGGCCGCCACTCATCACTTAGTAACTCCATGGCTAGGGAGCGCATGGCGATTACTGGAAAGATTCAAAGCAGACGGCATACGCTCCGGGTGGTCAGCCATGCTTGCACATGCACTTTTACACCCAGTACTCCACTCTGTGCAAAGTGCTTTGCATATTGCGGTTTACTGGACAATTTTTTAGGAGGCATTGACCGGACATACGAAACTTCCCTATTCCCACTTCTACGCTTCCATGTCTGCTCGTTTAGCTGAACACCCCGTGAAGAAATGTGCAGTATGGTCGTATGCCGTATGGTCACCAGCCCCCCTCGTTGGTCTTGAAGGCAAGTTCAGAGACAACTGCACTTGCCTTAGAGTGTCATTATGCGGAATGACGCGCAAAGCCTCGGTACGAAGCAGAAGTGCTCAACTCTGACAAGTCAGAGCGGTCAGACAAGCTCATAACTGACAGTGCAGCACCACCAAGCTCCACGTTGTTTGTTGACATGACAGCAGCGTCATCACTACACTGGGGCGAACAGGAAACCACAGCGTATGATCTTCCCCCAAGTAAGCGCTTCCAAGCCAATTCTATTGGCTGCGCGCTATACTGCACATGGAGAGTGAAATGCGGTCACTTGACCCTGCGAAGGTCTAGTTGAGGGTCCATATTTTTTTGCTCATATTTTGAACTTTTTCTGCTTGATAACTTGGCACTGCTTGCTCCTATCGCTAATTCTTGTAGCATATATGTCCACTCTCCAGTCTACGCAATGCGCACATGAAAAATGGGTGCAAGAAAAGTGTTAGAGGGCCCCTTTAGACTGTTTCAAATGTTTCTTATTGCTAAAGGGAGTAAGACAGTCGAAGATTCACATATTCTTGGCAAGTAATTTAACGTCACATTGTTCATGTGAACCAATTTTCGGTTTCTGTCTTAGGGAGCCATGCTGGACATTGGTGTCACTGTCTAAGAAGCTTGGCCACAGCTGTGATGCACTCACTGCTCCGTCTGCTGCTCTAGCACACATATACTGCACCTGCGCAGGTACTGAATTTGCTGGAGCAGAAGTCTAACACACAATTGCAAGTGTTGAGGGCCCCAAGGCATGCCTTAGAGTATTTTCTTCGACAGCCTTCGCACAGTTCCAGGACAGGAACACCACATACCCACAAGTTCGGATACATGGTGGCACACTGTGGCAGCAGTGATAACTACGCAGCATGAAAAATGCTGCTGATGTGCAGAAATCTGAGCACTTAAGTTTGGTATTGTTTGAGGCCACTTATTGGCCTCTACGAGGATATCGAATTAGCAATAAAGAAAGTACAGACACAATATACAGTAGTCATGGGGGATTTCAACGCAAAAGTAGGGACAAAACAAAGTGGAGAGCAGGCGATTGGCAACTACGGCGTCGGCCATAGGAATAACCGTGGGGAAATGCTAGTACAATTTGCCGAAAGAAACCGACTCCGAATAATGAACACGTTTTTCAAGAAACACAAGAATAGGAAGTGGACGTGGAAAAGCCCTAACGGGGAAACAAAGAATGAAATCGACTTTATAATGTGCGAACAACCAGGTATAATTCAAGACACAGAAGTAGTGGGGAAGGTAAAATGCAGCGATCACAGATTAGTAAGAGCAAAGATTGTACTTAACCTAAAGAAAACAAGAACTAAATTATTTACTAGAAAAAAATGTAATTTAGAGGTAATCAGATCCAAGAACGAAGAATTTAAAGTAGCCCTAAGCAACAAGTTCGAGGCCTTAGACGAAAACGGTGACAATGTAGAGGAAATGAACAAAACCATAACGAAAACAATCCTTGAAACAGCGATAGAAGTCGGGGGTACAACAACTAAGCAAACAACAAGTAAGTTGTCCCAATCTACCAAGGACTTAATAAAAAAACGCCAACAAATGAAAGTAACTTCGCCAAAAGATAAGATTGAATTCGCAGAACTATCAAAATTGATCAATAAAGCCAGGCAAAGAGATGTAAGAAACTTTAACACGAGAGAAATAGAGAAAGCTGTAGAGAAAGGCACCAGCATTAAAACGGTCAAAAAGAAACTGCACTTAGGGCAAAACAAAATGCATGCGCTAAAGGATAAACAAGGTAACGTTATCAACAGTTTCAACGAAATAGTAAAAGTAGCAGAAGATTTCTACTCTGCACTGTACAGTTCTCAGACAGACCATACAACCTTAATAGAAATAGAATCTGAGGAGGACAATGAAATTCCATGTATAACCGCTGACGAAGTCAAAAAAGCTGTCAAAGGCATGTCCCGCGGTAAAGCAGCTGGTGAAGATGGTATAACAGCCGACTTGATTAAAGACGGAGGAGATATTATACTTGAAAAACTTGCATCGCTCTTCACGAAATGTGTCAAGACGTGTAATATACCACGCAGTTGGAAAAATGCGAATATAATCCTTATCCACAAGAAAGGTGACATAAAGGAGTTAAAGAATTATAGACCAATTAGCCTACTCCCAGTAATATACAAGCTATTTACAAAAGTAATTTCTACGAGGATAAGAGAAACACTTGACTTTAATCAACCGACAGAACAAGCTGGTTTTAGGAAAGGTTACTCGACAATGGACCACAGCCACGCCATCAACCTAGTAATTGAGAAGTACACGGAATATAACAAACCTCTTTATATGGCGTTTATCGACTACGAGAAAGCATTTGACTCGATAGAAATACAAGCAGTTCTAGAAGCTCTACGTAGACAAGGGGTACCTGACATATACGTGAAAACCATCAACAACATATACAAAGATTGCACAGCCACACCACTCCTACATGAGAAAAGCAGAGAAATCCCGATCGGGAGAGGCGTGAGACAAGGAGATACGATATCCCCGATGCTATTCACTGCATGTTTAGAGGAAATCTTTAAACGTCTAGACTGGGAAGACAAGGGAATTCGAATAGACGGAGAATATCTCAGCAATTTAAGATTCGCAGACGACATTGTGCTATTTAGCAATGATGGAGACGAACTACAAAACATGATTGATGACCTAAACAGGGAAAGTATTAAAATTGGATTAAGAATGAATAGGCAAAAGACCAAAGTTATGCTCAATAGCCTAGCTAAGGAACAGAAATTTAAAATCAACAATGAACCCTTACAATGTGTAAACGAATACGTATACCTGGGACAGTTAATAACAGGAACTCCTAACCATGAAAAAGAAATTCTCCGTAGAATAAGGTTGGGCTGGAGCGCATTCGGAAGGCATTATGAAATCATGACTGGAAACTTACCGCTCTCACTAAAACGAAAAGTATTCAATCACTGCATTCTCCCAGTACTAACGTACGGCGCAGAAACGTGGAGGATAACGAAAAAAACTAGAGATAAAACTAAGGAGCACGCAACGTGCAATGGAAAGAAAAATGTTGGGGGTAACGCTAAGAGATAAAAAACGAGCGGAATGGATCAGAGAACAGACAGGAATAGCCGATATTATATCAATTAAAAGAAAGAAGTGGACCTGGGCAGGACATGTCATGAGGAGGAAAGATAACAGATGGACAGTAAGAGCAACGGAATGGATACCAAGAGAGGGAAAACTTAACAGAGGCAGGCAAAAGATTAGATGGAGCGATGAAATTAAAAAGTTTGCAGGCATAAAGTGGAACCAACTCGCTCAGGATAGGGTGGATTGGAAATCGTTGGGAGAGGCCTTCGTCCTGCAGTGGACCTAAACAGGCTGATGATGATGATGATGATGGCATTAAAAGGAGACTGATTCACTTTTTTTTTTTTAAATTGAGATTGTAGCGCTATTTCATAATTTTCTGTATGGTGAACTAAAAAAATCAGGCCAAAAATTTGCATAAACTTGAGCAAATGGCTCTATTTTGGCAAAAATGTGCAGCACGCATCATGGGCGGCAACGCAAACCTCTTCAGTACCCATGATTGGTTGAGGAACTTCTTGACGTCATCATGAGTGCCTCGCAGCAGCAGACTGCCACAGGTGGCACGCGTGCCATTCCTCTAGCCCGGCCAGCACTTCATGCCCCTGCGCGTTTTGTCAGTTCTCGCTGGATATAGGCATACTGCTATTATCACGGCTAACTGTAGCAATAACGAGTGCTGCACAACTACGTACTTGGTCGGCAGTGTTCAAGCATGTATATTTCATTCAGATGGTTCCGACAACGACAGGCTACCATTGCAGTCGACTAGAAGAACTTTGATACTCGTATCACAATCAGCTGGTATCCACGCCAGCCTGACATGCAGAGCCATGTATACAGCAATTCAGGACATATGCAATGAAGCATCCGAGCAAGTGAGCGGAGTGTAGGCTCTGCCCAGGTACAGCGCCCCTTTTAGCATGCATATAGAGTTGGAAAACTTCGTATGCTCCTCAAGAATTACAACACAAGCAACTTTGCATGATTCTGTTTCGTTTTGCACGAACATAATTCAATAATGCTACCCCTTCACAATGCGACAAACATGTGGGAAAAGTGCGGCGCCAGGAAGGCTCCACTACCAGCCAGAATATGACGCGGTAGAAATAGCTAGATAACAGCGTGACGAACGCTTGTTCTCAATCCAGCGGAAACTCATCAGCACGTACATTCGCAACATTACCTAAATTTTTATGTTGCGCCTCATGTGCGATTAGTTCTCAATTTCCTCAATGTTGCGACCATTAAGGGAAGCAAGTTGCTTTTATGCGGAAAAAAAGATGGGGGGGGGGGGGGGCAGTGTCGCTGTGTTTTCTTCAGCAGTTCTCGATCTTGTAAAGCGCTTGTGCTTCGGTAGAGGCAGTGTGCTTTTGACATCACGCTATTCAACAAGAAGAAATCTCGACTGTGAAAAAAATGTACTTTAACGGTGCCGAGCAAACTGATCGGCCGAGGGCAGGCCGCAGGATCGGCGTGGCGAGAACCGGCCAGTCGGTGCTGTACTGCCTCTTTAGAAACTTCAAGCGCATGCCGCACTACTTTGCTGGCGGCGAGATCCTCTAAATGCGAATAGAGAAAAGGGACCACGCTGCAGCTCAGTAGTGTATAGTCTTCATCAGCACGCATACCGACTGTATTCAAAACGGTTTTGGCATGTAGTCACTGTCTCGGAAGCGCTTTGAGCATAGCACACGTGCTCTTGTAGGACCCAGTTTCTCTCTCCTTAACAGCAATGACCCACTCAGAGGACATCTAGTCTTGAGGGAACTTGGGAAATACTGCTGCCCCGCAAACTTAGACATTGTTGCAGCTGAAGGACGCACGGAACCTCAGTATGGCAAGCCCACTTCATGAAATCATCATGTAGGCGCAAAGGCTATACTCTAACATAATCCACGAACATGCTATCGCAAAAATCTCCAAGTATGACAACAAAGCAGCACAGTGCCGAGAAGCCAGTGCGAGCTCCCCTACTGACGCTGTGCTGTGCCTTAAAGCCGCAAACCTATGCAGCCACATTGCTTGCCCTCCAAGTAACGTCACTTCTTCGTGTTTGACACTGTCATCGTAAGGCGCTCCCACAGGCCAAGTTTGCGCGCCTTATATTGCTCTTATTTAAATATTGCGAGAAAACCATCCTAGGCACGTTATACGAGGTCACAGATTCCGCATTTCCATGACATTTGAGAATAAAACCACTTCAGTGCCCCTTCAAGGTAACCAAAACACACGCACCTCAGTGCCAAAAAAGCAGCCCATAGCTTCACAAGAACTTATGTGAGCAGCCATGCAAACTTCACCAGACGGCAGATGTCTTTTACAGGACAAGCTTCATTCATATCAAAGCTTTAGATTATTCACTTAGCTACAACTATTCAGGCACAGTGACAACAGTAAGAAGTACATGATACAAACAGCACTCTTAATTTAAGTGGGCTGACAGCCAATAGCAGAAATCTGCTCCATGGTGAAACAGCAGCTGTTTATGGCCTGCAAAGCCCAATAAGGTAGCTGTTTGGCAAGTATGTGCTGGAAAACAATTAACACGAGTCCCTCGTAATATGAAGATCAGGCATTAACCTATACAGTAGACACTCAATAATTTATCTTTGATATTGAAATCTTCAGCTAATTCAAACAAATTTGAAATTTTTGGTTGGCCTGCAACGTTTCCAATGTATGCAATAGGAGCTTAAATCAAAGTGCACTATTAGGTAGCTCTATTAATTTATGCTTATTCCTTATCCTTACGAGAAATACTAGCTGCTTCCATTCCTTCCAAATACCTGAACATTCATGCTACGTATTTGAGAAAGCCAGAAATAAAGCCTTATGCAGTCGAAGCCACTAGCAGAAAACGAAAACAGTGATGTGACAACAACACTATACCTGGCGACAACTTTCTGTGGCAGCACAGCGAAGGCTACAGAGCCGAAGCACGCACATTTTTGCTACGCTCCCGCATGTAGTCCACAAACGCTAACTTTTGCACAATACATAGCGCAACACAAGACATGTCACCTGTCTACAATGAAATAATTTAGAAAGGTTGCCTTGTAATCAAATTTTGTTCTTTGCTGTTTCTGGTTTTCTGGTTTCTGCGGTCAGTTCCACGTTTTCCTTACCCTCAAAACAACGATGGCGTCGCTCGGTTCAAGCAGGTTCGCGTCGCAGCGCGCAAGCGATCATAAGCGAGTGTTGGTCGGCTGGTGTGAATTCATCGTAGAAAGTGAAGCGAAGACAGTGATGTGTTTCAAAATATCATGTTGTATGGATACAACCTCGAGGAAAGGAGTTGTACTGCGTGCAAGCGATGTTACCAGCGCGAGTTGGTCCCACGCCGCGATGACCACTTCGACACCGCAGTGACCCACCCATCTTCAGCAAGTCTGCTAACTTGCAAGCAATGCTGCTATTAGGAACAGTACGTAAAATAAATGGCTCATTTCATTTGCCTGATTGGATATACATGGTTGGTATTTCGGGTTGTTTATTGCCGCTGATACGGTCATTCAGAATGTGCATCTGGTGAAAAAGAGCGCCGCGCATTGCGTGCGAAAGCGTACGCATCTGTGTCAGCAGTTGGAAGTGTTTTTGGCGCTTTGCAATGACAGCGTTCCACTTTGCTCAAAAACTGCGTTATTGGCAACAACCAGTGAAGGTGTGTGTCTCTCTCGCTTGGACTTGCAAACTCGAAATGCGCACACCTGTGGGAAGGTGGCAACATACTCAGCTACCCGTCGGCGGCGACGCGTACCCTGCCAACTCGCAGGAGAGCCTCGTGAAAGTTACTGAAGTTATTGCGTCATAGAAATGAGAATAGCGACTCTGTATGCAACGGAATTGATGAAATGGCTTGTTGCCTGCATGTGAGGTGTATAATTGCACAGCTTCCTCGCGACTTCCAGAGAATTTAATAAAACTGCTTATTCAAACAAACCGGATTCTTTAGCGTTCCTACATTCCCCCGCAGTACACGATCTTCCAAAAAACGAGAAAAAATGGGAGTTGCAAATCGTTGTGTACAAGGTGCGCGTTTCCATGCATATTTGAATGAGTGGCTGGCATATCAGCGTATATTACATTGGGGTTATTTCGAGTTAAAGTTATAAATAACCAACGACTTAGATTTTCCCTACCGCTATAAAACTTCATATAACGCGGAGCGTGGGAGGCGGGGTTCACTTTAAACTGGCACCCTCAAAACGCATGATGGATGCGCTTGCAAAACCGAAATCAAAATCTCGCGCGAACGGACTACTTGGCGTATTAACACGTACAGAAGCTCCGCCCACGTAGCCTTGGCTGTGCTGCCACAGAAAGTTGTTGCCAGGTATAGTGATAAGTGGACATCACTGCTTTTTCCAATACGTTACTCAGAGCATCGATAATTCAAACGAAATTATGGGGTCACTTTAAGTTTGTATTATGAGACTACTGCAAATAAAGGCCTCCTTCCATTTACATAAGTAGGTGAAGGTGTTGTGGCACAATGTTGGGGATCCTCACGGGCAGAAAATTTTTATTCTAGCCCCTTTTATTTTCTTTTCCTGGTGGGGTCAGGGCTGTTACGATCTAGAGCTGTGCCTATACCATAAAAAGGACTGATCAGAAATCGGGAGTTTAATTTGTTTATTTCCATGTGAAAAATCCCTAAATGTGCGACATATTTAGTGCACAAAGAAAAAACATCACAATGCAAATTTACTGGTACTGTGCACAATAAAAATGGCTCTGCCAATTGCAGTCCAAATCTGTTCATATTCACAAAGACTAGAAAATAGATGAACATCACTGTAATGAACAATGATATATTGACGTATCAGTTGTACTGAAGTAAATACAACCCTTTGGTTGGTCGTGCTGCACTTCAGCGACTTGTGTTATAACAGACGAAAAACATAAAAGCCCGCACAATATAGTCTATAACTAAAGAATCTCCGCTTAGTGAGAAGCTCATAACTCGAAAGATAGCACAAAAATCAAAATAAATATTGGAAGTATTGACAACCACATTACATGAAGTTGTGGAAGTTACGGTCACCTAGAGAGGGGGAAAAAGCACATCTGACTGGTTGTACTGTTTACCAATGAATAGTGTAGAGTGTGTTCAGATAAGCACAGACCAAGAGGGGTCCTGACTATTTTTTGTTTTCAGCGAAATTTTTATATGAGGTGGGCAAATGTGTCCTTAGAAAGGAATCAAGCTTCGTTTTGGGAAAAGCTGCGCAAATTTCTCTAAAAAAATTCATATTTCACTAGAGGTGCAAAAAAGCACTTTCGCGTGTTACAGATGTTGCAAGTTTGAAGGCCTATAATTCTGTAACTAGCGTATTTTACATGTCAGGATTTTTCGTACTTATATTACGCAAGTTGTACTTTTGGGCCACTAAAACTTGGAATTATGTCGTTTATGGTGCATTTTTCAAAAATCCCCAAACTTTGATTTTGGAGTAACTGCCTCTGGCTGGCTCTGATTTCAAAGGTCTTTTTTTGCCGGTTCACCCTTATGAAAATGAATGTTGAGAGTAATGTCTACCTAATGAACTCTTAATGTTACATTAGAGAGTCATTAGACTTGCAATGCCTAATGTCATCCGACATTACATTCATATCAAAGACCTTAATGTCAATGCACATGGGGATTTCTGGTGCCAGTAGCAATCAGGGAGCGTAATGTCAAAGCACATGAGGTTTCCTGGGCCAGTACTAAGTGTTTCATTGCAGTACCTATTGAGAAAAACAAACACGCCATCACAAATGCAACGATCTAAGGGTCGAAACCCTGGGTCCTGGGTTCCAAACCCAGAGCCCATTTCATGAGATGAGTCCAAACTAATTGCATCAATTCTTTAGTTTGCATGCCTTTTGCCGAGTCACTGTCATTTTTGCTGAGCCATGCTCATCATGACCTACTTCTACGATCATCCTTTAGCGCTTCCTTCACTTCGTAACTACGTTCGATCACATTCCACCAGCTTGCGAGTTTTAACCTTTTTTGCTGAGTCACTGTCATTTCTGCTGAATTATGGAGATTATTGAGCATACTATGTTTTGCCACCATTATTATTACCATTATAACCTTATTTGTGTCAATTACAAACACATATTCATTCTTGGACACTCATGGTTATTTTGGCCTATTTCTAAGCTTTACCATGCTTGTTATCAGAATTTGATAATTATCATGATCGTGTGTTCTTATTTATAGTCATTGCTTATTATTTATATATAATAATGCAACGTTTGTAATGGTCTTACGAAGTTAACTATTTTTTTAAGTATCTTTGGCAGATTTATTAGCGCCTTCTTGATGAGCAAGAGTGGCCCCCTTCCTTCCCACCACTTTTAATGATGCTTCTGAGTTCTCTTTCAATGCTCCCTACTAAATCTTCTGTTCCCGTTAAACAGCTGCAAGTGTTCAAAAGCCCTCCAATACGGCGTTCCTCCCCTTTCCACTCTCATTTCCTTTCCCCCACCACCAAGGACGCTCAGCCATTCTTGCCGTGGTCCTATGCGTTTCACTTTCTTTCTATTCATGAATCTCAGCTCTCCCTACTCCGTAGTCCTTTCCTGAACGAAATCACAATTATTTGGCCGTGCCTCCTATACTAATTTTAGGGCAAAGGAGTGCATGCATCTGTCACAAATGATAGTCTGTTTCCCGCATCATGGTAGTAATAGAGTTACTGTATGTGCTCCCTACGGGAGCAGAGTTGCACATAGCTCTGCCATCTTGCACATTCATTCGCGTTAAGAAGGAACGCCCTTCTTCTCGAATGTAGGAGATGGCACGGCTCTGTGGTAGCATGCGCTTTCTCACTCGCTTATTCCATGTCACTGCCGGAAAGATTTCCGATTCCAAAAAGGAAACAGGAAGGGGACTCGAACAAACAATCAATTTATCAATTTATACACAAGTGGTGTTATAAACAGTTCGATGGCCCAAGCTTACTATCGGTATAAGTATTTTCTTAATATCAAATGATAATACCATTCAGGACAAAATAAAATTAACAAAATGCTCGTTTCAGATCGTTATTGATGCAGCTCTATGAAAGGTAAAATAGGCACTTTGAAAAACAACGAACACAGATAAACCAAAGCAAGGAAAAAATTATCTGCCGGGAGAATTTTACGCATCTACGTATATCTGGCGTAGTATAGAAACTGGATGCGGCTTCAAAATTTTATGCTGCGTAGCGCTCCGCACATATTCACACGTGCACATTTATCTTCTTTCCGGTCTAATTTTTGTCACCGGCTTGCCAGCTGTTACTAAGGGGGCGTGAGCCCTGCATATCATGAACGTTTATGCCTACTATATAGCAAAAATGTTAATGAGAGTTACAATTAACCTATGTGATCAGATTTTGTCTGTGGCCTGTGTAGGGGCGTATATTCTAAAACGCACTGTTAAGCTGAAAGAAATAATTGGTCGCACTGAGCTGCCTAGATAACTTGTAGTGCTGGTTTCGACGGCTGACCACGATCATTTGATCATTTTGCTTCAAGTGTCAGTTCCTCTTTTATTTATATTTGTGTGTGTGTGTGTGTGTTTGGAAATGTTTGAAAAAAATGCTTGTTCTGAGCCTTGAAAAACACAAGCAGGTGAAAAGAGCTGGCGATTGCAACACCGATATCCAGTTTAGCGAATCGCAGATTTGGCACTGCCTTGTTCTCTCACTATCAACCCCAGCTTATTCTGAAAACATTTATTCATGAAAAATTCAAGGCATCTAGTAGTTCGGTGTGACCTACACAGTGGTGAACGTATCTCCTGCGTGTTAGTGTAATGCCCATAAAACCAGTTCATGTGTGGGATAAATGCAACCTATGATGATGCCATTTACTAACATAGAAAATTCAGATTTATTTCATCAAGGAGTAAGCAGTACATACAGTCTGTTTGCACAGAGAATTGCCAAGAACTCCTGTTGACTTTGTTCTTTTTTTCATGCAGGGCACACATGAAGCAATTTTTCTGACAAGCAACCTGCACGTCGCAAAGAGTATATCATGTCTTTTAAAGGAGTACCGACACGATTTTTCGGCAGCTCAATATGTACATTTTTCGTTTTATAGCCATGTATTGTTAACGCCCTCCGCACACGGAAGCCAGGAAACAAGTACGAGATATTTTATTTTGGTTTTAAAGTTTTCGTCGCCCAGCACTGCACGCCAGCCCCAGTGCAATGGACACCACAATGACGTATGAGCACAGTCTATAAAAACCGCCGAAATCACTGTCAGAGTCACTGGACGACCATAAAATTGTCGTTTGCATGTGCTGCGTGTAATTGACCACAGACGACAGAGTTGCAGCGACACTATCACGAATTTCTGTCCCTACGTGACTCAGACATCGACGATGTTGATACGCGACTAGGAAACCGCACCGTCGAAATCGAAACGGAAAAGTGGGCTTTTAAGGAAGCCGTATTAAAAATATATTCATTGTCTTGCGAGGCACCATCATGCTCTTTTTGGGGTTCTCCACGCCAGTGCTTTCATTTACAGCAATAATACGAGAATGTCAAAAATTCATGTCAGTACTCCTTTAAGTTGGGAGAATAATACTGGTGTCACACGGGCGTTTCGAAGGCCTTCAAACCGATAGTCAATCGACTCAAAGGTCAAGTTTGAGCTGCTACACGGGCGGTTTCAATGGCCGTCGAGTCAATAGTCTATCGAGTCAACTGAGCAGCCCACAACTCCTTTGAGATTTCGAAGGCCATTGAACGACGGAAGCGGAAGCAGCGCGAACTCCGAGACTTGGCGCACCGGCAGCTCCCGCACGCGCTAGTTTCTGAGGCCATGGCCCTATTTATGTCGTATCAACACTCTCATAACATTGCATTAGTTCTAGATCGAATACGTCGTCACCGCTATAAAAAACAAACGCCATGCAGCTGGTGGGAAACACTACGTGTAGCGTCATCTAGTGCCTATGAATCAAAGTACTTTTGACGCTCACGCTATGGACTTAGATTTAGCAGTGTCAAAATCGGCACGTTTTCTGAATAACGACTGCAAAACGTCAAGCATACTTTGTCCCTTTTGGTACATGAGATTAAGAGAAGGCTCAATTTAAAGTTTGTTTCTTGCCGTCGGTGCGAATAGCAAGCAACTAGTGCGAATTGGAATTGAAGCGGGTGCCTTGGTTGCCGCCATGTTGTTGCGAAATCACTGGGCGACTCAACGGCCGTTCAAAACTACCGTGTAGCAGCGCCAGAATGTATTTTGAGTCGATAGAGTTGTGGGCTTTTCGAAGGTCATCGACTCGAAGGCCTTCCAATGTGCCCGTGTGACACAGGTATAAGTAAAAAGAAAAGTAACTATGAGAGCTGTAACCATGCAAGTACCATGACTATTTTCTTTTCATTTAATGCCTTTGTGTGCTTCCTCATAAATAAAGCTTGTTTATATTTTCATTGGTTGAGGAATGTCCAAGCCCAGCACAAGTGCAGAAGGTGCGTCATTTCACTTTTGATACTTGGGTGGAAATATATCACTAAGCAAATACAGTGCCATGCAAAAGTAATACATGGTATAACAGGAGCACATCATGTGTGGTACCTGATTTGTTGCAGAATATCATCATGTCATTGGCCGCATCGCATAAACTTGGCCTAGGATACTACAATAAAGTTTCAAGTCATGCCGACTAGAAAATAACTCCTCCGAAATGGTGGTGGCCAATATGGCATTGAAATACATTAGGAATGCATAATTCTACAGGAACACATTAGAAAGACAAATGACTAATGTCAGGTCATTGCGTGCTTTATAGAAAATCAAGTTGTCGAGACTCATCAGAAATACGGTGGCCAATGTGGTTTTGAATGACACTAGGAATACATTAAAACATTCCAAAGGAACACATTAGAAACTCAATAGATTCTAATGTCAAGAGTGGTTATGTGCTCTATAGAAAATCAAGTGTCAAGACTAATCAGAATGATGGTGGCCAATATGGTTTTGAATGACATTAGAAATACATTAAAACAATCCTAAGGAATACATGAGAAACTCAATAGATTCTAATGTCAAGAGTCGTTATGTGCTCATTAGAAAGTCTGCTGTGGAGATGCATCAGAATAACGGTGGCCAATATGGTTTTGAAAGACATTACAAATACATTAAAAAATTCCAAAGGAGCACATTAGAAAGTCATATGACTAATGTCAAAACTCATTAGACTTTCACAAGAAACTCATTTCAAATTTTCATAAGGGTAACTATTAAGTTTTGTATTAAGTGTTCCATTTCTGATATGTAACATGCCCCTCCCCTCTGTAATGTGCAAGCCCTGAGGGAATAAATAAATAAATAAATAAAATAAAGCAGTGATGCTGAATATATTTCTGTCATGTCTCTCAAAGGTGTTCTACATGTTGAAATAAAAATACGTGATTAAACAAAAAAATCGTTTCGTTGAAAAATCCCAAAAGTGCCTAAACTGCAGAAACACCAAAAATTGAGATATTTCAAAGGATATTTTAAAAAACTAATGACCCCAACTTTCATGCAAAATTTCAGAATGCAGAAAAATGCCTCAAAATTTCTTCCGCAAAAATATGTTGCATTATTTTGTTCTAAATGAGAAAATTCAGCCTGTTTCTGGACCTATGTATGGCTACCTAACAATGCGCTGCGTCATAACAATAAAAATCGTAGATACATAGATTTTTTTACCAGACTGTCTTTGATGTTACAAAGATGGGGGAATCAGGGTGTCTTCGTTATTATCTTGAGTCGTGAAATATTGTGTACTGAATTAACAGGACTCCTGTATCATGCCCTTGCGTTGATATAGCGGGGTCACGATAGCGTGTATGCTGCAGTATCTTATTTTTATTTTTGACTACTGGGATTAATGCAATGTACTTTCGACATGAATATTTATTAACACGTGTAGCATACTGGCTGCAGTGCTTTGTCCGTTCATAAATTATGGGCGAGCCTAGCGAAAATGTTGATGGCACTTCAGTGGATGAACTGGTTAGTAGGAGAGACGAGGGCTCACAAAGTGGGTCCCCGATTTTTTTTTTTTTATTTTACTGCAATCTTCATATGTATAAGATCCTAACGTAAGCGAGGTGAAAACCTCGTTAATAAGTTGAAAAACGTCGTAACTTTAAAAGTGAGTAGCATAGAGAACAAAGCTTTCTATCTGTTAGCTATTTTACTTCACAGAGGCGTCGCGTTGCTTTGATGCCTCCACACATCCACCTTGTTTTTCCTTCAAATTAAAGGACAAATTCGAAAACGGAGGCCATGAAGAGTAAACTTCACTCCTATTTTTTATTTAAGAGCTGTTGCTCTAAAGCTACATGTGGACCACCTCTTGATGAACATCCTACAGAAAGTACCATTCTATACTTTAATTAGTATAAAGGCATTTGTAGTTGACAGGGTTACTACACACCGTTAAATCAGCATGACATCAAGGTAATTATCAAGGCCAATGTGGGTTACTTAACCTGATACCATTTATCAAGAAATTAATATCGGAGTGATTAGACATAACTGTAAGGACATACAGGCTATCTGAACATTAGTGCAATATGCAATTATTTAAAATATGTTATGAGGCTGATATAGCTTGATTAACTTTATAAGCTGAGTGCACCAAACGGGTCAAGGGGGAGGTTGTGCGGAAACCACAAAACTGCAAGAACGAGAACTCTTGCCTCAAGTTACGTAAGGGTCTTATTGGCGTTATGGCATTATGTACAACCAGTAACAATTACCTGAGCAAGCAAGTCTCGCAAACTGTTTCTTCAACGCTTCTTCCACTCTGTGTTTGCACATCGTGCTACATACAAAGCAGTTTCTTGTTCAGATTTTATGTTCTTCCACGTGTGGGTTGACTATTCCTTGAGCCCGCTTGACACACTCCCATTCACCTTTCTTCTGTTGTCTGAAGGCTTCTACTTCATTCTTGTCTATGTGCAGTAGGAAAACATTTTTAAGTTTACAAGACACAACCTTCACAAATCGCTTGCGCACTGAATGACCTCGGTGGCTGGTGATTCGCAGGTTATGCAGTGTGGTTTGGTGTTTCACAAGACCATCGACACCATCGTAGGCATTTTTTCCGTGCCCCGTAGCAGAAAAAATCCACTTTGTCTGCGTTGCAACTCATGCAGTTGGAGCAGATTCTTAAAATGAGCTGCTGCTCCATCACTAACGAGTGTTAATTTGGTGTAAATGGGAGCATAATCTTCAATGTGCTCCATAATTTTTTTGAGAGCCAAGGAATCGTGGCAGACATCGTCACTAATTACAGCATAATTCCATGTGCACTTTCTTTGCCAATGGTATGACTGTACTTCACCCAGGAGTAAAACTGACCAGTTTTCTGCAAAGTCGAGGAGAAAAACAATCGAACCCCTTTCAAAACACTGCTTTGCCTCATGCATGGCATTCGCTTGCGTGCACCTGAGGTAGTTGTGAGGGATCCATTTCATTCTGACATTTTGAAACTCTTTTAGGAAGGCTTCAGGCATCATTGTCTTCTTGATGAGCTCTCCAGATTCCCAAGTAGTAACCACAATCTCTTCCTGCAGTGCAATGTCAAGAGTTTCCAGAGTCAGGCCTTTCTTGAGTGGGCACTGTTCACACTCGCCTAACAAACATTCAATGCTAGGCTGCGGGCACACACAGAGTGCCTGTACATCTTCGGTCGACATCGAATACCCCGAAGCACTTCGAATTGCAATTAGGCAGAGCTTGAAATTTGCACAGTATACACAGACACACACCTCACGATGTGGTGAGCACACAACCCATTCTGGGTGCAAAGGTACGAATTTTGTCAGGCCAACCGCTGAATCCGGATTCGCATGTTTGTAGACTGAATATGTCTCCCGCAGAGACCGAGTCATGTAACGCTTCGCAACAAATCTTGTGTTTCCACCCTTACGAACACACACGACATCCTTCTTATTTGGACTCTGCCTGGAAGAGTGAAGCTCATCCTTTGTGTAGTAATCAAGAATTCGCTTGATGTCTTGTTTGCTGAACTTCCCTCTGGTGTATGGTTCCAAAAGGCACCACACACCATGTACAGCAGCAGACTTTCTGGCCTTTATAATTACATGCTTCGTTACCTCTGGTATGAAGCATTGCACGTCTTTTATGGTGAGGCTCAAAGGTATCAAGGCAAGGAGACGGTAGCGCTTTCAAAAGATGTACACTTGATGTACGCATGCAAAGGTTCGTCTGCCAACTGGCACAGGCGCAACTGCTGCGCGGAGATGAAATGTCTTTAATGTTGTACGCTGTGTGGATTCCGGAGCGAATGTTTCTAACAGCAGCAGCCGTAATTTGCTTCACCTTTCTCTTGACATACGAGCCTTTTCGCTTTCTTTATAGCCCTGGGAGGCTTTAGTGGTGACAGAGCTGATGTGGTACAAATGGCCGCATTGATGCTTTCCACAACTTCGGCTGTGGTATGGAAGCTGTCACTAGAATGACTAGAGTCTTCCATATTTCCGACGCATTCTTTAAATTCCTAAAGCAATTTTGGCACAGGACGTGCGATTCATGCACTTCGAGGTCTCTGTCGGCTTGCAGCACTTTCCTCAGGCCGTCAATTCCCAAGTCTTTCACTGTGCGAAAATTCCCTTGATATCTGATCTTCCGCTTGTGCCACCTTAAGTAGTTGGCGCAGTAGATACGGTGTGGAAATTTGGCCATAGGACTTTGCCACGCTGAGCAACTAGCGGGCTGTTGGTACGTGATACAATTTGTAGCGGTGAGTATCAGGAAAACTCACTTGGGCATGCTAGAAGCTTTGAGTGAAGAACGCAGCAAAGCAATCAGCAGCACATCTCATCACACCATCTGGGTAATCATTTCGAACACAGCTGCTTCCTGCATGGTTCTTTCACTAGGTGCTATCCACCTAGTGAACACTCCATTGAAGCAGCAAATCCATCCCCAGTCTGCCCTGAAGCAAATGACGCACTCACGTCACAGCGTTCTCATATAGGTGACCGGTAAACGAGCGATGGACTGTAGGGCGCGCTGTCTGCTTACGGCTTCTGGTTCGCAGCTAGCAGACGACAAGCTGCTCGGGCATATGTCAGTGCTTGCAGTGCGCTGCAAGCTCATTGCAAGTGCGCTGCAAGTACACCACACTGCAAGCATGCAAGCGCTGCAGCACTTGCAGTGCTTATCACGCGCTGTCACCCGGTAGCTGGCACACTGGAAAACTGGGTGGCTGCTCCAACTACAGTGTTAAGAGAAAGTGCATGTGTAGGCTTCCACGCAATGAGGGAAGGAAAATCAAATGAGCTGTGGCTGTCCATAGTCACAACGACTCGTGGCCTTTGGATACCGCATACATTGCAGGGTAAACCGGCAAAAAAAGACCTTTGAAACCGGAGCCAGCCAGAGGCAGTTACTCCAAAATCAAAGTTTGGGGATTTTTGAAAAATGCACCATAAACGACATAAATCTAAGTTTTAGTGGCACAAAAGTAAAACTTGCGTAATATAAATGCGAAGAATCCCGGCGTGTAAAGTACGCTAGTTTCAGAATTATAGGCCTTCAAACTTGCAACATCTGTAACATGCGAAAGTGTTCTTTTGCACCTGTAGTAAAATATGAATTTTTGTAGAGAAATTTGCGCCATATTTCCCAAAACGAAGCTTGATTCCTTTCTAAGGATACATTTGCCTACCTCATATAAAAATTTCGTTGAAAACACAAAATAGTCGGGACCAGTCTTGGTCTGTCCTTATCTGAACACACCCTGTAGATGAAATGGAGCTTGCCAGGAGGCTGAGAACCTATCTGGAGAAACTGCCGATGACCATAACTGCAGAATAATGTGTTTTTGTAGTTATGATTTTTGCACGAGCCAGACTGATGTTTTGGATACTGGATATAATAAGTCTAATTTAAGGACCCAATACCACTTATTAGTTTTGCCAGTAGTTATTTAAAACTTAACACTTTTACTGCATGCCTACTTTACAACAAGTCAAATTTCAAAAGACCTTGTATTTAATTTCTCGCTTTTCCACACTTAATATTATAACAATGTTTCAGAGACATGCAAGTGGGTACCACATGGGTATCAAATTTTAGCCGAAAAAAAAACCCCCAAGTCTGTGTAGAGGACACAGCACGGTGAGCTAGATTTCATTGCACACTGCTTCTCTCTTCTCTCCCACCCTCTTCAGTTTCCATTGTCTGCTTTTTCTGCTTACTCTTTGCTGTCACCATCTTCTTCCTCTTCTGTGTAGTCTTCTTTCCATTGTAGCCTCGAATGGTTAGAATGAAAATAAAACTTATCGCATCTATCAGACAACGAAATTCGCTAAGCACCGCTAACGTTCTGTAAGGCCAGGCACACAGATTCTTGAGATTCAGCACATTAGTATAGCTTTAGCTTGTTTCACAGGCTTTGAAACGTAACACACCTTCTAATGGGTCTTTCTAATTGCTGGCTAACAAATGTCCCAGTCCTACAGTGAATGGGACAATTATGAGGGGTTACATTAACGTCATTAAATTGATGCTAGCATGGATTAGACTAATGAATCCAATTGAACCTGAAAATTCAGTTTGAAAAATTAACCATAAAATCTGATCTCAACTATATTTTAGCTTACACCGAACGAAAAATGAAGACTAAGGTTGGCGTTAAATGCTAATTCCATTTTCCCAGAAATGTGCTTTTGACAGCCAAAACCATAACGAGCGCATCTGTTCCCATTAGCAGGCACAGCAACTACCTACAGTTCGCTTGTTATACAATGCAAGCAGCAGCTTAGGGACATTGGATAATCCCTGCATATAGCAAAACAAGCAGATTTTACACACATGAGCACAATCATATTTCAGACTCGCCAGGGCGAGTGACCAAAAAAAAAAAAAAAAAACAATCGGCGGGCGATAGTATTTAGTGTACCTGCTTATTTACCATTCTTCATACTCAAGTGCAGACTGTGTACACTAATGCTCTTACAGAATCTCCAATGCCAGCAGTAAAGCACTAACATGGATGGCAGCTAAAAGAGGTGGGTGTCTGCACTACTTTATTGCCAAGGCAACAGTTGCCCTCTTCAGATAAGAGGCGAACAATGAATCTTCTTTAGGTTAAATAACGAGCCAGCATGACAATACAGGCAAATACCACATGCATGGTCACTTTCAATTCAAGGAAGTGCCAATAAGTAGCGTTCAATCTAGAAAGGAGTATCAATGTTGACTGTGCATCACATGGCTGCTTTTCATGCTTGCATTGTACAAAATCAATGGTCAGCTTAAAATCCGTGTGCTCAAAATGATTTTATTCGGCTCACTTCAGGCAAGGTAAGCTAGTAGCAAGATACACAACCTCTGCAGCTGTCCTAAGCCTTACCATGGTTAGCAAGGGCTACCGTACGTGCCAACCCACATAGAATAAAATCAATGGACAGCAACTGTTAACGCTGATCAAGCTCACATACAATGCACTCCTCTATGCTGCCTTCATTGTAGTTTGCAATTCACAACCAGCATGCTTGTCACACAATGCGCTCTGTGCGAAGCCAAGCAGCGAGTTCACGGCAATCAATAAAACTCATTTGTAACAAATTTGTGCATCTATCAACCCTGTTGTGCATTAACTAACAGATGTGCACCCAGCAGATTTCCTTGAGGTCCAGCAATCTTGGAAACTCCCTTATTGAGGCAAATGGTAGGAATGCTTAGTAGTGCTTGTGTTTTATAATGTGCCAATACACTGCTCAAACACTAGACTAACATAATTGAGTACTGCTAAGAGAATTCAAAACGTGCAATGAAAAACTTTAGTAGATTGGTACACATCGCCAATGTCAATAGTCCATCTTAAACAGTTTTGAACATCTTTTCATAAGATTACAGAGGAGTGCATGGGTGGAGGAGACAGTGCTGTGTTATTAAATGCAACTCCATCACATACTTCAAGAGAAATACATGAAAACAAGCTCTTTCTCATTCCACTACATTGTGGAAAGAGCAAGAGTATCAATCATTAAAGCTTATGTATGCTTCTACTTAAACGTGAGCAGAACATAAAACAGAATAACGGCTACATGAGCTCAAGTAACACCAAACTGCTCACCTTCGTTCTCTGTATTCAGCGTGTCTGCTTCACCCAATGGGGGCCCTGCAACATGACAAAGTAGATATTTCAGGATATGCGCATATGATAATTTAGTACAGTCGTCTAAATGTTCTGTGAACGGGGTACGACTGTCAATGCAACAGCGGGACAATACAATTCGGTTAAGGTACAGCTTTTACCACTTCTTCAGTACTATTGCACCTGTCACAGAACTATGTGGTATCGCAGAATTATCAAACCAATCCACTTCGATTTCAGGAATACATGAGGCACCTGGCAAGATCATTTGCCAGCCACCAACGTGGCCCGAGCTGGGCCCCACGTGTAAAACCTCCTCCCCGACATGGCGTCGCAGAATCACGCAACACACCTGCCGTTGTCGTGATTTGATAAGGACAAAACTGCAGGCCACGGTCTCGCGGCGCCTCTGGCCGCAAAGAAGACCGTAGGCTGCTGGGCGCTAACCCAATTACGCAACACACGATACATGGAACGAAGTATGACGCAGCAAGACAGCCCCAACGTGTAGGCAATGCAAACGAATTATGAGAATGTGTGCTGTCGGCAAGGCGCAAGTAATTTCAACGCCACGAACACTTGCCCATGATTTGAGTGAGCGTTACCGGTCACTGGCAAAGGGAATCAAGCTGCGTTAGGGTTAGAACCGAGAGCGGTTGAGAGTTATCCAGCTTTACACATGAAAAGTCTGCTGAAGTGCGCGCCTAGGGCAACGCCTGCTGCAGTGAACGCCCAAAGCAACGTGAGCGCTCTCGCATGGTCGCTCTCTCCACCCCCATGGGCGAGCCAGAGTGGCGTCCTCGCCGTTGGCGTTACCGGGACAATGGAAAGGCGCTCGCGTCAATCAAGACAAGCACGTCGCACGCTCCGTGCGTGCCACACTCACTGGAACTCCGTTTGTACCTACGTCAAACGAACCGATCAGCAGCAACTGTTAAAACGCGAACAATTGCTAAAGCATAGCGTGCGCTCCCGAAGTAAAGGGCACGCGGAGACTACAGTGAAAGTAAAAACATACAAAATTAACAGAACATGGCACGACAATTAAGCGCCACAGTGATGGTTTACTACACAGCGACAGCAACAATTTTCTTGATCCTACCCCACGATAAAGAGCGATCGGTTTCTGCCGCGACTACTCCAAAGCCAAACGAACTCGCGAAAAGCGGTGGGCAGCCTGCACAGGGCAACTTCAAATCTGAAGCCGCCGTAAGCCCAAAATTGTCAAAATTTCTCAAGAGATACAACGGTTACGCAGAAGCAGCTCAAAAGCGAACGCCGAAGCCTAAGACAAATATGGTAAGTCACAACTTACATGGTTCACTGGACAAACGCAAAAACAAGCAACTACGAGTACAGTGCCAAGAAGCGCAGCCCCACACGATTTTACCGATCAACCGCGTCACGCTGCCGGAGGCGTCGTCGTGCCAATGAAACTTCATCCAAGCGAGAAAGCGCGCGCTCAGCCCATCGAAGTAGTAACGTCGAATTCGGAGAAATGTTAAAGACGCCGAAAACACGCCTACGATCAAAAAGAAGCGAGCGAGCACTGTTTATTGACCTCGGGGGACTGTCAACACCGAAATTGATGTAGTGCCGCAGAGTAGCACACGTAAAACAGGGAAGGCACTATGCGGCATGGCACCTATGCACGAGCAGAAACTGCGGCGGGATGACTGGGACCGATCCTCAGCACACGAACCGATAACTAGAGAAGTCTCTATGAGCGCCATAGCGGCCGCCGCGGGCGGCCCTTTGAAGGGACAGGCCGCTAGGCCTAACTGCGCTTGGCAGTAGGCTTAGCCAGGCAGAGCAGTCAGTCCCCCGTAAGCACCGCACTTGAGACCGACGCGAGGACGCCGATGACGGATCGCAAGACGAGATCCAGATCGTCTGCGTACTCACTCTGATCCGCAACGAGGCCATCACCGTCGTCCGGCATTCCTGTAAAACGGCTCGCGTTTAGAGCACCCGTAGTCGCCGTGCCGCGCCATTGCAAGGGAGAATCGCGGCGGCGCCGTACACAACACCATGCTCACCCGCCATGTTCCTGCGAGCTATCCACGAGCACGCGAAGGTGGGCAAGAGAGCTCGGGAAAGACTGGCGAGGAGCATTTCCGAGCGACGACCCTCATTGGCCTCAGCACGACCTGGCGCCTTAGCACTCCTCCGCAGCCTCCGCGCACGCTCTCGCTGACAAAGTTCCTTCCGGTTCTTTCATTGGAGGAGGGAAGTGTGACGTCACTAGCCATCGCCAATCTGTGCGTTCGTCGGCCGCCGGGGCTGGGAGCGCCGAGGGCTGCTCTAGAGAATGCCCTCGCCCTTCTCTTCCACCTCCTCCGCACGCGCGCGCGCGCGTGCGAGGAAGACGCGCGTCGCTGGGGCGGAGACCCTCAAAATTTCCAGAAAACTTTCGCCCGGTGAGTAGCAAAAAAGGCGCAGATCTTTCGTCGACGTCTGAGACCAGGGGTAAACATAACCTCTCCGCGGCGTGTGCCACATTTTCGCAATGGTAAGACGCCGGCTTACTTATGCTCTTCCTCCTCGCTAGCATTTTCAGACTTCATTTCATGCATTTCACGATGCTCGAAGGCTGGAAACGCTTCATCACTGTGTCATTAATGTGACAGCTCACGAAGTCTGCCTTATAAGCACCTCCGGTAGGTCTTAAAGGAGTACTGACACGAATTTTTTACATTCTCGTATTGTTGCTGTAAATGAAAGCACTGTCGTAGAGAACCTAAAAAGAGTATCATGGTGCCTCGCAACGCAATGAATATATTTTTAATACGGCTCCCTTAAAAGCCCACTTTCGGTTTTGATTTCGAGGGGGCGGTTTCCTAGTGACGCGTCAACACAGTCGGACGTACACCTAAGTCATGTAGGGACAGCAATTCGTGATAGCGTCGCTGCAACTCTCGTCTGTAGTCGCTTTCACGTGGCGCACGCAAACAACGACAATTTCGCGGTCGTCCAGCGACTCTGAAAGCGATTTCGGCGATTTTTAATAGACTGTGTTCATACGTCATCGTAGTGTCCATTGCGCTGGGGCTGGGTTGCAGTGCTGGGCGACGAAAACCTTAAAACCAAACTAAAATATTTTGTACTTGTTTCGTGGCTTCCGTGTGCGGAGGGCGTTAACAATACACGGCTAGAGAGCGAAAAATGGATATTTTGCGCCGTCGCAAAATCGTGTCAGTACTCCTTTAACATTCGTCCACACACAAAGAATAACAATATATATGAAGCAGTTCGAACAAGCGAGCGTAAAACATTGTTAGAAGCACCATTTTTTTAATGAATAACACTGTTCTGATCTAAGCGCTGCAGGCGAATGCCAATATGGATGGAGGACTAATACAGAGCGTATACATGTTATACCCGTCACGCACAACAGCCACGATGTCCATTAGATTGGCTCTCACGGACCGATGTGAACACACTATAAATCAAGGAAACCAATTTTAGTTCGAACCATAAGCATCGAGGGAAATTTACTTTTAAGTGTAGCGGAGAAATAACAAAGTGAACGTGTGAGCCGTACTGTCTACCTTTCCCAAGAACGGGAATCGACATACATAAAGTGCACTCCTTCATTACATGTGCGCAATGAAAAAGAACTGAGGGTTTCCACCCAGACAGGTCGATGCGTTCTCCTGAAGTTCGCGAAACACAGTAGTCAAAAGGACGTGCCACCGGCCGGGGATCCAAATGTTGTGCACGTACATATTCCATAGATGCCCAACAAGTGAGCATGGCGACAGCCGCCGCCATAGCTGGTCATGGGAAAGAAAGGTGGACTCGATCGGTTCGCACAGGCAAGTTCTTCGTTCACTTTATTATTTCTGCACTACAGCATAATAATAAGAAGAAGAAGAATAGACTTCTCCCAATGCTCACAGTCTGCACAGCACTCGGGCCCCTTGGTTTTCCTACTCGGCTCATACATATACTGTCCCGACGCAATGCATCTGGTCCGGCAAATGAAACTGGTAATCCGCTCCAACACGCCACAGGCAAATTAGAGACAACGGATCCAAATGCGGCGCAATGTAATAATAATAATAATAATAGCGACTTTAGAGTGCGCCGAAATTACGCCGACGATATCGTACATGCCGCTCGCTGTTGATAAAGATAAGGAACCTGCAGCGACACCAACTAGATACAGAACACGTCTGACATTATCGCATAGCTTAGTGCGCTCATTTAACTATTTTGTCTCATTTCCGATCCGTTATTAATACGTCCTCAGTAAATTATTTGCGTTTCTACATCCGACATTTATTGATAGTTGGGGCACAACTTGAGTGCCCTCAAGAAGTGCCCACTTGTCGATGACTATATCATCATTATATATCAATGATGCGTATAGTCATGCAACAATACAGGCGATGGTCGCTTCGACCAAGGAGCACTGTACCGCACAGGGAAATAAATCTAGGCGGATTGAACTAGTATTCGACTCTGGCGTTGCACGTGCCATAATTGCGATCTGATAACAGGAGGCGTGCTGTAGCGGACGTCTACAGATCAACCCTCACTTCCTGGGGTTCCAAGACGCACGCGCTGCGCAGCCACGCTTGGCGAGTGCTGTCTACGAAGGCACGAGAAAGCCGCCAGCCCTCAACCATTCGCAACAACAGCCCGTGATCATGGCCTCTGGTCGGCATTCGAGTTTGTAGAAGCGCGCATGACCAGAAATAATCCCTATATCCGAAATTTATATATGCACGCATACAGACGCGCGAACAGATATCCAAAACGGTTGGACCTCACCCCCGAAATAAAAATTCACGCATATCCACGGAGTGAATGATGAGTGGGCGAAGCTCCGGAGGTTCATCGTAGATCGTGCCGAGTTCCGAATTAATTTAGTTAACGCGCACGCTACGAATCCTTATGGTTCAACTACGCACAAGTGAAATCTCCCACCGGCACTTCATTGCAAGTCAAGATCCAGTGCATATATATATATATATATATATATATATATATATATATATATATATATATGGGTGGCCGGTGAACGGTTCTCCAACGCGAGCAGTCGGTATTTTTCAATCAAGACACTCGCTAGAAGACGCTGCCTGCGTCAACGTTGTCTCTCGTGGGTGAGGGCGCGTTCTCCTTCTTTGCGAGCTGGTAGAGCGTTCACCGAAGAAAGATCGTTTCCATAGTCGACGCGCGCCTTTCGCTCTCTCTCTCTCTGTCTGTCTCTCTCACACAAGACAGCAGATGGAAGAGTGAGAGAGCTCGCACGCCGGGAGGCACGCGCCGAGGGCGAGCATCCCGTCGGCGCGAGGTGGCTACATACATACTACTACATGCATACTACTACAGAGGAGGGAACGACCCACACCCTAAGGAGCTTCGCCCCTAAAAGACCTGGCTACGCCTATGGCTGGCGGCACTTTACCTGCGAAGCCAGCACAATGGGTGACTAAGAGAATGGGCGCCGTCAAGGAAATCGCATACAGGGGAATGTCGGGTATACTGGATGCCTCCGGAGAGGAGAGCATTTGTCCCCAGCAAATGGATTTAATTGGGTCGTAGCCGCCATTAAATTGCACTTTGCGTCACATCTCCTCTCGATCGAAAACTCGCGGCGGTCTAGTGGTTATAGTGCTTGACTGCGGACTGTGGTCAAAATTTCCGGAGCCCTCCGCTACGGCTTGTCTCTCCCTTCCACTTTTTCGTTCGCTTTCACCCACCCCTGCGGACGCTGACCGTGCTCCCTACAAGGCCCGCAGAAGATATCGTCCCTTCCTTAACCGACCCACAGTTATTATTATGCTCGCGAATTCGTTCGGCAATTCAAAATGCATTAGCCATTCAGCAATACCATCTGACACAGCGATCACTATTGTCTTAAAGGTGCAATACAAAAAATTGGAAATGAGATGTATTTTCAAAGAACGCAAAGGTTCACTAAATAATCGAAAGGGCTAAGAAGAGCGACGCGTGCGCCGCCGTGCGGGCATGGCAAGAAATATGCAAAGTTTCAAGGATGCTTTGAAAAATCGGCAACTTCAGAACTCTGGGAGCACAGGGACTCCGGAACCGAAAGGGGGGGGGGGGGGGCAGTCACCCCCTTAACATTTTTCCGGAGGGGGCAGGGCCCCCGCCACACTTTCCGACCGTTTACTCTGAAATCAATTTTTTTTTTAGAATTTTCGAGCTAGCGATTGTGTGGCCAGTGCTTTCCAAAGCACGGGAACACACAACTACGCGGGTTGCGCGGTCTGCGCAGGTTTTCAGTACTTCCGAAATTTCCTAACGTTTTTAATGTGAAATAAGCGAGGATGCCAATATATGAAATTTAATACGGCTGAAATGAATTAAGCCATTATATGATGTCACGTAAAAGTACTCATTAATATTATATTCTACATAATTTAAATAAATTAGAATTGACAAATACTGAGAACAAATAAATAATAAACAAAACATACAAAGATAACAATATTCCCCCCCCCCCCCTTTTTTTTTTTCCCAAAAACGTTCGGGAGTCCGATACGCGCTCTCGCTTTTGCCTGCAAAACGCTGTTGAATGCAGGCATTTCAATCATTCGCTCATTCATTCAGTCAGCCTCATGTAAACCTCGTTTGCGTAAATTACATTAAGAAGACCACGGCAAGAACGTTACGTGTGTGCAGGCAAAGTGGCAAATAACACGCTGGGTTTTCAGGATAATGGGAAGTCCTACACTCTTAGCACGGTAACCTTTATTTTATTGTACAGGTACACAAAAATGTGAAAATATGCTCATTTACTAAAGGTTAAAGTGATTTAACCTTTAGTAAAGGAGCATATTTTCACATTTTTGTGTACCTATAAAATAAACTAAAGGTTACCATGCTAAGAGTGTAGTCACGAATACTTCGGCGGACAAAACACGTGCTCAATTTTTGCCTGCAAAGCGTAGAACCATTTCATTCATTCACCCGCTCGTTCAGCGCGTCATGTGCGCCAGCTTGTGCAGAAATGCTGGGTCCTCTAGAAACGCTGAACTGCAAGCGACTGCAAAGCGGCTGTTAGCAGCAGCCTTTCATTCATTCAGCGCCACGTGCTCCGGTTTGCGTAGGCATGCCGAATGGGAAGCCTCCGCGGGACGGCTGCACCAACATTCCTACCAGAACACCTGCAGCATTACGAGATGTTGCAGTGTCGTTCGCCAGAACGCCGTGCCCCTTTGCACTACGCGCGTGACGTAATGAACGACCGAGTGAACCACGTGGCTGTACGGTACGCGATCGCTAGCGGAGTCCGGCGAAGGAACGGTATGCACGCTGTGCATTATGCAATAAAAGCACAAAACACACACACACACACACATAAGAGGGGAGTTTACCTCTTTTTTGCGGAAGTTTCCGAGCGTGGAACGAAGCACAAACAAAAAGTGCTGCAAACTAGGGCCCAGCATGGTCAGTCGAAATAGCAGGTCATACGAGGGCTAGGCCTATATATCCCTCGACGGGGAAGGAGGGGCGATGGGGTGAGAGTCGAGCCCGTTGGTCAAGTTATCGGAAGAGGAACCTGCTCTTTCAAGTTCAAGCGGTTATTTACTCTCTCCTCGAAGCGATATGGCCTGGGGCTGTTTTGGACCAACAACACGTGCAGTCAGAGTCGCCAACACAGAGCAGTCAGATGTCGCCAATCACGGAACACGTCCCTTAGCGGCACCGACGCGTCGCCACGAGCAACAACGAGCGGCTATTTGATGTGAGCTAACGTTGTCCCTTCATACTTGTTGCTATTTGATGTGACCGGCTATTGATGTGAGGGAGCGTTGTCCCTACATTCTTGCTGCTTGGGCGAATCGCAGCGCTTGTCTTCTGGGGTGTTAAAGCAAACGGGACCGGTGCACTAACAGCGTACGTTCCGCCTCCATGGTGACTGTACATGTAAGTATTTAGGGCGTGTAAGAGAGCGAGAGGAATGACATACGGAAGGTCAGTTGCGAAAGAGGAACGCTTCATTGCGGAGGTCGCAAAATCCAACTGTGCGTCCACTGTGCAAAGCGGGGGTCATGTGCTTATAAAAAAAAAATGTTTTATTGCAGGGTATCCAAATGGTATTGCGCGTGCACGGTCATGGCACGGTCTTGCGTTCTTTTATACTTTCCTTGGGTGCGTCTGGCGAAGAGAAGAAAGTGAGGAGACAACAAAAAACGCGAGGCCCCGAGCGCTTGAGGGCGTTGGTACCAAGCGGCTCTGTGTACACACGTGCTTGCGCCCTTTTGTACCCTACTTGGGGGCAGAGAAACAACGATATATCACAGGAGCGCGATTTTCGAGCGACGGCGACAACAACCAACGACAGGATTTCCTGTCGCGGAGGTCCCTCCGTCGCTTGTCGTGTCGCCGTTTTCTGGAGAGCTAGAAAAGAGCGCTCGTCGCTGAGTGATTTCGCAACAACATGGCGGCAATCAAAGCGCCCGCTTCAATTTTAATTCACACTAGTTACTTGCTATTCGCACCGACGGCAAAAAGCAAACATTAAACTGAGTCTTCCCTCAATCTCACGCACCAAAGGGGACAAAATATTTGCGATGTTTTGCGGCCATTATTGAGAAAACGTGCTCATTTCGATACTGTTAGGCCCAAGTCGCTATACCGTGAGCATCAAAAGTGGTTTCATTCTTACACACCAGATGGTGCTGCATGCAATGAATCAAGAGGACGGTCGGACGTCTCGCATTGGGCGGCCATGGGAAGTCCACAAATGAGGCTGTTAAGGGGGACATGGGTGGTCTGACTTTGAGAGAAGTGAAGCTCAGAGTAAAATTAGGTACGAACAGAGATTAAGGAATATGAAAGAAAGTAGATGGACAGCGAAAGTATTCAGATGTTTGTAAAGGAAAAACGGTGACTCGCAATGGAAGAAGAGAACTAGAAGGCTGACCAGCAAGTATACAGCCAGCAATGAAACGGATGGGGCAACAAAGAGCGTTATAAGAACATGGTCAGAGCAGCGAAGTCGGATTGGATATAAAAGCAATGGAGAAGAAACCGGCATTGAGCAACTAAGAAAAGGGAAGGGAATTATGATAATTCAAAGGGAAGCGCTTTACTGTTTGAAGTAAGGTAAGGTTGCCTGAGAACCCGAAGTTACAGAGCGAAATTCAATAAAGAAGGGGATACATGTACGTGCTGTGGTAAAACTGGGGAAACGATAGATCATATTTTGATTGAATGTACAGATATCCACCCAGGTGTAGCTGTGGACAGTACCCAGGAGGAGGCCATGGGCTTCAAGGATAGCACGGGAAAGCTTAACATGCCGGCGATAGAGATAAGTAAAAGGCGCTTAGAGTATTGGTGGTGGAAATATATGGAGCAAACATAAACGCAAGGTAGTTCGAATAAGATTGTTACTTCACAGCGGAACGATGACTGATAAAATAGGTAGGCAAGGGGAAAAAATTGTTGTGAAAAAAATATGTGTGATTTGGGGAAACAAACGTTTGTAGGGGTTAAAATAAAGGTAGAGCTTCGTGGCCCGCGGGCTACCTCCCCATTATAAAGGGGATGCTCATAACATCCATCCATCCAACCACCCGCTAACGACATGACATTTGTTTTTGATGGCAACGGCGTATTTGTTCTAGAACTAATGCAGTAAGGTGAGAACGTTGGCCTCTCGTCGTTTCCAATATTTTTCACTGGTGTATGATGCTACTTATTACTACAACGACATAAATATGATGATGGCCTCCGAAATCTGCGCGCGCCGGAGCTGCCGGCGCGCGAGGTCTCGGAGGCCATGGTTTAGTACCACCATTATCTCTCTTCTCCTTTTTTTTTTCTTCTTTTTTTTTGCTTTGGCCTTGTCGTGCCGTTTGCATGTGGTTTCTCCAGACCGCGACGCGTCAGTGCGACAGTGTCTGCCCGTCACGTCGCTTGTCGCTGTCGTTAGAATATCGCGTGCATGTGGTCCATGCAAGAAGAATGGTGCGCTCGTGGAGGCGGAGGGTAAGAATAGAAAGGAGGGGAAAGACCTAGTGGGAAGAAAGTAACATTATTAGCAGAAAGGAAAAGGGAAATAAACAAGAGCCTTATGGGTGGAGCCCCTAGTCCAGTGCTCCACTGGCCTTCGCCGCCCGCCGGACTAGTAAATCCAGAAGCGTGTACTCAGAGTGTGAGATGGCGATTAATACCCCGTATTGCTCCTTTTCATTGCGCCTACAATCCCTAGATTTTTTTTTTTTTCGTTTCTAGGGACTTTAGCGTTGCCTAGAGACGTACCCAGGTGATCTGGTTTTCCTTTGCACCCCCATGAGATGTGAAATAGTGTTGTTCTGTCGCCACACCACGGACAAGTGTCTCTGTACAGTGTGACATGTATCTTACTTAATCTCGAAATGTGTGAGGAGACATTGGTTCGTATTTTTCTGAGGTCCATGGTGTCCTCCCTATCAAGGAATTCTCCCTATCAAGGATGCCATATTCTAGACGTGTGTAGTGCTACAACAACATTAGCACAACATAGTGTAGTGCTAATAACGTAAAATTTAAGCCTATTGATAACGTTGCACGGAGGGCACTCACAACGGCCGCGGCGTCCTGCAGCGAATCGATTCCCGTCTAGATTCTGAACCCGTGCTTTGAACAGTCGTATATTCCGCACGTGTTTCATTGGCGATTCAGGGACCCGCCATACAGTTGTGGCCACGACGTCGCTTTTCGCTGACCGTGATCACATCGTCGACGTTGAAAAAGGCCCGGCAGCGAGCTTGATAAAGCCAAGCTGCATGTCCTAACACAACATTCGGAAATGTCACTGCTGATCCGAGGGTCGCGGGATCGAATCCCGGCTGCGGCGGCTGCATTTCGATGGAGGCGAAATGTTGAAACCCGTGTGCTGTGCGGTGTCAGTGCACGTTAAAGAACCCCAGGTGGTCAAAATTTCCGGGACCCTCCACTACGGCGTCCCTCATAATCAGAGCTGGTTTTGGGACGTTAAACCCCACATAACAACAACAGAAATGTCACTGTGCGCGAGCGCAGTGCGAACGATAACTAGATAGCGGAATCGAGCTGCACTTGCACTATCGTTCTGCGTGCCGCACTTTGTATTGTAACAGTGGGTTTTTACAAGCTGAAACAAGCTCACGCACATACACTTTAACTCAGGGGAATATCTAGAATTTTTATTTGTATCGGAGGGGGTTACCCATGGTGTAACAGGAATGCAGGGTCGCGTGGATACCAAGTCGTTGGTTATCTGGATTTCCTTTTTTTCTTTTTTCCGAGGGAAGGGGGGGAGGGGGGGTTATAGCCCTGCGCTAACTGTACCCAGTGTGCGGCTGATTGCAAAACAAATCATTGATCGTATTATTGCCAAATTCGCTCCATCAAACGTTCTGAAACTCCTTGTCTAAAGTCTCTGGCTTCCTTAAAACACCATGTATGTGTTTTAACCGATAATAGTGCACTGCCATCGCAGCCACGTGGGCCTCAACATTTAGCCTCCATCGAAATGCATCCGCAGCGGCCGGGATTCGATCCCGTGACCTTCAGATCAGCAGCTGAGTGCCGCGGCCACTGCAGACCACCTTTACAGGGCAAATCATAACTGTACCCTACGGAGAATTCGCCTAGTATTCAATCGCTAATATAAACCTTAATAATAATTTATTGGGTTTACCGTGCCAAAACCATGATATGATTATGAGAGACGCCGTAGCGCCCCGCCACGGTGGTCTAGCGGCTATGGTACTCGGCTGCTGATCCGAGGGTCGCGGGATCGAATCCCGGCCGCGGCGGCTGCATTTCGATAGAGGCGAAATGTTGAGGCCCGTGTGCTGTGCGATGTCAGTGCACGTTAAAGAACCCCAGGTGGTCGCGATTTCCGGAGCCCTCCACTACGGCGTCTCCCATAAGCAGAGCTGGTTTTGGGACGTTAAACCCCACATAACAACAACAACAACAACAACAACAACAACAACAACAACAGAGACGCCGTAGTGAAGGGCTCTGGAAATTTTGACCACCTGGTGCTCTTTAACGTGCACTGACATCGCACGGTACACGGTCCTGTAGCATGTCGCCTCCATCGAAATGCGGCAAGCCGCGGCCGAGATTCCATCCCGCTACCCTCGGATCAGCAGCCGAGTTCCATCCACTAGACCACCGCGGCGGGTGAAAAATATAAACCCTGACGACGCAGAGTTCACCACGAAACGACGAGTTTAAATTAATAGTATAATTTCTTTTCGTTATTAACCGTATAATCAGTTATTCATAATTCTGTCACTCTGTCAAAATGGCGGCTGCATTTCGATGGAGGCGAAATGTTGAGGCCGTGTGCCTGTGCGATGTCAGTGCACGTAAAAGAACCCCAGGTGGTCGAAATTTCTGGAGCCCTGCGCTATGGCGCCTCTCATAAACATAAAGTGGTTTTGGGATGTTAAACCACAGAAATCAATCAAGTCAGTCTGAACCAAATGTTTAAGAAGACAATGACAAGTGCAACGCAAGCAATTTGAAATGTAACCTGCGCGTCCAGGCTACAAATATACGCAAGCTTTTGTGTTTGCGCGATGCGTGCGTGTGTGTGCGGGAGGGGGGTGGTGTTTAAGGCAAATTGTGGTGGTGTACCAAATTATTCATATACAAATGTGAGCATGCTGTTCTTTGCGTATCCTTGCTTGACTATTTATTACCTTATTTGGAGATCAAGGGTTCCTGCTTTCATTTCTCTCTCTCTCTCTCTGTCTGTGTGTGTGTGTGTGTGTGGAAGGGGGGGGGGGTAATGTATGGTAATGTACATATACCTCAAGAGATATCAAATCCCGCCGATTTTTTTTTTCCACGCTGCCTTTGCATACACAAGATCGTTTTAGGGAACAAGTGCTGTATGGCGAAACCTTATCTGCAGTTGCACTGAATGAGCGACAAATGGGTTTCCTATGACAGAATTCCAGATCAAGCGGATCTAAAATTTTGATGAACCTTTACTTAAGGAAAAATGGCAACTTGGTAGAGGCGATTAGGTTTTACGAGTCGCACGAAAGACTGAAAGATTTTAAAAGAGCATAGTCTCGATGTCACGGCGGCTTAGTGGTCAAAGGCGCTCAGTGTTTTATCTACGGTACATGTTGGAGTGCTGAGAAAGGTCGAGGATGCGGGTTCGATCCCCAGCCACGGCGGCCGTATTTCGATGGGGCTGAAACGCAGGAACACCCATGCATTAAGATTTAGAGATTATTAGGTTGCCACGAGTATACCGAGCGACATTCGTGGTTCTTGCGAACCACCTCCCGTTAAGAAAGTAAAACATCAAAAATGTGTATTATAAACCGTAAGAATTAGAGGACACGTTACAATTTATAATGCAAGGAGGAGGCGTGCAAAACACGGACACAAGTGAAGAGGAGTGGACAACACGAACGCTGATTATCAGCTGAAGATAGATTTTATAGGTTTTCATAGACAGATGCGGAATTTCCAGCGGGTGCATTTTCTAGAGATTCTTTCTACGTACTTAAAAGTCAACTCTGGTTGGGTACAGATAAGGCGTGTTTGCGCAGAAATCGGGGATTTGTATAGGTTCAAAGATTCCCCTATTCTTAGTGATCTTTACTTGAGCGAGTTTGATGGCCGCCTAAAGGAGGCCTTAGGTGACCACGTCATTTTGGTATTTCGTTACGTAGATGATTACTTGATTTTTTGTGGTGAGGGTGATTTTGAATCCGTTGTCACCTTTATAAGCGAACAATTTAAAGTTAATGGAGATCGTTTAAGATTTACGAAGGGACTGCCTCAGGGAAACGTACTACAATTCCTAAGTAGCTCTTTGACATTTGAACAAGATCAGGTGTGTTGGCGGTATACTCCCATAGAGCTTTTAAGCCGTTGAGAAACATTCAATCGAAGCATTCCAAAGCAGTAAAAAACGGAATAGCCATGTCGTGTCTGCAGTCATCTCTAACCAAATCATGTGCGCACCAATTAAACGCAAGCTTTAATGCGCAGGTCAAGCGCCTATTAGAAGCAAGTTATCCTGCTCCGCCACCGAGGTGGTTATGGCACTCGGCTGCTGATCCGAGGGTCGCGGGATCGAATCCCGGTCGCGGCGGCTGCATTTCTATGGAGGCGAAATGTTGAGGTCCGTGTACTGTGCGATGTCAGTGCACGTTAAAGAACCCCAGGTGGTCGAAATTTCCGGAGTCCTCCACTACGGTGTCTCTCATAATCACAGCTGGTTCTGGGACGTAAAACCCCAGAAATCAATCAAGAAGCAGCCTACCCTAGGTTAGCTATAGTCACTGTAGCTGAACGCCTAAAGAAGTCGATTCCGAACGGTCGTCGTGGCAGACAGCAGTAATAACAACAAAGGAGTCGTGAATGTTCCCTATATTCACTTCTTTTCGCACAGAGTTAAGCAAGTGGGAAGTAGATATGGGGTTAACGTTGTTTTTACGGCTCCCAATGAGTTAGGTAGCATTTGCGCTGCCGTGCGTAGGAAAAATGACCAGGTGTAGGGAACAAAGCGAACGGATATTTGCCAGGTTAAGCACACAGACGATGATTTTACCGGCCGTCGCATGGTTAAGATTCTATTTAACTGCGGACGATTCTACATAGGGCAGACAGGGCGTTGTATTAATCAGAGATTAATTGGACATAGAAGGTCGTTATTAGGTGGAACGCCGTCTAATCTATCGTTGAACTGCCCACCTTGCCCAAGTTAGAAGAATGAGCGATTGTGTACAGGCATAAGAATGAAGAAACGCGTTTAATGGTCGAGGCCTGGCACCATAAATAATGCACCCTAAACAGGGTAACTTTTAGTTTATTTTATAGGTACACAGAAATTTGAAAATATGCTCCTTTACTAAAGGTTAAAGCACTTTAACCTTTAGTAAAGGAGCATATTTTCACATTTTCGTGTACCTATATATAAAATAAAGTAAACGTTACCGTGTTTAGAGTGTAGTGGAAGCGCGTGCGTGAATCAGCCGTTGATTAGCTTAAACAGAGAAGAGAAAGAATGTCTTAACAGTTGCCTCTCGTGTAGATCGACACCATTCCTGAGCATGCGCAGATAAATTGTGTGTCTACTTTCTTTATCGCCTCCGTGCACTTCTTCAGTTGATAGTCGGAGTTGGTGTTGTCCATTCCTCTTCCCTTGAGTCCGTGTTCTGCATGCCTCTTCTTTGCATTATGAATCCTTACCAACTCGTTCAGCTTTCTGTCCCTTTGAGGCACGTTAAGATGCGCACATGTCACAGAAAGTCAGATCACAGGTCTTTTATACTAAATGTGTAGGGCTGTGCGAATTTTTTTCGAATACGAATTGGATACAAATATAAAAGCAGGAATGCGCCTTCAACGCAATATGTATTACTTTCAGTAACACACTGTCTATGCTATTAGTGTGTCGTATTGTAAGTACAGGCACTGTATACTGGTGAACTGATTGATTTCTGGGCCTTTATGTCCCAAAAACGCGATACGACTGACACCGCAGTGGAGAGCTTTGGAAATTTCGGCCACCTGGGGTCCTTCAACGTGCACCGACATCGCACGTGCGGGCCTCTACACTTCGCCTCCATGGAAATGCAGCAGCCGCGGGACGGGATTCGAGCCCTCGACCGTCGGATCCGGATCAGCAGCCGAGTGCTGTAGCCACTAGACCACCGTGGCGGGCCTGTGTTGGTGAACTGTACTGGTGTAATGTCACAGCATAAAGCAAGTGATAGCAAACACCAAAAGGTTACCGAGAAGAAGTATTAGTTCTTCCATGGAGGCCGCTCCAATGCATCCAGCACAAGGATGCAGCCGCGAATGGCAGGGCACGTTTCGGCAACACACTAGCACGCATGGTTACGTGAGCGCTTACGGTGCTGCCGAGCACGCATAGTCGAAGATGCTTATCGCGATAGCCCATGTTGGCGGCAACAAGTCGTAGGTATGTGCATGTATTGCGTGCAATCGTCGATGGAAGCCACGAAGACTCCGTGCACTACTGATGATTACCCGCATAGGCAATGCCGGATCTCGGCACCTCGCGTAAACACGGAATAAACGTCATTTCTGGCAAGATGAGTAGGTCACATATTAAATCATCGTAACATGTGAAAATTTTGAATACCTCACTTTCGAATTGAATACGAGTACAGAAAACCTAACATTCCATGAATATTCAGAACACTCGAATGTTCGCACACGCCTAACTATAAGAGGCATGTAATCATCAGCATAATTAATGAAAAGAAATGATTCCCGTTCCCATCTGACTTAAAGAAACGTTAAATAGTTAAAAAAGTGATTAAAGTACACAAAATTTACGAAAGACGACATGTTAAGAAATGTATGCGACAGATATAATATCAGAACATAGGTGTTTTTTGTTAAGGAGGCATTTCACTATCACAATAAATAATGAAAATTGCTTAATGAAAATTAACGTCACATGCGGCTATAAGCCAGGGATAAGCAGATGTGGGCCACACGTAAGAATGAATGAATGAATGAATGAATGAATGAATGAATGAATGAATGACATCACCTGCAGCTCATACCCGCATTGGATATATTGTATGGGTAGTGTACATTAAAATGGCACAAAATTGTGCATTGCACGGCGCGCAACCAGACGACGGATTTCAAGTCAAATACTGGGCGTTCACCTGCAATAACCACAACACGATTGTGAGACACGACGTGGTGGCGTTCTACGGATTACTTTTTACCACGTGGGGTTCTCGGCCACGTGCTTATGAAAAAGGGCTTGGGATTTTAATAATAATAATTTCTCGGGTTTTACGTCCCAAAACCACGATATGATTACGAGAGACGCCGTATAGTGGAGGGCTCCGGAAATTTCGACCGCCTGGTGTTCTTTAACGTTCGCTGACATACATGGGCCTCAATATTTTGCCTCCATCGAAATGCAGCCGCCGCGGCCGGGACCTTCGGATCGGCGACCCTGTGCCACAACCGCTAGAGCGCCGTGGCGGGGCTCCCGGGATGTTATGGCGTCCGCGCGCGGAAATGGGAAAAACTGTGGACCGTTCTCGAGCGGTATGAAATCATGAGATGCAGAAAACTTCAATAATTCGGCCAATAATAATAATAATAATAATAATAATAATAATAATAATAATAATAATAATAATAATAATAATAATAAAGACAATACGCGTAAAATACAAAAAAAATGTAAAAGACAGCAAATAAAGGACGACAGGACAAAATGCAGCATGAGTGAGGAATACATACGGGCAATGATAATTGCAGTTGACAGCACGGCACAGCGTAAGCTAAAAAGGGATCTGTATAATGGGCGACGCTATTTAACAACAGTACAAATCTGGGACGTAAACAACGGAGGATACAGTCTATCCACAAAGTACGCATTATAAAGATCCTGTATTCTGTGGACTGTCGCGCACGGGCGGGGAAAGGCTATGAAAAGGTCCATGCCTCCTATAGCTACCTTAAGTGGCATTCGAAATTCAACACAATGGAGCAGTCCAGATCAGGTTATAACACCGTGAACAGTTAAGTTTAAATATATTTGCAGTGTCATGACGAAGTGTCGGTCACAGCACGAGTTCTTTTCAGCTTACCTTGTGTCCTGATGTATATACGTGCAGTATTTATCGCTGCCTCCCTATATTTATCCCGTGTTGGGTTAATGTGTATCTGGCATCCTTACTTTCACTTGAATTTGTTTGTTTTTTCTTTGTATTTCTTTGTTTTAATTGCTCCTGTATATTGCCCTGATATTGTTGTCTATTATCAGCATTTTTTGCGTGCGTCAGCAATAGGACCTTTCGGTAGTTCCTGGCCACGTTGAACGACTAATATAACTCGATTTATTTATTTATTTATTTATTTATTTATTTATTTATTTATTTATTTATTTATTTATTTATTGTGAACGAGACAAGAATGAGTTCACTCAATTTGTGCTAGAGGAGTCTAGTCGGAAATTCCACACAACTACACGATCAAAAATAAATGTGCGTGCTGGCGCGCATACGTAGTTTTGTGTGTGTGTGTGTGTGTGTGTGTGTGTGTGTGTGTGTGTGTGTGTGTGTGTGTGTGTGTGTGTGTGTGTGTGTGTGTGTGTGTGTGTCCGCTATTCTTTTTTTTTTTTTTTTCAGCACGATGGTCGCCGTCGCCGCTCGAGATAATATGTTCGCACCTTCAGTCGAAATTCTGCGTCACGTCTCAGTCGCGTGCTACACAGCTTCGCTGCTCATCCACCCTCACAGAGTGGAAAGGCGCAAGATTTTTTTTCTTTTGCCCCTCATTGAAATTCAGCCACCGGGGCCCGAAATCTAAACCGCGTCCACGAGCTCTGACGGATTTCAGAAAGTGTGACAATAGTAAGATAAAAATAAATAAATAAATAAATAAATAAATAAATAAATAAATAAATAAATAAATAAATAAATAGACACCGAGCAAGTATAAGGGCCTCATGGCAGTGGGGTGACAGAGGGCCTGACCTCACCTCTCAAGCCCCCGGTGCCCTTTGTCGGCTATACACGTGTATCTTCCTCAGGCAGCATATAGAATGTGTGCGCGCTTGGAATAAATGCGCATTCGATTTCCGTAGCCTCTACAAAACTGGTAGTTTATAATTCCACGCGTATAGTTAACGACTGGGCCGCTTCGCACATACGCCTGGCCTGTGAGGACGTCGAAGGGAGTACGCCGCCGCCGCCGTTATACCGTCGGGTGCGAAAGCGACACGTTTTGCCGATAGTAAAATGTGGAGTGCATGGGTGAACTGCTTCGAGTCTCACTGGAGGCACGAGTCGTCAGGGGCAGCAGACTTGACGACATGACTCAGACTTAAGCAGAAAATAGACCTGGCAGCGCTGTTTTAAGACTGCCGCGAAGGCAGACAGTGACTTGGCCACAGGTTGGGAGGAAAAACGAGCCATCCAGAGGGTTGCGCGAGGCTCGTGCCGAACTCGGGTGCCCATCAAGAGAATATGCAAGTGGGCGGTGCGCCTTAGGGCTACTTCGCGTGCCCTCCTCACCATCACTACTATTATCTCTTTTATATACAACTCTACGGAAGACAGCTTCAAGGCAGCGACACAAAGTCCGAGACATAGTGAGCATATGCTCACTGTGTCTACGCTATATACATTAGGTAGATTTAGTATTGCGGAAAATTTTTGCGTTAGCGTTTGCGAGTCACGCACGCTAAAGTTTTGCGGAGCGCTATTCGATAGCTTTCCATAGCTCTTTAGTATAGCGCGAGACGACGACGCGCCGCAAAACGCAAGGCACGCAAACCTTCGCTGCGCCATCTAAATGCGAATAGTGAAAGCGTCTAAACCGTCGGCCGTTGTTAGTAACTTAAAAAGCAACGCAAGCACAAAAAGAATTATTAAAAAAAACATCGTGCAATAATAATTGCAGAAGTGTTGCTGCAGTCTGACGAGGCAGAGTTTCGCTTTCTTTGTGCGTGTCTAACGTGGTCAAACTAGAATCCACAGTGAAAAGATCGTTGTCTTCTCGAAGCGTAAACCAGCAACACGATTTATTGTGAATCAGCTAGTTCCACAATGCAGCAAAATGACACGACAGATGCGAAACGGGCAGGCGTCAGTTGTAGGGAGCCGCCATGTTCTTCGCGCTAAACAAACTTAGCGAGCGTTTTGCGTCTCCGCTAAATTCGGAAAATAGCGAGCGATCGCTAAACGCAAAGCTGGAATAGCGTGCGTACGCATGCGCAGTCTGACCCCGCTAAATTTTAGCGCTTAGCGGGGCGCAACTTAAGCTGCACTAAAACTCTCTATTGTTAAGGAGCGCGTGAGTCTGCGGTGTCACGGTACGCGCTTTCACAGCCGCGTCTTACTTGTGTCATGTCATGGAGAGAGCAGTCGAAACATACTATATATACCAAAAGCGTCATGGTACATTCGCAATCCGAACGGAATCATTGACCTCCATTCGGGAACTCTCCCCGGCCACATAAAATCCCAACGGCAGCAGCAGCACGGCAGCAGCACGAGAAGCTCCTCTGCCATATAATGAAGTTTTTCTCCTCCGCTTGTCGAGTCGCCGCGGGAGCTGAAGGAGCTAGACGGGCTCTGAAACGTTGGACTTCTGTAAATTTTGCTTGCAATTTATCCGCTTTTAATGATGCATCACGTCATCTGCAAGATATGCGCTACAAGCTGCAGCGGGAGAAAAAGAAAGGATTTCGTTGGCCGAAAGTCATATGGGCAAGTAAGTTCGTGCGTGTAGTCTGCGTGCATACTTCGAATGCGCGAGGTACAGTTGGACCACAAAACTATATGCCAAAAAATACCATTCAACAGCCTCGCCTCTTGCCACAGCCATACATTTATTCAGCGAGAGGTAGGCAGTATATAAGGGCCAGTGAATGGTAACGATACTTATTTCCTTTCGACTCTGCCATTCCCTTTTCCCTTTGCCTACGGAAGCTGAGTCGTGCTCCATACAAGGACAGAAAAGGGCATCCTTTTCTTCACCAGACCACCACCACCACCGTTTTATTATTATTATTATTATTATTATTATTATTATTATTATTATTATTATTATTATTATTATTATTATTATTATTATTATTATTATTATTATATTAACAGTGGCTAGGTATGGTGAGTAAAAGGAATTGCGGGCATGTTTGTGTGGAGAGAGAGAGAGAAAGAAAGAAAGATCGTGAAATAAGGTAAAGCGCGAAGAGATCATCATCCTTATTTTCCAAAACGAGTACTTCGGCCACTGCGAGGAGGAGGGCGCTGCGTGAGTGCATGCAGGGAGCCCTCAATAGATATGTAAACTCTATTAGAACAAACAGGGCCTGTTACTTCGGGCAACCTGTTTCAAAGGGGATCTCAATTAATTTAATCTCAGGAGAGCTCAATTTCTCCTAAAAATTGCATTCAATATGGATAATGCTTATGTTTGAGATGAATCACTATTATTATGTGTTACTTGTCTTCTAGTTCATGTATTTAGTTCATCCTAATTGTTTTGAGTGCAATTTTATGCTTTGTGTTATAATATTTTTCTTTTGTTCTCGCTACCTGGGAATATATGTATAGAGATTCGTTTCCCACTTCTACCTTTGTTATATGTATATTGCCGTAATGACCCATTTGTGTTCCTTTACTGTTTATACTGCCTATTTGCATTTTATATATCTGTGATAGCATTCATGTATAGTTAAAAGTTAGCTGATTGAGCCATGGTACAAAGTGTTCTTCGCTAATTGTTTGTAAATTTTGTGTGAAATGTGTTTGTGCCAAATTGTATTTCGGAGCAAAAGCCTCTGTCAGGCTCTGTAGCCTTTTGCTTAGTAGAACTTGTCGTTGGGCGAGTTCGTTCATACTTCAAACAGAAAAAAACGGAGTGCTAAAGAACGACAGGCTAAGGAGGAGGCTACACATAGGGCTGGCGCTGCGCCAGTCCTGTGTGTAACCTCCTTCTTTGTGTGTAGTTCTTTAGCGCTCCGTTTTTTTCCGTTTGAAGCCTTTTGCTTTTGCTTCATTTCTGCAAATATACAGTAAGAAATAACACAAAAAATAATTCAAAGAGTGTGATCAGACTTCGCGACGTGTTAGCGAGGCGAACTCTACATATCACATACTGACTCCTCAAAGGTCGTGAATAATTTCATTTCGTTCATGCGCGTACACATTGCATTGCATCGACTGTGGCGCTGTATATAGCTATCCACCCGTTTAACGGGCAGGGGCACATATAAACTTGTTCAGGAGCATTCTCAACTGCCATTAGGGGTGAATGAGTTAGGTCAAACCCTCCTCCTTGGCCTGTTAGGAGGGGAGCGATAATCGATTGATTTGTGGGGTTTAACGTCCCAAAACCAGCTACGATTATGAGAGACGCCGTTGTGGAGGGCTCCGGAAATTCCGACCAACTAGGGTTCTTTAACGTGCACGGACATCGCACAGCACACGGGCCTCAACATTTCGCCTCCATCAAAATTCAGTCGCCGCGACCCTCGGATCAGCAGCCGAGTACCATAGCCACCGCGGCGGGTCACCATTCCAATTTCCATTCCAATTACCATTCTGGCCAGACTAGTAAAGCATCAGTGCAGCCGTCCAAGTTCCAACAGAGAGTCTTCAGTGGTGTCATCGCGGTTGCCACCTTCGCGTAACCAAACTTGACACCGCATCAGCCGCGTTCTGAGCTTATCAACAAATAGAAAAATGAGGATGCAATATAGAACAGTCCCGCTTAACAATTTATTGCGTGTGCTCTAATGCTATCGTGGTCGGCAAGTCTAGGTACTAGCACAGTGAAAAGCTGCGTCTGTGACCTCACTGAATAAAAACATGAATAATTTAAACGCGATACGGATACTTGTCATGGAAGTAGTTGAAGAACTGTTAATCAAAGGCGCACGTACAAGCTGAAAAAAAAGCTAGTATTGTCGCTTGTAAGGAAGACCGTAAGCCATGATGGCCATGATTGCTTATGGACCAGCGGCATCGCGCTCAATGTAACCACAGCTATGGCAGATAAGAACTGCAATACGGACGGCATCCCAAGTGTCTTCGTGAGTATATGTACTCGGAAGCAGGTATTAGTCAATAGCTGGCAAATTAACTCGAGAGGCCGGTTATAGGTTACATATTTTGACTAGTCTTAAATTTAGACGTACACGTCGCCATGCGTATGTCCTCGGTCGCCATATTATACAGTAACCATAACACCAAGCGTACAATTGACTTTGGAAGCATCCGCACCCCCCCCCCCCCCCCCAGCGCCCTCTCTCGATTCTCCAAACACCCTTACTCCATCCAACCAGATGGCCCAGAAACAGGGGACTAATTCACGTGGCTATAGACCTACTCCACCCGCTACGTCACGAAGATGCGGTGGCGCTATCGTCGGGTGTTTTGGTTTCGCATGGTAGGCATCCGCCGGCGCGTCTACCGTAGAAGCCGCTGCGTTTTCGCTGGTGCGGGTGCTGCTTACCGCCGTGCAATTAAGAAAAAAAGTGTGCACCGATGAGCTGCGCCGTGTGTTGGTTGCGCAGCAACGAACAAGAAATGTGCGATAGGTTTTTGTCGGTTTTCTGCTTATGTTTGCCCCAAGGAATATGGGACGAACCTGTAATGCCGGCTCATCAGTTATGCGCCAAACATTTTCGTAATGGCTAAGCTTATGTGTAATTATTCAGGAGTTAGTGGGGCTTGTTTCATTTGAGAGAAATATCCTTGTCGTAAGTTTCTCAAGTGCACTGCTCGACACCAAGTTTCTTGACATAAACAAAGTGTGGACACAGAGGGATGACGCTTACCGCAAAGCGCGCACTACATTAGGGAGCACGCTGTCATATGTACGTAATTAATCGCGGTCGCCGCGTATTATTGAAGTGAGGAAGTTCTAGATGCGACATAAGAATTTTTGTTTACTCGAGTGAAATAAATATACGAGAGGTAAATTCACGTAGCCCGACGCCGCGTGCGAAAGGCCGATAACAAGATGCTTTTGCAAATCGCTTGCAGCTGCGATAGCATACACACGAGAAGTGTCTTGGGCGATGCTGTGGGGGTTGTGATGCGCTTTACATAGTTTTTTTTTTTCGATTGTCAGACTGCTCGAACGAAATGCACGCTTGAAATCTACCGCGTCGTTTCAGGACTTTACGCCGTCACGATCGCAACTGAGCGCATCGGCGAGCCGCGGTTACGCGCGCCTTGGTGGCGGTTGTTTGAGAGCCTTGTCTTTGCACGTAATTGCTTTTTCGTGCGTGTGCGTTATTACAGCCGTATTTGCATAGATGACAGTGGTGCGCAAGGATTCCGCGTAGGGGTTAGAGGCTTTAGTTCGAAACAGTATTTTTAGTTGAGGCATTTTCAAGCCTTATTTAAGAAAATCTCGCTGTTCTAGTTGGTTCATCCTTGCGCTAGTTACCGAATTAAAGCATAATGCCGACGTCATAGCTCGCGATCATTCCCATCCGTGGTGGCAAGATACTTGTCGTTTCAATCAGTTTCTCATATCTTGTCATAGCTTGGCGATTTGGGTCGATGTATTCTTTTCTACATGCACTGAATACTTCCTACAGATGCTACTGCAACTTTATCTCACGCGGCTGCTCCTTGCAAACTGTTGCAAACACGCCGTCGGCGCTGCGACGCCCCGTGCTCGAAGGCAGCTTTCGCTCACACTGCGCCTGTAGCGGTGGCGCGGCCATGCAGGGCCGCGTAAATCCCCCCTACCTGGCCGCTGCGAGCGGTGGGCGGGGCCTCCGCGCCGCGACGTCGCTAGTTGTATCGCCGGTGCCTACCACTGTCTACCAACATGGAATAGGTCTATATTCGTCCGTAAGTGGTCTTTGCCATGGGCTGGCTGCCTTCGTTAACGATATGTCCAACATAAAGGTGACTGCAAATTTTTTGTTACGAGCAATCACTATAGCGTAAGATCTTTCTGTGAATACGGGCCCATAAGGTCCGCCCACGATTCCGCTGGCGCCTTTCGAATATCTCAGTATGACTGACTACTTATTTATTTACAGCTTGTTCTGCTCCTCTGCGTAGATATAAAGACATGCACATTGCACGCGCGAAATACGGGATCAAGTCCCACACGCGGCAAATACCACGAGGATGTACGACGAGTGCGCTCCAAAACCCCCAGGGTGGCGACCGTGCCGATATCGTGCACTTCCGGAGCACTGTACAAACCGCCCGAAACGGCGTTCGAAGTTGCCCCGAGAGGAGCTTGCGATTCAAGAGAGCATCGACGGCGAGCGTGCTCTTTCGTGCGTGCACCGACCCGTCCCGCGCACCACTCTCGACCGGAGTCCCAACATTTGCAGCGGCGGCCGCAGGGAATGAAAGTGAATTATGGATGACTTTCGTAGTGTTTAAAGTGAAAGAAAAGGACCAGAATCCATACACGCACGCCAGGTAACAGCCACTTGACCGTCGCCAAACGATTAGGCATTCACAATAAGCGCATTACGCTAACCCCCCCCCCCCCCCTCCATGTTCGGCGAAATAAAAAGTGCAGTAGACTGAAACTTTTTTTCCGTGCCAAGCCTCGTTAGAAGGAGCATGTCAGCCCATTTTGTAAAATGCGAAGAGAAGGAGCGAGCGAAGCGGGCGGGCCTTGATTTAAGCCTCGGTTTACATAGGAGAATCACCGTATATAGACCGCCGCGTCTACTGCGATTTAAACATTCACTCGCATTTTGTTCTGCGTCCGATGCTGCGGTAAATCAGGGCACGAAAGGCGCCCTGCTGGTTTCACGCGAGCTGCGGTCTCCAGGCTTTAACAGAACAAAAAAATGAAGCAAAAATTGTAAACCTCGAGCCTCCTATGTAAACGCGGGAGACAGTATACTTGAAAGCTTTAGGCTATAGAAGCGCTCGATGGAACGGCGAGACAAATACTGTATTCGTACGACGACGATTTCGACATGCTTTCACCAACCGGCTCTTTCGGTACCAGTGATCTAGCAGCGCCCCTACAAAGGAGCGTACATAAAAGCATTACATGTATACGAGCAATCCGCTGGAAGTTTTTCGCTTTATTTATAAGGGGCCGTTATATACTGTATAACGTGAGGACTTCTTTCACTCTTTTATTTCCTCACAACGTACAGCCAATTCTGCGATGACGTAGAAATGACGAAGCATGGAAAAACATTTTTTAAAAAAAATCACTGCATCATTCCATCCTGATCGCACACAGCTGTTTTTCTTTTTTTTTTTCTTTAATCGCCTAATCACGCGGTGCCGAGACAGACAGCGGTAAAGCTGTGTTCTAGATCAGAAAAGTGCGCATCCGGAGAATGCTATATACACGTTGGATCTCTGTAACGCGTTTTCCGTTCGCTTGCACGGTGCAGCTGCTTTACCTTCTAGATGAAAGAATTCGCAGTAAACAAGCGCAGATGAGATAAAATAATCATCATTTCAAAGTGATTATTCGTGACTGTGGTTTGTTTCGTTATTCGTAATGAAATTGGCAGTGCACATCCAAAATCAAGCGCAGTACACATAAAGTAACGATTCCATCATGAAGAACCAACTGAACGCCAGAAGCTAATCATCACACTTCGTTCACTCGGGGATGCTGAATAACTTTACTGCACGCTCTTATTCGAAATTTTAACATATGGTACATATTTAACGTTGTAGTTCGGGGTTGGTTTTAACAAGCTTACATATAGCCCCGCCACGGCTGTGTATAGTCGCTATGGACTCGGCCGCTGATCCGACGGTCGAGGGATCGGATCCCGGCCGCGGCGGCTGCATTTTGATGGAGGTGGAATGGTAAGTCCCGAGTGCTGTGTGATGTTAGCGCACGGTAAAGAACCCAAGGTGGTCGAAATTTCCGGAGCCCTCCACTATGGCGTCCCTCATAACCAAATCGTGCTTTTGGGACCTAAAACCCCAGAAATTAATCAAATCAACAAGCTCACACATACTGGCACGGAAAATCTATCCATATAACACAACGCTTGTCCTTAAAAAGAGCTGCGTCTCACTTTGCTGCGCTGCCGAATGCTTGACGAAGGTAACTTAAACGAAGATTTTACGTGTATAGGAGGCTATACCCCGGAAGTGGTGGAGACGCGTAGCCCGGAGGTGGTGGCAGCCACTGGGATAACCCGAAGGGCACGCTTTTAGGATTGCGCGGAATCAGCACAGGGAAACGTTGCTTAACAAAAAGGGGAGCAGTCTTCTGCGTGAAATTGAAGCTATGGACTCACTCTTAACCGCTCTGATTACCTGTAATCAGAGTGAGTTATCATTTACAATGTCTCGTAACAAGATATACGTGCATCGTGAACTGCCCGTAATTGGAAAACCTACCCTCCGTGGGCTTAGCGACTAGATAGATGTTGGCTTGCGAGGCTCTAGGTCGCGGGATCGAATCCCGGCCACGGCGGCGGCAATGGGTGGAAAGGGGACGGAAAAGGGGGGGGGGGGGATGCAAAAAGAAAATAAAAGATACTCGTGTTCTTAGGTTTAGGTGCACGTCAGAACCCCAGGTGATCAAAATTGCTGCGGAACCCTGCACTACGGGTCGTGCCTCATAATCATAGCTGGTTTTGGCACGTAAAACCCCATCAAATATCATTCATTTGCAGGCACTCGATCGCCCGTGTAGCGGCTGAATTCCGCAACGCATGACATGACAGACATCTAAGCGGGCTGTCTACCGAGAGCGCATCGAAGGTGCCAGTTGCAGCTTGCCTACGCGCGAGGGTATACCACGTGACCGGCTGCGCAGCGGACGAGCCAAGGGAGGGAAAAAGCGTCCCTTAATTCATTACGGCCGTGTAACGTATACAGCTGCTCGCTGTCATGCGAACGCCCGAGCACTTGAAGCAGTGCACGTATGATCCTGTCAATCAAAAGGAGAGACGCACGAGTGAAGAATCACGGCAAACGTTCGATATACATCAGATAGCGATAGATTTCTTTTTTTTTTTTTTCCTGCAGCAAAGAGCTGAGCTTTCAACGTTGAGATGTTGATTTGAACGCAATTCACTGGGCAGTACGATGTCAGAACCAAAAAAAAAAAAAAAAAAAAGAAATGCTGCTCCGCAATATCTTATACGAAGCTGATGAGTAGAAGCGAGACAAAGAAACAACATGATATTTCAATTAACAAAATCGTCCAGTAGGAAGCAAGTGCAATAAAAAAAAAAAGCACTGAAGTTCAAATGCTGGGCGTCATCACCAGCGGTATTTCGTATTTTGCACAAGTCTGCTCATTGAGGAGTTGCACGCATTACTTATTCTTCTTCTTCTTCTTCTACTTCTTCTTCTTCGTCTTCTTTTTAAATGCAAACTCTCTTATACGGCAATAAAATATACCTCGTGAGACAAGCAAACCGGAGAGATGAGAATAAGGAGCTCTCCCGGCTTGCGAAATGTGTAGGGTACTGGAAAATAACGTTTTGTTTATTAAAGTCTGCCCCCGGCTCCGAGTACAGGCGAGTCGTATAAACGCTGCGCCGATTTGCCGAAGGCTATATAGCGCACTGGAAAAGCACGTTCCGTATACGTCATTGTGCCGTTTAGTGTATCGTTTATATCGCTCCTGTTTCGTCTCACTTGGCAGGCGGCGGCTTTCAAAGGGTATACGTCAGCAAGAGAACACGAGAAGGCGGATAATACGCGAAAAAATGTGTGTATACAGGCGTTGGTACGTGGGCTAAAGCAATGGAAACTGCATTGCTAATGTCCGTTTGTTTCATTTACGAATGCAAGTGCGGAGCCGAGGTGACTTGCTGCACCGCTGTTTTCACACAATCCACAACATTATCGTTTCAAACAGGTAATGAAAAGATCAGTGGCATGTTTTAGCCCGGACGTAACTTGGACAAGCGATTAATTGCAGTCAGTTATATTATGAGTAGTTTTGTAATATGTTGATTACATTTTTACTGGTTAATATCCATTGTAATTTTTTTTTTCCGCAACGAACTGCGCGTTATCAGTTCTTTCATTGATGAGACAAGCTGAATAGGGCGACGAAGCAGTCTCGTCGATGCAAATGAACTTATTCTCGGGCGTAAGTGCTTGTTTTATTTTTTACCGCTCCACACGATACTGCCCATCGACCTGAAAGCACTTAGCGACTAAAGTGTAGCGCTGCTAATCGTGAGGACGCGGGTTCGATTCCCGGCTAGAGCGGTCGCACTTTGATTGGCGCGAAATAACTTAGATTTAGGGGCACGTTTTAAAGAAGGCCAGGTGGTCAAAATTAATCATCAGTAGCCCACAACGTGTGAATTATAATCATATCGTAGGTTTGACACGTAAGACTGCATAATTTTATTATCTGATGGTGTGCCATACTCGGGTACAGGTCAAGAAAAATGCCGATTCTGCCTGTCAAAGGACCCCCTTCCAGCCAATGGTGCCGCACTGTCAACGTGACGTCGCGGTGGACCCTCTCCGCGCCGCGCTCAAAAGAGAAATCAGAGCACGGCGCGGAGAGGGTGTACCGCGACGTCACGTTGACAGAACGGCACCATTGGCTGGAAGGGAGTCCTCTGACAGGCGCTTAGCCGTGTCCCCAGCGCTGGAGGCAGAAATTAGCGTCTCTTCCTTTTACAGTACCTACCCACCATACCAACACAGGCAGAAGCCGCTTTTTTCTTGACCTGTACCCGAGTATAGTACGACTTCATAGCATGGCCACGCATAGGGCGTATAGCTCGGACGACTTTTTTTCAAACCTCCCGAGCCACGGAAACACTGAAGAACTGCACTTGACAGAATCGCGATACTGAGTAATCTCAATCTTGCGCGCGAAAAGTTCGTACGTTGCTTCAGTATCACTGCGGGTGTCTCGGCATTGAATATATATATATATATATATATATATATATATATATATATATATATATATATATATATATATATATATATATATATATGCGTGTTCAACATACATGCAGTGCAGTCGCATATATATATATACAGAACGCTATATATGATGAACGCGTACGAGCTGGCGCAGATAAAACCTTTGTTTGTTTGTTTTTGTATGTTTTAATCATGTAGAGAAGGATGGTGGCTCAGGCAGCCAGAAACCCTTGGCCCTGGCAGCTCCCACGGACAAGGCCGAAACTTGGGCAGCACGGTCAAAGCTGCTCCAGCGCCTTCCACTGCGCCATGGCGGAATCGGAAGCGTGTGTCAGGCTTACCGGTGCATTACAATGCCTGCGCACGTTGGTGTAGCTGTCGGTGTATACATAGAAGCCCCCTACCAAGACTGCTTCTCGGAACAGCTGGGACAGCGCGCAAAGTTTTCGTCATGGACGACGATTCATGCAGCACACATGTTGATGTTCGCATTAACGATTGTGGCACGAGAAGCAGTGCAGCCACTTTACCAGCCAGCGTCCGCTTGCGTGCTTTCGTCATATCGAGCGAGCCTCGGCACATGCTTGGACAGAAGTGACAGTGATGTAGTGGATTAAACGTTACGAAGTTATCTAATGCTACAGATGTATTTCCCGGGGCCTGTTCTGTGTCTACTTTTTTTTTTTTATATTACTTTTGTAATACAAGGCGTCGGTGTTTATCATCATCATTGTCGTCGTCATGTTGGACTCAAATTCAGGTTTCCTTGAGTTCGTCGAAATACAATTACCTTTATGTAATATGCTAAGAGGACTGCGATAATAAAGTACACTGAGGACAAACAGGATGAAAACCAACAGAAGACGTGGTACACTACACAGTAGCTCATTGCAGCAACGCAATGGCATGATTGTGTCGCTATGCAAAAAACGACCGAGCGCAAATACTGTAACTCATGCTCCAGGCTGCCGCAGGTGGCTGTGCATGAATTAACGAGCCCCACTGCATGACGTTGACTCTTCTCTCTCTTTCTCTCGTAAGCGGAGAATAATACGCTGACAATGCTGCTCTCGGCATCAATCAAACGTGTCAGCGATATAATGCCTAGTGTATGGGCGCGTGATCTGCAACCGTGGCGGCCGAAATGGCGTCGAGGAGACACGAACATCGTGGGAAGCGCCAGTCGCCAGGCGCGTCGCCGTGCACGGCTGTAATACCGAGCCGCCGCATAGTCGTCGTCATCCGCTCGCGAGCAGGCGAGACGCACCGGGAAAGCGATTGTGGTGGCGCGACGAGGGGATCGAGTGAGCGCGGGAAGGCGGAACACTAGCCTCGTGTAGAGGCGGCACCGACAACAGTTCTCGTATGTCCTTCCTTTCGGAGCGCCTCTGTGCATAGCTGCCGATCCGTCCATTCATGAAGCTGCATGCCCATATCGCTGTCGATGCGCAGATGCCCCGAGAGTCATTTTCTGCGGCCATGCACGAAGAGGCGGGAGAGTATCTCAGTGTACTGGCGCGCCTCTATCACATGTATATTGCCCACCACAGAACCTCCCTCACCCCCAGAAATAAAATCCTGGTCCTCTCTCGTTCACGTGATTCACCCACTTCTGCCGTGAATCATCCATTTAGGGCAATTACGGTAGTACGTCCTTCAGGCTTCCTATCTATAAAGTATAATATATTGGTTTTGATGGTGTTATACGAGGAGTGCTCCGCTCTCGTCCGCATGCAGCTTTTTAGACAGGCAGACACTTTGCAATGTTCTCGACATTGTTGCTTTCAAGCGCTGAAGGTGCGGTGGATGTTTGTCCGGCTACACTCGTCGCTTGCACCCTGGCGGCGCCCAACCGCTTGTCGGCTGAAGAATGTGGAAATACCGGCTTGTGGAATTTGATCTTTTATGAAAGCGTCGCCCTCAAGGTACTTCGATGGCCGTGAGAAATATGTTGATAAACTTCGAGCTTTGCCGATCGCTAGCCACAGCAAAATAACTAGTCGTAGAAATTGTTTGTTTCAATCAACATACATAACCCCAAAATGCCCATGTAATGTGTTTTCGTTTGCTTTCCAGTCGTACCGTGGCACTCCTCCGACGAAGCACGGCGCGGCTGCCCCTAGGAAGAACGGCACCAGCATCGATGCCTCGTCTAAGCCAGAGCACTTGCGCAAAATAAAGAAATAAATAAAGACTAAGCGGTGGTAAGTATGGTGGTGTCTGCACTGCGAATATACGAAAACCTGGCAAGGGTGTCGCAACTCGTTACTTTACGCAGGGTGAGCAGTGCGGGTGGGGGTGATACCAACGTCGCACGAGAGATGTGTGGCGGTACTTGGACGGGGAAGGGCTGCAAAAGCGCGGGAGGAGCGGCGTGGCCGGATGTGGACGCGTCAAGCGAAGCCGGAAGCGACCGCCGCGTCCCGCCTGGCCCTTGCCGATGAGCCGATTGGCAATCCAAAGAGGCGCGGAAGCGGCCGGGCGGCTGCCGCGCAGTTTGTGGGAGTTGGAAGAGGTGGGTGAGAGGTGACGGAGAGAAGCCAGGGGTCGCCGCGGGGGTCGCCCCCGGAGGGGTGCCACAGACAGATGGCATCCGCGGGACGACGGCCACCCCCGCTGCCGTTGGCGCAGCCCCCAAGAAGAGACGGCAGCGCAAAGATGGCTGCTGCAGGGGGGTGCCCCGAGACCCGCTCTGGCGGCGAACATGGCACACGACCACAAGCACAGGCCGCACCGCGCGCGCGTTACAATGTTCGGGGCCGGCGCTAAAGCATAGCGCAACGTGACATTCTACGCCCGTGTTCGGATTAACGAGCCCCCGTCGCACAGGCTTCTTCCGTACGAGGTCAAAGTACGAAGCCTGTACGATGCGAGGCACCAAAAAAAAAAAAAAAATGCGATGGGCAGCAGGAAAAGTCAGAACCTCTGTAAGCCAAATGCTCTAAGCATGCCCGGTCTCAGCGCTTGGTAACGCCGATAGTATACTTTGCTAAACGTTTCTTTTTACTTCGTGAGCAAAAGGTCTGCATAAAGCAAAGATACTATTTTCTTTTCTTTTTCGTAGATAGTACAGGCTTCCTTTCGCTTACGCTTTCACCAGAATCGGTCTTTCGCGAGCGATACCACAGGGATTGGAACAAGTGAGAACTCTTACATTAGCATCCAGGTGGTCCTTGGTTCCGGTTGCTGAAGGTTCACTTGGAGCATAAGAGTATTTGCATGCTTTGCTTTTTACAGGGGTTTATCCAGAATTTCGATTTTGAGAGAGAGAGAGAGAGAGAGAGAGAGAGAGAGAGAGAGAGAGAGAGAGAGAGAGGTGGTTACCCATGGTGTAACCGGAACGCAGGGGGCTGTGGATACTAAGTCATGGGTTATCTGGATTTTTTTTTTTTTGGGGGGGGGGGGGAGCGGGGGTGTATAAATTTCTGACTATTTAATCTTTCGCTCATGTAAAGACTGAAGGCTAATAACTGGTTGTTGCTCTCTAGTGTTTCTGCAGCACCGTGGCGTCCTGGTGAAACACACTCGCTGGATGCGACTGTACATTTCCTCAGTGCAATCTCCCAAGGCGGGGAAGGCGGGGAAAAAAGCATTCGATTCCGACTAGACAGAAGAGCGTAACAACCGAGCCGCTGTGCTTCACCGCTTCCCCTACCTCCGTTCATCGTGATGAGCAGTGGGATAAGTGCGGTGTGCCTGGACGTGTTATTTAGCCTGGTAATTTTATGGCGTCGTTTCCATGACCAGTGAAATTGGGTGAACAAACCGTGCCGAGTTGAGCCGAAAGACGCAGTTACGACCGTTGCCGCGGCGGTTGTGTTTTTGCATGTGTTCCAAGTGGCTACGAAAATGAAAAAAAAAAAAAGCAACCCTTAAATATGAAGCCTTGCATCAATCGCGTAGGTCACTTCGATAGCGAAAGCAACGCAAGACACAAAAAATATTTAAAATGCGCACCAGCACGTGTCCCGAGCAGTTCGCCGAGTTCCTCAGCATCAGTGCGGTTGATGTGTGTTTTCTGTTGTATCAGAAGCTGCCAACTATTTATGCCTCTTGCACGAAATATTTAGTTCTCTTCAGTATATACTCATCCGAGACACATACACAGCCGAAACGTTGAACTAGACAAGTTACTCTGCTTACACTGCAATCCTTTTGAAAATTCTTCCAAACTATATATATATATATATATATATATATATATATATATATATATATATATATATATATATATATATATCAAACCAAGTTTTGTATATTCTGCTAGAGGAGTACTAAAAGATTTCTCATGGTAATCTCAGATATGAGAGAAACATTGAATCTTATCACTTTAATGTTTGTACTGCTCGAAGGCACAGTGAAATACATTTGCGAAGTTGTAGACACGTGCGTCTCTTATGCAAAGAGGTATGACGACCAACTAGTTCGGGAATGTTGGAAGGCACACTTTAATTTCACACAAACGTCGGCTTCGTATTGTCGGCACTGACATCACCGCATCGACATTACTACGACATCTTTATACCGAGCACAATATGCTGACGTCGTGCCACCATAAGGCCAACTACGATGGCGATATCGATTAAAACATAATAAAAACAAAGAGCGCTATAGGAGCGTCATGTCTCGCACCGCTCGCTTGTGACAGTTGCGGCGAAGCGAGTCACGAGTGCACACAGGTCCTTGAAACCCTTCAATACCCTTGAATTTCAATAGTCTGTTTTGAAGGCCCTTAAGAACCATGAATTTCTCACCAGTCCTTGAAAGACCTTGAATTTGTGCAATACTAAATTTTCGTTGGTATTTGTCACCACGAATATTGTTTTTGTAGGTGAACTTTTGTTTTTGAGTCCTAAATAGAGGTATACTTTCTGTTCAGTGAGATACCTCTGCCGATACGAGCAATATTGCTTGTGAGATTTGGTAAACTATGTTCATTAATTTTATTCGGTGCAATGCAAGTCATATTGTATTATTAGCTCCTTCTTGTGTAATAACTGTGTCGGGCCTTTTGAGAGCATTGTCTGAAAATCTGCGCGGAAGGAAAAAACATTAACCCTCGAAGAGGTCCTTGAACATCCTCCAACAGGGTCTTGAAAGTCCTTGAGAGCCTTGAATTTTTTTTCCCTTCAAAACCTGTTTGAATCCTGAATTGATGGATCATAAACAATCATGACACATTTTCAACACTTTAGTAAAACGAGTATTCACTTGATGTATCAACGCCCCCCAATCCTTACGTGTGTTTAGCCTTTGATCCATTCCCCCGCGAGTGTGCGCGCATAGCACAACGCCTTCTAAAGTACAGTCGATTCAACCTAAATGCAATTAACAAAGCCTTTCTCGATCATTTAGTTTGAGAGCGCGTGGATCGAAACATGACGCGTGGTACCAACCTTGGAACTACTTCTGACCGGCTCCGATTTGCAGATTGCAATATGCGCCCTAATATAACCAGTTAAAAATATTCGTATTACTCATTATGCTTTTGGTTTCTAGTGAAAGTATAATGTCCGCCTCTGTAGGCTAGTCTGCAGCGCTCTATAGTAATAAAATTTTACTTTGCATGACTCTGGGCCGTCCGGAACGCCGAGGAAGCCGCCCGTGTCCAAGGGCTCGAGGCCGTCACCTAGGCGGGGGTGCTTGTGGCCCTACCCCGACCAAATTGCCGGACCTATTTGTTGAATAAAGTTTTTTCTCGCTCTCGCTCTCTCTCTCTCTCTTTGCATGCCAGTTGATTTTTAAAACTTTTTAAGTGTGGCAGGTATACGTACATTTTGATCAGTTCCGTGTGGCAGCGTAATAACGTAACCTACCGAAAAATAATCGCAACCACCAGGGTCAACTATATATGTATGATTATCCCGCAAGAAAAAATGCACACAAAATCGCGTTATAATATGATTATACGTTAGCCATCTATATACATGTAAATTCATCGTTGAAATTTAGGTGATCAATCCGCGGCGGGAGTAAGGGAATAAACGCGCGTTAATGGCATCTTAGCAGAAATCAAGAAGAAATGGGTGTGGGCAGAACATATGTGAAAAGGCATAAAAGATAGCCGTTGGTAATGGAAGGCAACGACCGAAAGTTGTTAAGTGGGCACATGAAATGAAGAAGCTTGCTGGAATAACACGGCCGAAGTTGGCACATGGAGGACCGGGTTAATTGGAGGAATCTAGGAGAGGCATTTGCCCTGCAGCGGGAGCAGACAAGCTGACAATGCAAGTATGGAGGTATGAATGCGTGGAAAGCCACAATGCCACATTTTCCTAATGCCCAACGTCTGAGGTGAATAAAAACCACGAACACGCACGCACTGTAACGTAAGGTTGCGCTCACGAGTGTTTCGACAGGCTTTTACAGCGCAGGCTCCTTTCCCAGGCGTTTTCACCCCAAATGGGAAGGAAAGAAAATAACATATGTCGGAAGGAGCCCCCCTGACCTTGCAATGCAACTGTGTCACTCCTTTTGACATTCAGTCAAAATGGCGGCATATGTCTGCTTCAGTTGTCGCAAGCACGAATACGACTATTTCAAGTTCGATCTACCGCGTCTCAATATCACCAACGGTCGTATATTTCGAACCGAGAAATGTTCATAATATGGAAGCACACTGCACATTTATGTCAAACCCGTTACATTTACCCTTTAAATAAGTGACAACTTTTGGCAGCTTCGAGCAAACAGCTCTGTTTACCAAGTCGAGGCAGAATTCCCGCGGCCATCTAAACTGAACCAATAGAGAATCCTATACGAAAATATTTTACCTTTTAAAGTCCGAGCTTTTTTCCTTTTTCTTTTTTTTTTTTGTCGTTGAGTGTTCAACCACATCCTCAATAAAAAGCATTTTCTATGGCCAATGAACGAACATTCTTTCTGTGAACTATCCGGAATGTTTATAGGAAGCTAGATAGCCTGTAAATAGCATTGAAAGACATTGAAAGTAACGTTATTATACTGGATCGCGGAGAAGATGCTGTAAAGATTATCGCATTTTCTTTTTCTTGCTGCTCATGTCGGCAACGAGCGCACCCTGAGGCATCATTTTGCTTTGCATACTGAAGACTCATCGAGCGAAGGCGCCCACCGCATGGAAACACGGCCGACCGTCATCATCGTGCAGATTATAGTCCATGCTTTTATGGCGCCAGCGCCTAGCGATATTATTTATTGTCCAGCGCCTCCGATTCACCTCCCGGCCGGTTGTTAAGGAATAAAAAAAATGGAAAAATAGAAATTATATCAAAGACATGAAGTATACAGTTGCATGAGGTGGATGCCATATCATAGCATAAGTTTTGCACAGAAAAAAGTCATTTGATCATCCATTCATTAACGAAAATTAAATTAAATAGAGGTTGGTGCGCGCCGCATTGAATATGCGAGTATGAGCTGCAGTCCGCCTAAAGTTAATATAAAGGGACCCTGAAAAGATTTTGGTGCTTTGTGTACAAATGCATTGCGCCGATGGCTCATGTCCTTCAGATCATTAGCAGACCAATATCAGCGTCCTTCGTCAAGTGCGCAGTTTACTATAAGGTTTCAATGCGCATAGTTTGTCATCGACCTGACTCAACCTAAAGTTTTCGACCGCCCCTGCCCACGGGCTGTGCACTGGGGACTCAACGATTGGCTTTCACGGCTGACGTCATGGGCACCGAAGGGCCAGCCAACGGTGTCATAGCGGCACCTGGCGTCGCACGCTCGCGTCACTGGCGAATTACCAGGGTAGTATCCGAGCACTATTGAGGCCGGCGGGCCTCAATGTAACCAGTTCAAAACCAGTGCTCTATTGAGGCAGGCCTCAATGGCGACATGGCGGCGCCATGGACATGCAGTCGTCGCTAGCGTGCACCCATGCAGCTAAGTGAGTTGAGCAGGGACAGCAGTGGTAGGCAACAGAAATAGCTGCCTTCGTGCAAGGTTCTTCGCTTAATTTATGGTGCGAGTGATTTGATAATGACGTAGCCTGATCAATGACACGATGTCAAAAAACCATTTCAGGGACCCGGCCTTTGAAGGCTACTCCGGTCAACCAAAAGTTCACCAAATGCACACAACAATACAGTGCTGCTCATAACAGCGATCACCCAAAATATTAAGCTCTATTTCTTTTTAGCCAGTTCTACGAAAAACAAGGCAAGAAGAAATATTATACCAGTACATAAATACATGACTACAGTAGCAAATGAGGCATAAGGAGTGAACCAAATAAAAAATCGGAGAATTTTTACTTGTTCCTTCCCCATGCCTAAAAAAAAAAAAAACATCAACATGCAGCTAAGCAAACGGTAGGCTGGATTCGTGCACGTTGCCCGAATTGGCGGGCGGCGATTTCAGACACATAGATTATATACGCCAGTGATCCACTCATGCTTTAAAAAAAATAAATAAAAAAAAGAACTCTAGTTTGATATGGTCGCTTGTACGTAGGACTTCTTTCTTTTTTTTTTTTCAGCCACAGCTAATGCGCTTACATTAGCCTCAAGATAAGCCGTACGCACAGTCTGTAGCCAAGTGCTCCGGCAATTATTATCAAATTAAATGAAACCCCGTGGTGCATGCATGTCCGGCGTGATCTTCGAGATATGCTCCGCCGTACTTGCGGCAAAGTTGCAGTTTTTGCAGTTACCTTTGTAACAAAACGCCATTTTGTGAATTTTTGTGCATCGAAGCACAAAAGTAACGGGAACGCCCTTGCGCTTCGCTGAAGACTTAGGGAATGCGTGTTTCGTGCTGGCGCGTAATAGCCATCCCAAAAGTCGTTCCAAGAGGGTACACCTTACGGACCGGCTTGCCGGCTACAATTCATCAAGTGCAATAAAGGGTGTCTGAATTGACTGGCGCCAGTGTTTTAAAAAGTCCTTGTGCTAGTTAATTAGGAAGAAGCAACCGCCTTAACATTGTTTACTATGGTCTTCACCATCTGGGACTGTTTTCTTTTAAATTACCTCGCGTATTCATTTATTTATGTATTTATTTATTTATTTCAACATACTGTCAACCCTTTGGCAAGATTATTATAGGAGTGGGATATCAACAAGAAAAACAGAAAACATTCACATCAGCAGTGGCAATAATTGGCAGGAGTAGATTTGCTGACCTTTGCAAATCAAGAAGGAGGAGACGACATGCACAGGATACAGTGGAATGCACCATTCGTGTTTTATAAACGTAAAGGACTTACTGTTGTAAATCACACATACAGTTAGTGCGAATACAAATATTGGCAAGCAAGCCAATACTAAAGTTGCGCAGTAAAGGTTATATGAGCTTAAGGCGATGAATTCTCGCTCGGCTTTCGAGTGTAATCCTGCAAGCCCGCAATATCCGTTAAAAATAAATGTAATCATTTTCCGCTAGACATTTTCGAGCGAGCTAATGTTACTACCTGTGAAGTAACCAGATTATGTTAGCATACTCCAAGATCGGTCCGGCAAGCGTGATGTATGCTAGAAGCTATAGGGTCACGGTCGGCGTGCCGCAGCGTCCGCTTAAAGAAACGCAATTTTTTCATGGTTTTAGCGGCGATGGTTAATTCTATGTGTACCGTTCAGCTGAGATCGGAAGTTGTAGTCACACCAAGATATATGTACTGGCTTACATTTCATAGTGTGGTCTTGTTATAACCATAAGGGTAGGCTGGGCTTGTTTTCTTTTTTGTTACTGACATCGCGACTATTTTGTCGGAATTAATCACCAGTTGCCAATTAGAAAAACAGCCTGGTACCTAATTCAGGGAATCCTTCAGCTGAATTCAGTGACTGCACCTTTTATCCTCTTTGTACAATATGGACTCGTCTACAAAAAAGCCTAACATTTTCGTTAATGTTGCCTGTCAGATCGTTTATAAACAGAAGAAATATCAGTGCCAAGACGGATCCCTGAATCACACCGGACGCTATATCTAATGTGTAAGAGACACTAGCTCATCCCCGAGTTTGCAAAATTATAGTTGGAAAACTGGCTTTTCGTGGGGAATCCGGTCAAACGCCTTTGAGAAACCCGTAAAAATTATGTCAATTTTGGAGTGTTTATTGATACCGTGGGCCTGGGCATGCATTGTTTCGGAAGTTCCGCTATACGGTCGATAAGCCTATCAGAAATCCGTGTTGGTTCGGGTTAATTAACCAACTTTTAAACTGGTGCTTTCACTGCAAAATGTTCGAAGGGGAAGTTTCAAAGGATATTAATTAGTGTGCCCTTAAACTTCGCCCATGCTAATAGGTGCAGTGGTTTTAATCTTTTCTGGCTTCTAAAAAAGTGAGCGAGATTTGAAAAAGTACCATGTGACTAGGCGTTCGCGCACAGCCACATCGGCACTCAAGCATGCTACGTACGAAGCATCGATGATGCACGCAGACCGCAGCTATGAAGAGGCCGAAAGGGCGAAAGGTATGGCCAGCCCTTATTATTTTCTCTTGTGACGTCTCTTCAGTACGGTCTATCTGTGTACGTCATGGGTCGTTCGTTCGTACCATGGTTGAGTGCCCTGATGTCACTGCACGCAGTCACCTAGTCTTGACCTGGTCGCGTGGTACCTTTTCAAACCTCGCGCACTTTCTTCAGATGCTTGAATTAATTAAAACCACTGTGACTGCGCGCATCAGCATCAACATACGCGACTTCTCCGTTGAACTTCATCAAAACCTCTTGTTGGGCAAATTGGTACATTATGGAGACTTATAGGTACCGGCGCAACCAGACAACCACAAGAACAGAGACTCTCTCCGTTGAAAACTTCGCGCTTAAAGCAACAGTTTAAGAGTTGGTTAATTAAATAGCATTAGTTAATTACCTGCTGGCATTTCAAAAGTTAGTCTCGGTCAAGACGACAGTAAACAATATGAACTTGGTTGCATCCTCGTAACGTGCACGTGGATTCTCTAAAGCAGTGGCGCAAGTTACCTAAAACCTCCTGTATGTGACATTTGCGGGACGAAGAGCGAAAACTCGACGACGAAAACCACATCGATGAGAGACGCTCAACTTGAAACTGAACTTGTCCAGGGGGTTCGTGCTTACCGAATCCTTTCCTGTCTGTGCTCCTTTCGTCGATGTATAGTTTTCATCGTTGAGACTTCGCTCTTCTTCCCACAAATGTCACACCAACTACCTCAACGGTTCACTCCCTTGTCTGTGCTGTGACATGCTCGTGGCAGCATTGTGGTTATGAGAACCGCAGCGCAATAAAATACAAGGACCACAAAAAGAAACAATAGTAAAGGAAGAGCGCTGAGAGAGCTCACTCTGGTCGCTTCTTTGTGTCGCCCTTGTGTTTTATTGCGCTGCAGTTCTACTAACAACGTACCAACACTCCCAACTCGCCACGTTAAGCACTGCGGTATTTACTGCTCAAACATGAAGGTGTACCTTCCGGCTGGACATTGTCTCATAATTCGTGCTAACTGTGCACTCTTAGTACGCAATCGATATGTCCGAGTGTTTTAAAAGGCCGCTTTATACCGCAGCCGTGCTTGATCGGTTGGGCGTTCAGTCACGGCCACGGCAGGTCGGTGGTTCGACTCCGACCGCCGGACAGCCACCGGTAAAACGAAGAGCAAGGCTTCCACCCGACCAGGTGTATAGTAGTGCGCGGACTGTGCAGCCCCTGAGAGGATTCTCACCCGTCATGCCCTTGAGAGCACCCGATGCGAACAGTATCCCTTCAAGGGGCCCTGAATCAACCTTTCAGATACATGGCAAAACGCAGTCTACGGCTAGCTTTACCATGCAATGAACAGCTCAGGCAAATTCAGTAGTCGTGTGAAGCACGTGTCGTCCACCAAGCTTGCCATTTACTCAGGAGCCCTCTTTTCTAACAGAGGACGATCCTCACTCTCCTTGTAGATGCTCCATTCCGTCATAGAGCAGATTTCTGCTATTGACTGATAGCTGACATAACACGTTCGGCTGCTGCCCACCGCGCCTGTGTGCGGGCAGCCCCGTCAGGTAACGCCGAGGGCAGGACACCTCTCTCACGGCCACCCACCAGAGCCTTATTTTGTCTAGTTCAGAAAGAACGGGCAAGGGAGGTTTTCAGGAAGCAATATCTTCGCTCTCAGCAAATCTTTTTGAAAAATTCTTTTGACTGTGTGTTTCTAAGAGGTCTTCAACACAAACTAAGCCGTTTTCAAAACCATGTGCGAGGGGTGGTTCAGGAGCCCTTTCACGGTGGACGATATGTCGGCCCTATTAGAGCGCGAACGATAAGTAAGGTACATCCCCACTGCTGATCTGTACTAATGTGTCATATGTATTCCTTCTTCATTCGATGCATGACAGTCATTTGTGAACTAAACAATGCAAATTGTCGTACAAATGTTCCTTAGAAGGTCTAATGTCACAACAAATGCAGTTTGCAAAGAACGCGATTTCAAGCGTTTTGTAACTTAGCTACATTCCATTACTTAGGTAAAAATTGTTACGCAACAGCTACTTCAGTATGCAAATCAAGATTTCCCTAGGCGCGCACGCGAGTCTCACTGTCGCGAGATCAGTGTGAGGGGCGAGTTTCGTACATAAATTGTACTCCATGCATTATTGAGAGCACATCGGCTAAAACATTTGCTTCGGGCATGGTAGCTGCGTAGGAGTGTGTTTGACAAAGGTATCACGAGTCTTTTGGAATTTTAATGAAACGCACATAGCGCTACGTGCTCCTGTGCGAGAGAGGAAAATAATAATAATAGGTCAAGACGGCGCGCCAAGCGATGCATACTGGACGTATACGGCCAGATGGAATTTGTTGAAGGAGGAAGTCCGAAATTGAAGGCAGTAGATAGAATTTGTCCCGCAGCAGTGTATTCTGAACCTTTGCACGCCAACATTTCTTGTTTGTTTGTTTTTTCTCCTCCCAGGGACATCAAGGCGACACGACGCCTAGTTTAAGGACTGTTGGCCATAAAAACATTGCATCGTGCATGACGCATTTTGCAAATACTTCAGATAAATGGTGGTGGCTTCAGCAATGTCGTATAAAATGCTCAAAGGACACAATGTTAGTTTTAGCAACATAAGTTTGCTACGTCGTACATAGGGTATAAGGAACGTCAAATTACAGTGCACAGGAGATGAAACCTGCATGGTCCCTGTTCTTACTACACATTCAACATGCGTCTGTATATCTCCATTTTTCAATTTTTTTTTTCTAAGAGGAAAGCATATTCGTTATCTTTCATGTGGCCCAAGCGCCAAATAATCCACAAGGTTATAAGGCCAAACTCTAAGCCAGGCAGCCCGCTGTTGCACGTTTAGTGACATTCGGTGTGACCGAAGATAAAACCAAAAAAACAAACGCTACTCATCGCCAGCAGCAAAAGCATTGATGCCGCGAGTGGTTCGAAAGGCATGCATCGCCAGAATATTGTGCACTGTCAGCATTCAAGTACAATCCCCACCTGGGAAGCAATGCAGGTAGCGTCGATGCCATGCTGTTCGCGACAAACCGCGACGTTCAAAGGGCGCGGTGGCGCAAGGCATCCACCAAAACGTAGGTCGTTCGTGCACCGCCAAGATGTTCGAGACCACTATGGCGAAACGGAGTGCGCGTAGAAGCGTTCGTAGTTCCCCACCTGGTCGGCGGCTCCAGCCTGGCTTCGGTCAAGGGCAGGCATCCCCGCAGACTCTCCGGCTCCCGACCCCCCCCCTTCCAGGACGGCTGGCCGCACTTGTCTACAAGCTCTGCGTGGTGGTGCGGGAGAAAAAGAAAACAAGCCCCGCGTGGTGAAGCCGCTCAGCGGGCTCGTGGGGACACACGGGCACCGGCTGCAGAGGACCCCCGGCAGCGTGCGGCGGGGACGCACGAAATCGAAACAGGCGCGCGCGTCCCTGCCTTCCCAAAATGCCACACGGGCGTCCCTCCCCTCCACAGGCTCCCTTCCCTTCGCTTCCAGGAACACTACGAGCGCTAAGAGAGCCCGACCATAAAGAGACCAAAAAGAAATATGGCTTCCTGCGGGCGGGAAAGGACCGGGGACAATTTTGGCGAAAGGAGCACACTAACAGGGACTGCGGAGAAGGAGGAGACGCGCCGCCTCCCTTCTCCTCGGCGGCTGCCGCGCCCTGCATGTGTGCGTGCCATGGTGCGCGCCCTCGGTAGTTCTGCGAACTTCGGACGGGTCTAGCCGCGCAGCAGAGGGGGTGGCCAGGAGCAGCGGCGCGAGGACGTCGTGATGCACAAATACGGAACGCACGTTGCTGCTCGATTCATGTCGAGTAGTGCGCACACGACGGCGAGCTTCCGCCAACCACGGAAAGCTCGTTGACCGAAAAATGTGCCGCCGTAAAAATAGTGAAAATTTGCACTGCCACAATGAACTAAAAAATATTGGGGTGCTTGAACGAACGGGACGACTCTAATGAGAAAAATATCCCATCAGCGAGGGCTTTCGATAACGAACAAACGGCAGAGCAACGCGCACGAAAGAAGAATTTTCTGAATCGAGAACATCTGACGGGGTGCGTTGCAACCGAGAGAGGCACTTTCCAGAGAGGGGACGCGAAAAAAAAAAAAAAAAGAGCGCGCCAATGCAGGATGGAGCGAAAGAAGGAATAAATAAAGAAACGAAAGATAGTCGGCGAAAGCACACAACAGCAGAAGCCGCGCGGAGCAAACATGGCGGGAAAGGTCGTTCCGAGAAAGCGCTGAGAAAGACGTGCGGGCCCCCAAGAGCTCTGGGGCGGAGAGGAGAGCGTTCACCTTCTTTTCTATCTGTTGGCTGTTTACAGCCGAAATACTGTTAAGAGGGGGGAAGGGCACCCCGCGAGGTCCGACCAGAGAAGGCGCATTCCCGAGTTCGGCGGGGGGGCAGCACCAACAAGCAGGGGTCTTCGAAAAAGGCGGGAAAACGCACGACCGGACATTGCGGCTTCCGAATGACCTAGCTCGAGGAACACAGCACACCGCAGGACAAAAGACTTCGCTCATGATAGAAAAACGGAACACTTACGGTTCATACGTTCTGCAGCGATGCACGCGGAAATGTGGAATGCATTGACCACGCGCTTTGTTTTATGACGTTCGCTCATTCAAAAAATTTCTATGTTCATTGAAATCTATTTCGTTTCTTTTTTCCTTAGGACTTTTCGAGGTCCATTTCTTATTTGTATGTTTATTGAAAAACGTGGTCATTATGAGAAGCTGGTTTTCTTTCCGCGAATTGCCCCGTCATTTCTCCTCTGTTGCTCTACGGTCAACACCGTGTTTGCCGATCGCTTAATTGCTTTCCTTTCTGTTTTCTTCCTAGTTTTGAGTTAAAGTCGCCCACGGCCACGGCGTACTGAGTTCGAACCTTCTGCGTCGCTAATTCAATATCCTCATACAACTGTTCTCTTTTCTGGTCATCATAGCCGGAAGATGAAGCGTGCGGTTATATTATTCGTTGATGCTGTACAGTTCGGCTGCATTACCTGCAATGTTTGTGGATTAGAAACATTACGCCACATTCTCGCGTCTCAGGGAGCCCGATGGGGGACAAGATGTGTCCGCATGTTAAGGTGTATATGCTTCTCCGAATCTTCTGACCTCGTCAAGACCGATTATATTCCGATTGCCGCCGTCTAGTCTAGCATCACTCGAGAAATATCGGATGTTGAGCGTTGTTATGGTCAGTTTCTGGTGACGGCCCATCCGGATCCAGTGGAGTTTAACACCCTCCCCTGCGTTACAGGTCTGAACGCCGCCGTGAGCACGTGCTTAGAACACACACACACACACGCACGCACACACACCTCCGTGTGTACGTATTAGTAACAGAAACATATATTTTGCACTTATTCATTAGTGCACCGCCATAGGTAGGACTGCATTAACTGGCGGAAAGCAATGTTAAGGTGTGCCTCATTAGTTCGCACAATTACACGACCCCAGTCGATCTTCCGGAATTTTTTTTTTCGGATGCGACTGCACACAGACGTGGGTGTGGGCCACCGCAAAATTGACGGCCGAGTTTCTTTGCATAGCCACGAAAGCGGTATAAAAAAAGTATGGAACGTTTTCAATGGAAAAGTTGTGGAATTAGGAATTTCATCGAGGTCTATAGTTCTACATTCCAAATGAATGTTGAAAATCCAATGCATATGAGTTGAGTCAACTAGAGCTCAGCGTGTGGCAATGGAAATTTAACACGCAGTTTCACAACAGAAAATAGTGTTATGATGCTAATGATAATGATAGCAGACCATAGTAATGGCTAAATGATGATCATGATGCAGCAAGAATAATAATGACTCGGCGAAAAAAAAAATCGGTGGACTGTCTTCGCACGTGGTTGCTAAGTGAAGGAAACATTAAATGATAGCTGACTCAGCATAGATGAGAATGAAACAGCAAAAAAGAAAGAAAGAAAAAGTCTTTAAGCACAGAGGCCTATGGAATGAATTCCGATCTACCCCACGAAATGGAACAGGTTCCGGGTTTAAAACCCAACGTCTCGGGTTCGACAACCAAATGTCCTGGCTTTCGCATTTACGTCTCTGAAGCAATTAGCTAAGTATTCCTAAGAATTTTTGGAATGCAACTTCTACAAATGTGGGCCTGGACCACTCCAAAATTTCTGTGGCCCATTCACAATATTGACTGCCAAATTCGAGCATGGCCACGCACTTCAGATGAAAAGCCCATGGAACGCCCTCAGTGTAAAAGTTACGGAATTTGGAACAACAGATATTTCGCGTCTATTGTACAGACATAATGGATGTTGAACATTTATTGGACACAAGTTGAGTCAATTAGAGCTAATAATTCAGCAATAATAACTCAGAATCCATTTTTGTAAGAGGATGTCCGTCATGTCGACTGCGCTGTGAAAATTTTACCACTCACCTTCACAAATTGTTCTGTTAAATATGCTGAAGTCAACCACTGCATAGCCATAAGTCAACATATTGTTGGGTGTCGTTGCGCATTCAACGGACGTACACAGGAAATAAGAGGCAGAATAAACGGAAAGAGCGCAAACTATCAACTGGTTTTTATTGAATCGGTCATTGCATATATATGCATGACCCAAACAACACGAGAGAGGGAAGAGGTTGAATGCGCAACGACACCCAACAATTATGCACCAACTCGCCCAAGAAGAAGTTCTTCGGAAGTCAACATATAGTTACGTAAATAAGCAATATAATACATCATTAAATACGTACTTTTTGGTGAAAACCATTAATTTTACTTTCGCTGTACTTATTCACAAATTCAACGAGCAAATTCAATGATATGATTCACAAATTCAATGATATGGTGAAAACCTCTTGATTCAACCATTCTTCAAATGCTTCTCAACAGTAACTCAACAGACATTTTTTTTACTACCTACGGGTTAATCTCCGTTCGGACTCGGTGTCATGCATTGCAAATGACGGACGTGCGTCATAGCTGCTAGAAATGCGTGATCACAAATGCTGATCGCTTTTGTATTTTGTTTCAGCTTTATTAACATCGTGGCGCCCCTCCCTGCTCTTAAAATATCCATCGCAAAAATATTTCCGGGGAAACCTTCGCACACACGTATATATATATATATATATATATATATATATATATATATATATATATATATATATATATATATATATATATATATATATATATATATATATTACATGGTCTATTAAAGGGCCGCGCTTGAACAGGGCAGTAGTCGGCAATTTATATAAGTCTAGACCTAGATCTGCCTAAAGTAACAAAACCATTCCACAGGCAAACCACCTTCACAGTGCGGAGTGGAGCCTTATCGACCGCCGTCGTTGTTGTTGTTTTGTGTGCGTGTGTGTGTGAGGGGGGGGGGGGGGGAGGGAGGGGGTAAGCGGGTTGGTGGGTGTGCGCTCGCGCTCGAAAACTAGTCGGTGCAGGATCTGTCAGCTGATGATAAGGCCAGCACTGAGCTGAACCATTTCTTCCTCTGCAAGAAAACACGCTATATGCTTCACGATCAAACCCACCGTGTCGCCTCCTAATCTCGCGCGCAGGCTGATAAGGCGCTCAGTTAAGAAGCTGTTATGGAGAGCAAGTGCTTCAGTGAAGCACATTGCATCGGCTGTCGCGTTACTCAATCCTACCAATTTATGTGTGACGTTGGTGCGCAGTACCCATCTCTCAGCGAGACCATACACTTACAGACGGGCGATTCCTCAAGAGATCAACACGGGTACAAAAACTGCTTTTTTTATATTAGCGTCGACTATTTTGTATGTTATAGAAATGTGACTCGGTAGCGCGAAAGTGAACATCGTTTATTTTTCAACTCGCTATTTTAGGAAGTAAAAAACATCTAAGTTACTCTGTCGGAGCCACCATTTTCATGCACCGGTCATTTTCGCGAATTCGCAACGCTATATACATGGCGATATATTGCAACCATCAAGAAACATTGATAAACTTGGCCGAGCACAACGGTATCAAGCGAACGCGTTTCTTCCGGCACTCGCAGACGCATTGCAAACGCGCCCCGCCACGGTAGTCTAGTGGTTATGGTACTCGGCTGCTGATCCGAAGGTCGCGCAATCGAATCCCGGCCGCGGCGGCTGCATTTCGATGGAGGCGAAATGTTGAGGCCCGTATGCTGTGCGACGTCCGTGCACGTTAAAGAACCCCAGGTGGTCGTAATTTCCGGAGACCTCCACTACAGCGTCTCTCATAATCAGAGCTGGTTTTGGGACGTTAAACCGCACAATCATTGCAGACGCATTCGTGTGAGCGATATGTGACGAGGGAATTTCCGGCGTTGCGACGATATGCCTGGAACGAAGCACGTGATCAAGGCGCTGCTACGCAGGAGAAGCATACGGTAGAAACGCCGTCGCCGACCCACGCGATGGAGTCGGCTAGCCCGCGAGAGAACCGCGCCCTCCTCGTGGACGGGCCTCTTCGGCGGAAGGCAGCCTGAGGCAGCTTCAAGACCCGCGTCTGCCGCGGCGATCATCACGAACAACGCACCGCTTGCAAACACGGGCGGGCCTCCTCGGCGGAAGCCAGCTCGAGATTATGGCATGTTGCCAGCTTCAAGGGCGGCGCATAAGCACTTCTCCGATCGCGTTGAGAACTTTGCGCCATCTCTTAATGGAAGCCCAAACGAGCTCCCATGGCAACACCAAAAATGGTATACTATGAAATGCGCGCCGCTTGCATGCTCGGCAAGGCTGCTCCGTGGCATAGTTGCCTATATATATATATATATATATATATATATATATATATATATATATATATATATATATATATATATATATATATATATAGGCAACTATGCCATGGGGCAGCCTTGCCGTATATGGCCGCCGCCGTGTGTGTGCGTGTGTGTGTGTGTTTGTATATATATGTATGTATATGAGGCATGACGGCGGCGGCCATATACGACGGCGAAAATTGCTAGAGCAAAAAAAAAAGGAACAGAAATTTGGCAAGAGTCCCTTATCAACTCCAGTGCGTGATATAATCAGCTTAACATCAGGTTGAACTTATCATTAATTTGCTGATGTTCCTCTTCTGATCGTTAAGAATTGCACTCCAAAGCACAGCAGTAGGTCTCAATGTGAACATCGCCATAACCGAATGTAATCTCCTAATCATGACCACACAACACCAACCTAGCCCCACATGTCAACTAATGTTAAAGTGATTTACTCTAGCATGCCATGCACTGCATACTTACGGGACTTCCTGAAATTTCCGTTTTTCTTCATTGTATACTCTGTTCATAGGCAGCTGAACATGATTACTTGAACCCTACGGAAACACAGAAATAGAATAAACAAACTTTAGGAACTAGTACACAGTCAACGTTAAAGAACATATATAAGCCATTAAAAAGTTACGTTTAAAACAGGTCATCATTCATTTCCAAGCACATGACTGTTCTACATAAACGCACCTCTTATACATAAGTATTCGTGATAAGGCCAAAACTACCCTTGTTTTGCAACTATGGTCCGTTTGCACGAGTATCTCCGCTTTTCTGTCACGATGTCCCACTTTTTTTAGCTTTAGGACGCATGTTGGGAAAGAGTCGTACCACAAATAGTGTCTTTTCAGTCAAAATAATGGAACATGTTTTTTTCATATACGTATATGTTCCAGGGTCTCTGGGCACTCGTTTACGAGAGTTTAATAGATAGATACTAAACTTTATTGTGGGTGCGGAAGAATTTTCAGGCCGTTGTTAAAGGGGCAAGACTGCAAGCCTCATCGCCGCATCGTGGGCCTTCTGCACATATAGTTGATCAATCCAGTTCTGGCTACATACCAATGAATAAAATACTTCCGCCGTCAATCCGTCGTAGTGTGGCACTGTAAAGAGGGGCACTCCCGAGCACGTGCTCAAACTCACTAACCCCACCCACCGTATTCGGAACAGAGGGGGAATCTCTGTGGACCTACTGAAGGCCGAAAGTGTAAGATATGAGTTTGTTTGGATTTGCCTGAGAGTCACGGCCTGAGATCTCGTGAGATTTCGATGTGGCAAGGGGAAAATCCTGCGGCTCATCCGATAGTGGTTAGTGATCTCGTTGAAGGTAAAAAGAATGTCCCTGCAAAATGGGGGGATGCCTACGAAAAGGTCGAACCAAGCCCGTCGGCAAGACCTCGCGCGCGGGCATGGGCCAACTCATTACGTTGGCTAGTCCCCCTACTTCGGCGCCCTCATGCGCCGGGAACCACGTAATATGATGAGTAAGCACTTTACCCTCAAGTGCCCGAGCAACCTCCTCACATACAGCCCCAGTCGAGAAAGCTCGAAGGGCTGATCTCGAGTCCGTGTAAATTTCTTCTTTGTCCGACCTAAGGAGCGCTAGCGCAATGGCCATCTGCTCCGCCTTGAAAGCCGACGACGTCCTGATTGACGCGGCCTGTAAGACTCGGACCTTCATGTCTACGATGTTTGCAACAAAACGACTGGAGTCGCCTTCATACTGGGCAGCATGTACAAAACATGACTCTGCCTCGTGTGCATGCGCGTACCGCAGTAGCGCAGAGGCGCGTCCTCCTGCCAGTGTTGAAAGTTGGATGGACGTTCCTCGGAATGGGGGAGACCTTAATAGCCTGCCACACTATCCGATAGCTGAACGTTCCTATCCTCTTACGTCTTCGGATTGGTCCCTACATTAGCCAGGATACCCCTTACCGCTGCCGTAGACGAGAGTCTGGCAATATGTGCGGACTGCTGTGCTTCGATCACTTCCTCTAATGTGGTGTGGACGCCTAAGCTTGCTAGGCTCTCCGTAATTGTGCACATTGGGAGTCCTAGGACTCTCTTAATGCTCTTCCTGATGAGCGCATTCAGCTTTGGGTTTTTTAAACATTCATTTTACAATGAAGCTCACTCTTGTCCAAATCGAAAATTTGAATCTAATAAAAAAGGTATGTACTAGTGCCACGGTAATCATTCTGGGAGGGACTGTTCACAACATTATGAGCTCACAGCCCACCAAGTTTTGAAAAGCTAGATACATTTCATTATCAGGAAAAAAAGATCACAAATATAGTACCTTTTCAGAAATGTCGCATGTTTGGAATTTTTTGAAATATACTTTTATTTTCTCCAGCAAGTTAAAAATGATCTAGTTTACTCTTCATACACATATATATTACATAAAAAATGTTTTCTTTGTAGCTGCAACACATCGCAATTTATAGAGCTGCGGATTCGCGAAAATGACCGGTGCATGAAAATGGTGGCTCCGACAGAGTAACTTCGATATCTCTTGCTACCTAAAATAGGGAGCTAAAAAACAATATAGACAAAGTTCACTTTCGTGCTACCGAGTCGCATGTCTATAACATATAAAATAGTCAACGAAATATAAAATATCAATTTTTGGACCATTGGAATCACCCAGACACGTTACACTGTAAGCAGCGCGAAAACTGCACACAGATTAAGGGTACACAAGACAATGAGGTTTCGTTATCGCGCTGCTTGGAGTACCAGTACGCGTCTTCGTGCAAACAAGATCCGATAATCACCATTTCGAAGTTCATTTACACAGTGTCACAAAGTTCCATATTTGGAGACCTCCGCACAGTCAAAACCTTCATCGTCGCCCGAAAAGACGCAGCCGCGGTAATGCCAGTTAATTTCGCTGTTGTTCAAATTCAGAGTAAACAAGAAGACCAAGATTTCAGCGCCTGCGTAATGAAAATTTCGTCACATATGTGCTTGTTATGCGACTTCATAGCTAATATGTGCTAGGCGTGGCGGAAGTGCCTAACCACATTTTCAATTGCTAAAAAAAAACAAAACAAAAAAAAAGAACAAGCTGAACTGGACATCCAAAATAAATGAGACAACAGTTATGTGAGCGCCAGAAAAAAAGTTTCTAAATATTATAGATATCATCCGCCGTGGCAGCATAGCGGCTATAGGTTGTTGGCTTGCGAAGCTCGGCCTCCCCACGGTGGTCTGGCTAGTTAGTATACTCGGCTCCTGATCTGAACGAATCCCGGCTGCGGCGGCTACATTTCAATGGAAGCGAAATGTTGAGGCCCGTGTACTGTGCGATATCAGAGCACGTTAAAGAAGCCCAGGTGATCGAAATTTCTGGAGACCTCCACTACGGCGTCTCTCAATCATTGCGTGGTTCTGGGACGTTGAACCGCTGAAATCAATCATCATTTGCAAAACCCAAGGCCGTGGGATCGAATCCCGGCCACAGCGGCCGCACTGCGATGGCGGCGAAATTCAAAAACACCCGGTATACTCAGATTTAGGTACATGCTAAAGAACCCCAGGAGGTCAAAATTACACCGGAGTAGCAGGCCTCATAATCCATTGTGGGTTTGACACGTAACAGTCCATAAGCTGTTATTATTAAGCATTGTGAATATAGTTATTAACTTGCATTCCAATTAATCTCTCTCTCTCTCCCACCCAAACATTTCTCGCATCATTATAACTGCCATACGCGTAGTCAAATAACTAAACCTATATGCTTTTGTGATAAGCAGATTTCAGATTTCCTTGCTCTATTCGCTGAAATAGCTATAACAAAAACGTTGACGCGAGTCTCCCAGGCGCAGGTATACACCGCGACTTCTCCCCGACACCCAACTTGCGTAGACATCAGAACACTCTGTATTCCGTTCGTACATTAATGAAAATAGAAGGAGCATTGACATCACTGCGACTTCATAACCACAGCTTCGAAAAATACGTCTTAATTATAACGGTGTAGTAGTAGTCGGCGTAGTCACGCCAGAACCACTTGCTCCCAGAAATGTGGTGCCTCTCGCGCCTTCTATGAAGTGGTGGAAGAAACTAATACGTTGGAGTGGGGAAAAAAAAAAAATGTTACCGATACCAGGGTTTGAACCCGGACGCACTAAAGTCAATGGAACACGGGAAATATTGTTATCCGCGCCGCCGCGCCGCTTATTGGTCTCTTGCCATTACGTGGTCACTTTTATTTATAGATGGTCCAGGCCGCGAGCGGACGCGCTGACAGAAGCAGCGCTTGGGAATGCCGCTTGCAAGCGCCATGGATAGTGGTGTCATTTTGCCTTTGGCATGCTTAGCATGGCATGCTTAGCTTTCGTGTAATAAACGAAAATGCCTTCGTACTGCGGTTCAACGCATAGCACCCTCTAAGTGCCCTCAAACGTACGCGCCTTTCACGTGGTTGCGCCTTGTAAAGAGCGGCCAATTCGCTGCTCCTGGAAGCACCCGGCTATCTAGGTTCATTAAAGCATTTTATCGACAGTATAGAATGGGGAAAGGGTTCTATCATCCTGGACTCGTATGTTGTTCAGCGATGCCCCATGCCCGTTACTTGCCTCCCATGACGATCGTTTAAATTAAGCGTCACATAACCTGTGATCTCATGTTAAATGTGTGCACTCCACAGGTGATGTCACAATACAAGCTTTTGTTTTTTATCATCATAGCTACGACGCACATCGATAAAAATAAAGATTGTTCTCGCGCGATCCATGTTTCGTCGTAGCGAAGCAGCGATCACTTGCTCATGCTCTGAATTCAGCAAAAGCAGTTTCAGAGTGGGCTAAGAAAATCTTGGAGTGGGCCAACCTTATGAAGTCAACAGACAATAAAGCCAAGGGAAGCACAGGGGAAATTATTGTAGTTTTTAACTGTAGTATAGTAATTATGGAATAAATGGACAGGAATTAAAGTGGACGAAAAAGCGCGCCTTCCTTCGGCAGGGGCCGAACCTACGACCTTCGGATAACGCGTCCGATTCTATACCAACTGAGCTACGAATGCGGTCGCTCCTCCGTCCACTTTATTGGGTATTCATGTCATTTCTGAACCCGGATCAACTCTCATTTTGAATCGTCACGAGTCAGTTTTTCGTGTAGGCCAAGTCGGTTTTCAGTGACATTGAAACTTGGTTTAAGTATACTGGCACGATTTTGAGGCGGCACAAAAGGGACATTTTTCGTGTTTTTGACAAGCATTGTTACGCTCTTCACACACTGGAGCCAGGAAACACGTATAAAATATTTTATTTTGATCTTAATGTTTCCGTCTCCCAACATATCTATACAAGGCATGCAGTCCCATCGCAATGGACAATATATGATGACGTGTGAATGCAGTGGCCCAAAAATCACCGAAATTGCTGCCAGAGTCGCTGGATGACAATGAAATCATCGTTCTTTGCGTGCACCACGTGCAGCTGACAGCAGCTACAGAACTGTTACGACTCCGTCATGAGTTGCTGTCCCCACGCGACCTAGACCTACGTACGACTGCGTTGGCACGTCACTGTGAAACCGCCTCGTCGGAAACGAAACCGAAAGCGGGGTTTTCAAGTAGCCGTATTAAAAATGTATTGATGCGTTCCGAGGCACCACGATACTATTTTTAGAGTTCTCGACATAAGTGCTTTTATTTAGAGCATTAATAAGAAAATGTCTATAATTCATGTCAGTGCTCCTTTAAACGCCGGATTTCATTGCTGTAGTTTGTGACAAAATGTATGGGCATTACATTATTCTTTCCGCTTCAATACACAAAATGACGTTTTGTTAAAAAGATACCGCTTCCTTGCAAACGGGTTTTTGCGTGCAATATGACAAAGGTCACTGCGACAAAAATCACGCTGCTTTTCTAAACTGCTTACTATCTGATAAGAGCTTTGCCATTCAGTAATCGCTGTAAGAAGGTTAGACAACATATTTTAAAAATGTGGGCAGCTTGCACTAGTGGTGCAAGGCTGGACTTAAAGTCCCTGTATAACCAACTGCTTCAGGTTGGACTAACAGCTGATCCGGTGCTCGACATATACCTCTTCCGGCTTCTACAAGCTCGACGAGCTGTTGCATGGTTTTGGCACGAACATATCACGTGACTACCTGTTGCATGGCTTTGGCGAAACATGCCCCATCATCTACCTGCTACGTTATGTTACGTGATTTGGGTCATGTGTCCAGGTTAAAATTGGCCTGGCGGAAAATGTCCGATTGTGACGTGTCCTTACGTGGCTTTGGCGGGACCACGTGACTAGCTGGGACAGCATGTTACCTGATGGAGCAGCTACTCACTAGGTGCGAAAGCTGAGGAAGCAGAGGAGCTGGTGACGTTCCTCTCCCCCTCCTAACCCTCAATTCCCTTTCCTACCCCCTTGCTTGCTATACTACACTGCACAAGACTATGACGTGCTTTATCCTCATCCCCACTTCTCTTTCCCACCCCTTTGTTATACTATATGTATACTTTACGCACCTACGCTATGCATCCGCGCCCCTCCTCCTTTCCCTCTTCCTAAACCTCACTTCCTTTTCCCACCCCTTGCTATACTATTGTCGCCGCCATTATGTAATGCTGGGATGAGAGCAAGAGCTAGTGATGCAGGAGCTATCGATAGTATACTATCAATAGTTGAGTCGCTGTCGAACTATCGATGGTGTAAAAATACTATCGACACTATCACTGTCGAACTATCGACGGTGTAAAACTATCGATGACACCATCGATGGTAACATCGATTGTATTATCGAGTGTTCAATATACCGTCGGTATGTAGTATAAAATCACAGGTATTTTTCGCCTACTTCTGAAGTTTAGGACATACTCGATCCACCCAGGGATCTAGAAAAGCAAGCGAATGAACGCAGAAATCTCGAAGCAACTAGCAGATCCGTCCGCGAATTCGCGAACGAAACCGAATGCGTCCGAGGATGTGCAAAACAAGCAGAGAAAGCGATACCGGCGGTGCAAGGTTCAACAGTTCACTAGCAGCGGAAAGGGACCGTTACACCCGTGAAACAGCGACTTGAAATTGATATTACATTTTGTGATTTGAGAATATAAACCTCAAGAACTAATTTTGTTCGTAATGTTTAACTAGTTGCTTTTGAGTATGAATTTATTGGTGGACAGCTCCCAGCATTTCCAGTGCGGAAATAATTTATTTCATTCGCCAAAATCTACTCGTAAATTAAATGAACTGAGTGCTGCAGACATTACGCTATCGCAAATATTTTGGCGATATCACCGGCTAACAGTACTCTTATTCACAAAACACTGAGCTATAGTACACCACCGATTGCGCTCCCGATGGTGTAACTATCAATCGTATTATTGATATTTTATCGATAGTATTATCGATATTTATTCTACACTATCGATAGTCAATTTACCGATAGTTTTGCGCCCCTAGCATGAGCACAAGGCAAGGAAGATAAGCGCGCGCAGTGCATAGAAGTGCACACGCACTGGTTTCATGATGATAATCTCACCCGGTTGAACCGCGGCTAAAAAAAAAAAAAGAATTTCACACTTTCCGCACCGAATTAAGTAAACGAGTGCAACACAGTAATCATAACCCGAAATAGCCGTAGCTCTCCTGCCACATAAAATTCCCATGAGCAACCTTTGCCCAATTTCGCACGAGTGGAGGAATCTAGCGCACTTCCGGCATAGATTTCGAAGGAACACAAAATTATCGAGAAATGAAATAAAAAATTGAAGGACGGCCATCGCTGGTCGCTGGTCTCGCTTAATGCTGTTTGGCGCTTTAACCTATATACAGTCATACTTATTTGTCGTTCTTTGCCTGCATATTGGATCCATCGTCTCTTGATTTATTTAAGTGACGTAGAGATGCGTCGGTTTGTATTTCAAACACCGCGACAAGCGTGTCCACACCTGCTCCGCCGCCACCCGAGCGACCCTTTGCACCATATTTGGCAACAGGAGCGTGCGCGCACCAACGGTGGGGTACTTTCCAGGATCCAGTATAGGTTCCGGTGACATTACAGGACCCACACCCTTCGAAGGCAAGTGTCTACACTACACACCCGAGATGTGAACATATTTTAACTACGTGAATGCCTTGGATTTTCCATACTGTGCTCAGGACTTTCGAAGAGCGACAAAGAAACAACACCAGGAAAGAAAGAAAGAAAGAAAGAAAGAAAGAAAGAAAGAAAGAAAGAAAGAAAGAAAGAAAGAAAGAAGAAAGAAAGAAAGAAAAGTTAAAGGTAAGGCACGCACACGCTAAACTTCGATTTCGACAGGGAAAGAGCCGCTGATTTTTTGCTGCACTGTTCCTCGACTTCTATGAAGTCTATAATATCCCCCTGCTGTGCCATAGGTATTACCTGTCCGTAACTGCTCCTCGCAAAACCCTAGACGGTTGGCATGGTGCAGGGGTAGAAATGTGTGCAGTGCGGGGAAGGAGGATCGGTTATGTTTAAGATGCGCCAATCCGCTAACGCCTTCCCCACTCCCGCCTTGATCCGAGAATGCGTGTGGCACGATTGCATAAAAAGACTAGGCCGCTTCACTTGGAACACAACATTCAAGCGCGAAGAAACAAAACTTCGGACCTTCTGCTCCAGTCGCCTCGGTTGCGATCGATGTATACGCTTGCGGAAACAACACGCCGTGGGGCGGAGAGAGAAAATGCCGCTTTTGGTGCCTACGGTCACAGTGATTCAATTTGTAAGTGCCGTGTCACGTACCGTATGTTTGTGACCTCCGCAGTTGTTTGAGGCGAGATTCCTGATCGTCTGTGTGGTCCAGGCTTATTTTGTCTCGCTTCGAGATTTATTGCTGTCACTGTTATCTTTATGTTGTAGCGGCCTCCAGCATGACTTTGATAGCGACTATACGTGCAGGTGTCCATAAAAGCGGCTGGGCACTTGTATCTCGGGTTACGCGTTACGAAGGCCATGCCATGGCGAGAACATTGGAATGTCACGCATTATTCCTAATTCTGCCCCTTACTTCATTTATTTGCCCAACATGCAGAAGTTAAAAAACAATAGCTGGGGCTTCACATGCCAAAACCACGATATGACATGAGGCATGCCGTAGTGGGCGGCTCAGTGATTAATTTAGATCACACGGGGTCCTTTAACGTGCACATATAAACCAAAGTGAACGGGTGCGTTTTGCCCCCATCGAAATGCGGCCGCCGTAGCTGGAAGTCTAATTCGCGCCCTCGAGCTTCTGATAACGTCGCCGCTAAGCTACCATGACCGGTAATAGAATTTTCGTTGAACAAAGTATTGCTGTCTGTCTGTCTAAAATGTGTTTTGAGGAGACAATTCCCCTCAAGGGTGAAGGTCGCACGCGCATGGCATATCGGATCAGTTGCGCATGCACTTTCAGTTGTTATGTGGGGTTTAACGTCCCAAAACCAGCTCTGATTATGAGAGACGCCGTAGCGGAAGGCTCCGGAAATTTTGAACGCCTGGGGTTCCTTGACGCGCACTGACATCGCACGGCACACGGGCCTCATCATTTCGCCTCCATCGAAATGCAGCCGCCGCGACCGGGATTCGATCCCGCGACCCTGGGATCAGCAGCCGAGTACCATATAGCCACCAGACTACCGTGGCGGGGCCATGCACTTTCAGAATCGCCATTTGGGAAACCTATGGACTGTCACAAGCTTCAATGCTATTACGAGTGGTACAAGAGCTCTAGAGGTGTGCGCCGGCCCGGGCCGACTCGAAAGCCCGAGTCCATCCCGGTCCGCGGGCCAGGCTCGGGCAGCCCGGCGGATATATCGTCGGGTCGGGGCTAGGCTCGGGCCGACAGCAATATGCTTGCAGCCAAGCTCGTCATTGCAAACGGATATACACTGATCTTTGCACTGAGCTGTGAACAGCTTCGTAACGACCTAATATATGCCAGCGGTATTTTGCCTCTGTAATCAGAGATAAGACTAAAGAAATGCGGATAACCTTGGTCGCCGTGAGCTCATCAACAACAAATCAGCACTCTCAGAATCACGGCCTAGGCTTATCCTCATAAATTCAGCGTCAACCCTAACGCTAACCGTACTCGGGCTCCGGAAACGTCACAAATAACTGTTGCAGAGCAAGAGAATGCGGCGGATTTATTCTGAAGACGCGCCATCAGCCTGTCAGAGGTAAGACAACGAGCCACCTACCTTAGGGTTACCGTCCCGTCTTCAAAGATTAACCCTAACTCCAAAGGGTGCGTGTCCGGCGAGAAACCTCGGTGCGTGCGCACGCGCTGCTTTCACGATGATGATGATGATCGTTTCACGATGATGATGACGTGGCAGTGAGTTACCGTCTCAAATAAATACACCCATGCATGCGGCTGTCACTGCCCCGAAACCTCGTGTATTTTTTTTTTTTTTCAGCCGGGGAACACAGTTCCGTGCTACCAGCTTTTTTTTCTTTAACGCCCCTCTAAATCGTACCTGTTCCTCGTATAAGAAATTTTCTTTGGGAGACACAAACAGGTGCTGCTAAAATTTATTTGACGCAAGAGAATAGCATAAATTGTTAAAACAAGCTTCGCTTGAATAATAATAACAATGATAAACGAGACGAAAATTAGTTCACTATAGTTTGTTCTAGAAGTCTCTTTTGAAGTGCCACGCCATCGAAGTTATGATATGTAATTGACGTCATTGTGAAGTTATCACGTGGTCATGTGATGGCACTGCCACTTGGTCACATGACTTTTCGAGCCATTCGTGTTCATGCCTGGACTTTCTACAATGGGTGCCGTCTGCAAACGCCGTCAGCGCCTTCTTCATCTTTTTAGGGGCGAAGCTCCTTAAGGCGTAGGCTTGTCTGCCGTAGTTGTCCGTCGTAGCCACTTCGTCTTCATCGAACGCTGAGCTGCCTCGAGCGCTGGCACGCGCTCTTGTGTCACGAGTTCACGCCGGTTCCTCTTCGTCGCCTCGAACCCTGGCACGCGCTCTTGTGTCACGAGTTCACGCCGGTTCCTCTTCGTCGCCTCGAACCCTGGCACGCGCTCTTGTGTCACGAGTTCACGCCGGTTCCTCTTCGTCTACTCCGGCATCACTCAGTTTCGGTTTCGTTTCGTATTACATCGCAATAGCCCCAGTTTTAAGTAGTTGTTCACAACTCTTCTGGAAGGTAGAAGATGCGAAACGAATACCACAGTGTTCTAGAGAACTCAGTTGTCTGTCCATACAGCACGAAGCATGGCTAAATTAATCCGGAACTCGGCACGATTTACGATGAACCTCCGGAGCTTCGCCCACTCATCATCATTCACTCCGTGGATATGCGTGGATTTTTTTTTTTCCTTTCGCTTTGTCTCGCTTGTTAGCGCGGCCATGGTTCACCAGAAAGCTGCCGTTCACCTCTTTGAGTTTCACTTGTGTTGTAATAGAAATGCCGCAGTTAGTGCGTATTCTCAAGGAGCAACGCGCCCATCAAGTCATGAGCGCCTATCAAGAAAAAATTTGAAAAACGCAGCCTTAATGTCCACTTAAGTGCCTTAATGACGCTAGACTCTATAGCGTCTGCTCCCCTTTTGATTGACTGAGGCAAACTTTTGGTTGACATGGGTAGACTTCCAGTTAACTTTATGTGCATTGCTCATACTAAGCCGGTAGCCAGGGAAGGAGGGGGGGGGGTTCGGTAGGGGCCCGGTCCCCTCCCGGAATTTTGATGGGGGTATAGTGTTAATAACACAAAATTTAAGCCTATTAATAGCGCCGCATTTAACAAGTCATTTAGTGCACATACTGCAATTTTTATCGAAAATAAAGAATAAAAATAGTTTTTCTCAAATAGTCAAGGCCTTTAGCAAGTGGGGCCTGCCCCCTAAAAAAATTATTGGCTACGGGCCTGGTTCATACCCACACATTCAATGCAAGTACGAGACACACGTGATTTCTATCTATCTATCTATCTATCTATCTATCTATCTATCTATCTATCTATCTATCTATCTATCTATCTATCTATCTTACGCGTGGGTCGCGCCCTCGTACCCATTATGGTGCGTTGGATATGTGGGCGTGAGCCAAATTAACCTCAACTTTTAATTATCATTAATTAACCTGACAGTTAAATTACTATTTTATGTACTAAGCTTATGTTCTGATGATATCATGTCTGCATTATATAACGCTGCACTTGATGTTCTTGACATGATTTATTCTTCCAGTTCCCCCTATTCTCTCTCTCTCTCTCTGTGTGTGTGTGTGTGTGTGTGTGTGTGTGTGTGTGTGTGTGTGTGTGTGTGTTTCAGGCCCGTAGGACACAACGAAGTTACCAAGTACAAAACCCAGGCCAGCGCGGAATCGCAGGACAGTGAGCGTAAGGTAGAGAAGCAACCTTCTTCGAAGTAAACGCTTGGCCAAATGATTGGGCCATCAGGTATATCGAAGAGCCAACTCAGGTTGCGGTCGGGGCTACACACGTCGCCTGTCACGTGACGCATGGTACGATACGACAAAACTGCTTCTCGAGGCAGCGATTCGTAATAACGATGGCGGAAAAGTTGAAGAAGATCGTTTCATAATGATGATGTTGATGATGCCTCTGTAATTTGTGCAGAGCTACAAAGCATGAACCCCTGTGTTCTTTCAAATGATTCCTCGCACTCGTTATGCAATACACTTTCCGCGACGCGTAGTGGCCTATTCTGCAACATAACATTACATTTGTTAATGCGATTCCTCGGCAGGCTTTATACCTGTATAGCTCTTTTTGCGATGGTTTTTCAAGCACAGGCGTAGCTCAGTGGTACAATGCTGGACTGCCACGCAGAGGGACGTTGTTTCGAATCCTCCTCGGTTCTCGTTATTTCTTTCTAAAATTAGCGCGATAGTGGTTACGGACACCGGCGGCAGCGGCGGCGGCGGCGACGACGGACAACTATACGGCGCCAAAAAAGAGCCAGGCCTGCGCGGAACCGCAGGACAGTGGCAGCGTAAGCTGGAGAAGCGACCTTCTTAGAGGCCATTTTAAACGCTTGAGGAAACTATTGCAAGTGGTAGATATCCCCTGCGCCATATAACCGTTATCATTTTGCAAGTAGGGAAGTACCCACTACGCCATAATTACTGCGGCATTGTAACGTGCAAATCTGTATAACTGCACATCTTAGAGAGTCTCTTGGCGTTGTTTTCCCGAGAACGAACCGAACTCTCGGCCCGGTGTCGACGGCGAGCTGCGGTTTGGCTTCTCTCTGCACAGCTGTCTGTTGTGCCGGACGTTGCCTTGCTGCAGCCACGCGCGTAGCTCTGCGATTCGCTTCTTCAGCAGCGGTCCGCACCTTACGAGGAGGCGCCATCAGGTATATCGAAGAGCCAAGTTAAGTTGATGTGATGGCTGCGCACGTCGCCTGCTGCATGTCGCATGGCACGATACGACACGATAAAGGGCAGCGGTTCGTAATAATGATGACGGTAAAGTTGAACATTTTTTCATAATGACGATGTAGATGATGCCTCTCTAATGGGTGCAGAGCTACGAAGCATGTACCCCTGTGGCCTTTGAAATTATTCCTCGAACTCCTTATGCAATCCACTTTCTGCGACGTATAGTGGCGTATTATTATTCTGCCACGTAACATTACATCTGTTAATGCGATTCCTCGGCAGACGTTATACCTGTTTAGGTCTTTTAGCGATGACTTTTTCATGCACAGGCGTAGCACAGTGGTAGAATGCTCGACTGCCACGCAGACAGTGTGGGTTCGAATCCACGCAGAGGACGAGTTGGAATACTCCTCGGTCCTGGTTATTTTCTAAAATTTGCGCGATAGTGGTTACGGAAACCGGCGGCGGTGGCGGCGGCGGACAACTATGGCGCAAAAATGACCCTTGTTGTGATCTCATTACAGCTTAAGCTGTAAAAGCACAGTCTAACGTTTCGGAACCTGTTCCGAAATGTCAAACTGTGCATCAATTAAGACAATATAGATGTGTCTGCTTTTCGTCAAAATCATGTCTGTCACCTCTGTGTCGTGTACTACAATCTCCTCTGGTCATCCGCCTTCACATTGTGGTATCGCTCATGAAGTGTTCTTTCTCGCTTCAAAAAAATAATAATCCGACTGATTCCACGCATTCTGGGAATCTACGTCGTGCAAAGTAGTCAACTGGGAAATTGTCTGTGCCGAATTCTTTGGCATTCAACTAAGATTTACGAGTAGCGTCAACGCCTTTGTGCAAATTCGGTAGTTGATTGATTTCTGGGGTTTTACGTCCCAAAACCACCATTGATTATGAGAGACGTCGTAGAGGAGGGCTTCGGAAATTTCGACCACCTGGGGTTCTTTAACATGCACCGACATCACACAGTACACGGGCCTCTACATTTCGTCTCCATCTAAATACAGCAGCTGCGGCCTGGATTCGGTCCTGCGGCCCTCGGATCAACAGCGAGTACCATGGCCACTAGGCCACCGGGGTGGGGCACCATTCCAATTTAGGTGTATACCAAGTAAACGAGACGACCAGGAGAGCACCGCGAGACGTAGGCGGCTAGATAGATACGGTGAAAGTGGCTGAAGTTCGTCAAGAAATGCTTCGCGTTTAAAACATCTCCTTCAATGTTCCTGTGTAAATTAATCACCAATTGTTAGCTCAAAGGTCGCATTGCCACAGAGAAGCTGCAGTACGAGTCGAAATGCTGCCTTTTCCAGCTTTGTCACAATGCCGTCGCGTCTTTTTCTGCTTTGTTTGTTCCCGCAGTATTTTTAGTACCTAGACAGCATGCAGTGAACATATTGCTCATGCAAGATCTGTGTCATTTTTCTCCTATGAAAAATTAAATAGCTGCATCTTACAGTCTTTCTTTATGACCAGATATATTGCAAATTGAAATAAAGGTGAATCGACTATAAAGGCTGTCATAATTATGAAACACCGGGGCCTTCAAAGTAATGGCTCAAAGCAATGATTTCTACAAATTATTTGGCACGAAGCAGTTTAATGTCCGTTGCACATTCAGAGGTAATAGCATTTATTTTTTTATTCCAGCGGGTGTCGAGACCTCGGAAGAACCGCGCGGAACACCTGGCCTATGCGGGCTGCAGTATTTCCACGTTCACTCGACACAGTCACTCAGCACACCGAAATTGCCCCGCCACGGTGGTCTACTGGTTATGGCACTCCGCTGCTGATCCGAGGGTCGCAGGATCGAATCCCGGCCGCGGCGGCTGCATTTCGATGAAGGCGAAATGTTGAGGCCCGTGTGCTGTGCGATGTCAGTGCACGTTAAAGAACCCCAGGTGGTCGAAATTTCCGGAGACCTCCACTACGGCGTCTCTCATAATTACAGCTGGTTTTCGGACGTAAAACCCCAGAAATCAATCAATGGCTCCACGCAGGAGCCTCCACGACTGATCGGCACAGTTCCCTGACAATGTTGCAGTTAATTTCGGTGTTGATTTGATTTGTTGGGTTTAACGTCCCAAAACCAGCTGTGACTATGAGAGACGCCGTAGTGGAGGGCTCCGGAAATTTCGACCACCTGGGGTTCTTTAACGTGCACTGACATCGCACAGCACACGGGCCTCAACATTTCGCCTCCATCGAAATGCAGCCGCCGCGACCGGGATTCGATCCCGCGACCTTCGGATCCGTAGCCGAGTACCATAACCACTAGACCACCGTGGCGGGGCCTGCGTGGAGCCAAGCATTATTACACTGCACGCACCTCGTAATTCGCGATTTGGTTTGAAACACAGCTGGAAAGGGCCGCTCTTCTTTCAGCAAATGACGTCACTGGCGGCACCGACTAAGTCGCTTGAGGCAGAAACAGCATTGGCTGACTTCGTGATTGCGGAAATTATCACCTGCCACACCTTCTTTGTTCGTTTTCAATTTGACAAATAGTGAAAATGTGCGTAAAGAGCACTAAAAAAAAAAAAAGCGAAGCGACGTAGTCGGTGCCCCCATGACGTCATTTGTTGAAAGGAGAGCGGCCGCTTCCCAACTGTATTTGGAACCAAACTGCGAATTCCCTTGAGCGTGCAGTGCAATAATGTTTGGCTCACACGTTCACAGGAGCCTGCACGACTGAAAGGCACCGTTTTCTGAGTATGCTCGAAGAGAGTCGCAGGACCCCTTCGTTATGCCGTGGCCACTGACAGTACTGTGAGCTCCAAAGAAGTCACTGTTTCCGTAGAAATTCCAAGGGGCAAAGCTCTGCAACATTGTGTGCCATGTATCTAGACATGTAAACATTATTGTGGTCGAGTTCGATCACGTGTAAAGGGAAGGGCAAGCTAGCTCAGATTTGCGGTTCAGATCAATATACCCTGAAGCTTGTACCCAGTTTACTAAATTTTGAACGGTGAGATCGACGAAAGGCGCGTCCTCCGCATCGCAGTACCTACCCCGTGTGCAAGCCAGTGACAGTCGTTGAGGTGGTGAAGTAGAAAGTTCAAGGCGCTACCATGTATAATCGTGGCCTCCACAACTCACTCCGCCAGGACACAACGTCACGTACTTGTCCAAGGACACTGGCTCGTGCTTTGTGGCTTTATACTGCGGAAAAAGCTGTCCGAAAGTAGACGTAGCGCGCATTAAAAATATAGTTCAGCGAAGGAAACGACACGTTGGCGAAGAAAGTGTATCCGAGTCGCGAGGCAACGAACAAGTCGAGAAGACTCACGTTGTCAACATCTGATAAAAGTTGAATTGAACTGAATTGAATCTTTACTTTCATGTTTGATACAACATGAAATGGTGGGAGTAAAAGCTGCACTAAAACAGCTTGACTAGCTCCCGCTACTTAAAAATAAATGAATCAGAAGCAGCGGCACACAAACAAGATAATAAAAGCATAATACACAGAAATATGGTAATGTAAATCAAAATAATTACATAATCTAAACGTAAACACGATACAAAAACGTCAGAATTAGCTTGAAGAGACTATACATGTGTTACAAAAATTAATAATAGGTCGAACAGATACAAAAGGGTAAATCACATGCATGATACACTTTATAGAAAAAATGGTACAACATATTATGTGGTCATATTTTCTATATTTACATCAATGCTGCTTAGATAATTTAACATTCTGGGAATAGCATTGCGTAGCATTTGGTCCCCATACTTTGTGCGTGATCGGGGTATTAAGCAGAGGTTATCATATTTATTCTCCGGTGGTTGTAGATTGGCTAAGTCAGATAGTACAGTTTCTTTTCTTTTTGCTTCAGCTCTTTATTTTTATTGTCCTACAAATGATGTAACTGTAAAGATTTTGAAGACTGACTAGGAGCGATGTAGCAAGAGGCGCGATGTAGCAAATCGCTACATCGCGCCTATGAGGCAAGCCATATATGTCCTTTTCGAGTTCTGATGTCGGTAAACACGCCTTTCAGACAAAAATGATTCGTGGCAGAGTAACCATACTGCGCTTGTTGCTCATACCGCGCAATGATGCCAGGTGAAGACGCCACAGATAACAACAAAGAACGCTTGCGTGTGATATAATTTTCTTGTACATGTCAGCCCCAGACGGCTTGTTCTTTTCTTTTTCGCTCACAGGTCTAATTCAGCGTGCTCTCGGTGACCGTAAACTAACATAGCTAGCAAATGTTTGAACCTTAAAAACACGGGATGAGCGCTTTCTTCACACGGAACTTTTGTTCTGCTACGACGTATCAGTATGATATATGACAGTGATGCGTCAACCATCCCAAACACCAGGGCAAATCCGTGTCACAGCTCTCTCGATTGAAGGTCACAATTACCAGAGAAGTGTCGTTTAACCTTGAACACCCATCTCTGTCTTTAGCACAGCCGCTTGCTGCCACGGTGCTCGGTGGTTTCCGACGGCGTATACCCAAGATAGAGCAACTTCGGAGAGCGAGCAACAGTACGCAGTCTCAGCAAGGGGTGCCTCTTGCTGAAGCAGTGAGACGTCACAGCCAGTGTTCCTGTCGGCTTGACGAGCTTCGTCAGCGGTGTAGATGTCGAGCGCTGCGAGCTTTCGCGATGAGTATTCGAATTTCGAAATAGCGAACCGCGAGCCTCCCGGACTTCCTGCGGTCAGAGGAGGAGTTGTGGCCCGCGGCGAAGCGCATGCAGGGCACACGCGGACGTCATGCGGGCAAGCCGTCCTCCCATCGCGACGGCATCAGTCACTGCACTCGTTCGGATACCGGGCGGCAAAAGGGAGAGCAGCCAACCAGGTGAGCGCAGCGGCTAAGACAAAGCGGCAGAGGCCCCGCCCGACTGTCAACTAGCGGCGAAACAAGAGCGAAGAAGGGTCCCGCCCTGGCACCGCCACCGCTACCAGCAGCAGCAGCAGAAAAGCGCCGGCTACTACACCACGCGCACCTTTCTTTTCTGGACGGACGCCAGAAACTTGGAAGCTGCATGGCGTCACCGCTCCGCCGGGCTTGGACATTGGGCGCGCGCGCGGGGGGCACACGTGACCGTCTGCGAGCCCATGTTGCAATGGCTGGGCCAGACTGAGCTGCAGCTAGTCAGACACCATCCTCCTCCATTTTCTTTTTTTAATAAGAGCAGCCAGCGCCCGCACAGCGGCACGAAAGGCAAAACAAGCGCCATGTCAGGGCCCTCCGCGGGATGAGCTCCGCCTATTTTAAGCGACAGGAACCGCGAAAGCGCCAAGAAACAAAAGAGCTCCACAATGAGACTTCGCAGCGTTCGTCAGGATAAGCTTTTATCAGCACGAGGTTTAAAAAAAGAAAATTATAAGATAAAAAATAAAGATAGTGGCTGCATCACGTCGTCGCTCCTTCCTGGTCGCTTCGGGAAGGCAGCGCATTACACGTGCCGAGTGTCAGCAGCCATGCCGGAACGTTTGGACGCGACCAGGCCGTTCACGGCATCGGACGCCAGCCATAATGCGCGAAGGAGCCCCAAAGCTTAGTTCCTGCTGTACGAGAACCTACATTATTATATTATTCATCAACAGTGTGAAGTCCCTAAATCGTTAGCACCTCCCCCCCCCCCTTTTTTTTTTTTTTTTTTTGGCATCGCACGCCGTTTTGTATACGCATCGCCGGGAAGTTCTCGCTATATGCGTTTCCATCACTCGTCCGGCTTCCCTTTCGCGAGCACTCACTCGCAGCTTGTCGTCATATAAGCGGCGCATTTCGTCTGGTGGAAAAGAAGCTGAAGGCACCCAAGCGGCATCATGCAGTATATCTTGAGCTTCTATATCTTCATACTGTGTCAATCCCGACTTCCTCTGGAGCGCTTGAGCAAACTTCAACTCCCTGGACACTTTGAAAGTAAACGGGTCGATATCTTTGCGTGTAGCACAGTTGCGACAGGCATTCCTAGCGGCGTCACACAATAGGTGAGCTATAGCGTGGCTTCTTCTGAAATGAATAAAGAACGTTTAATACGAGTGAAGACTGAATTACGCGGAAAAAAGTGCCAGGTGGGTTATTAACGTTTACCACCTCGTGTTCAGTAATGTGCAAGTCTTTCTAGCATGCGATCGTTTTTCCATTTCGCCTCCATCGAGAGAGAGAGAGAATAAACACTCTTTCTCGACCATGGTGTTTCCGACTGGAGGTGGATGCCCTCCTCATTTCAGGTAGCCGTGACCTTGGGCTGACTGCCTAGCCTTGTTCGCAATACGGCGTCGAGCTCAGCAGCACATGTCGCTGCAGCACAGTTGTTCGGAATAACGCACGATAAGCCAGTCACGGTATCTGATGTTTGCTCTCTGAATGGGTGAATCTATCACAAAAGTTACGCTCAGATGTATCTGCTTTCCGCGCACTACTTCCCACAAAGCATCATTCGAATTCCGCGGCCTAAAGCATGCGCCAAAGCGGAGTAGTTTTCGTCGCGCTTTACAATTTCGAAGGAGAAAACGCGTACTCGCCTCAGAGAGCTTACTAAATCGACCGATGTGTTTTGGATGGTGAGTGACTTTATACTCTCGCAACGCGCGCGCGCGTGCTGTAGTCACCTGTGATTAATTAATTATGAACCTGTAATTACACAGCTGTCGAGCCTCCGCCACTGCCATGAATCGGCTGCCCGTTTTGTGTGCAGAGTTCTACGGGCCACCGTTTGCACCTCCCCGTTCCCTGCGTGAGTGGGGACAGTCGTCGCCGAATGTATCAAGCCGGTTAGAGTCGCAGCAACAGAAAGGAGCGACGCGGCACGGCGCCGACGGGCAGCAGCGGGCCATCTTTTTCGTGCACAGTTGCGACACGGCCTCGTTCGAAGACATTGGCGCCCATGAACAAAAAGAAGCGACGGAGCCGAGCACCGAAACGGGCAGAAAAGAATGTGAGACGCGCAGGAACGCGGAAGCCAAACAAAAGGGGCCAGGCTCGTCGAAGCCCTCCGAGCACATGCCTCGCGCGCGCTCGGAAGTCGCTTCCGACGGCTGGCGCGATGCTGCAGCGCTGGAGGGCCCGCGCTTCGATCGCACACGGCTGCGCGCGGGGACCGCGGCACATTCGTATATCTTAAGAGCCCTCGGTGTGACCGCCATTCATCGAGGCGGCCGTGGCGAGAGAAGGCTGCAGGATGCACGGACGGGTTTGCGAGTGTCTCGAGTAAGAATCAAACATTACATATCCGCTATCCGATTCCATTCGAGAATTTGATAATATTGAAGACCCATTTTGTGTGACTGCTATATGTATATAGACCGATTACTATATAATTTGCGTGAGACAAGCATCGATAAATCTGACTGCCTCGGAGCGAAACGCTTACGAAACACTCGAGATAACTATATATATATAAGGCTTCACAGAACTGCCGCCTCATGGCAGTGCGAGTATAGAAGTCATGAAGACGTGGCTGAACCACGAATCCTAGTGACATTATTATTATTATTATTATTATTATTATTATTATTATTATTTGACATGTAAACATGTACGTACAAGGACATGAGGGAAAATAGCGCAGGCCGACAACTGCCACCGAGAGGGGCACAACGCCTGCCTGTCACGATGCTCTAGGCGTTCAGCTATATAGCGAAAAACAACTGAATTTTGAGTGCGCGGCATGCGCTAGAGAGCGCGCGCTTTGCTGCGTCGTCTGCGTATCAGTCATTGCCGGTATATATATATATATATATATATATATATATATATATATATATATATATATATATATATATATATATATATATATATATATATATATATATATATATATGTTATACGTTTCCTTAAGGTCTGCGGTCTGCCCGTCTGCAGTCACTTAACCGTCAGCTGTTCGTAGGCTATCTTTGAAACCTGTATTCGATGTTCGAGTACACCGAACGCAGAATGAGAATTGTGAGACAGCTACTGATGACATGGTTTTCAATTAACAGACACTGATATATTAAATAGCGGCCACTTGAACACGTATTTTCGCAGCCGTGCCATATGCGAGCCTTTGAAACTCAGACGGGGCCTCACTTCCGACTCATGATGGGCAGCTGAAGCGATAAGGAGCCGAAACACGAGCCTAAATTGGGAGAACGCACATAAAAAAAATAAAAGAAGAAAACGCTTTAGGTGACAAATTAACGGGGACCACCGCATGACTGACAGAAAACGCGGCGAACGCTATAATAATAGCTGGCGGTTGAGAGCTTAAGGCATTCAAGCTATTCCTTCCGTAGAATTCCCAGGAAACTGTATATGGTTCCTCGTGAGCACCTTTGTCGTCGTCGTCGTCGTTGTTGTTGTTGTTGGTGGTGGTGGTGTTTGTCATAATCGTAAACACGACGCATTTTCGCAAGAAGTCAGACGCGTGGTCAAGCTGAGAACTTTCAGTTAGGCAATCAATGTGGCATTTGTACAAAATTGTGCGAATACGCCTCGTCAAAGCACTGCATGAGATGTGCGGAATGCAGAATGAAAATTAATCATATGGTAAGAGACAGGTGAGGGTATCTCCATAAAAGTCTTGCGTTGTACTCGCAGACGAGCTTGCCCATGCCATTTCGGACGCTTCCATAAATTTTCTGAAGACACGTATGCGACAATGTCAGCGTCTGAAGTTAAAGATGAGCTGAAAGCTCCGTATTTCAGTTTGCATTTGAACTGTCTTATAGTTAGACCAATAATGATAAAAAAAAAAAAAAACGACTCACCACATCTCGCATACATTGGTGTATATAACTTTTAATTGTTTATAAGCTACACAAAATTAAAAAAAAAAGTATTAACGGTACCAAAGTCAACCATCATGACAGGAAAATAATAAAAAAAAAGTCATCCAACAGTTTGCAGCACGATCTTTACACAGGCAAACCACACGAATTTCTCAGGCTGGAAAGCTTCTTAATTGGCAAAAAGTTCGCCTTGGTTCGAGCCTTTCGTATATGGTACAAACGGGTAAAGCATAGTAACATGTGTGTTTATTCGTTTTTTTTTTTTCTTTCGTAGCCCTTGCGTACTTATCTGCGAACTGATTTGCCAAAATGAACGCTCCTATTCAAACTTCCGTTAAGATTATTTAAGTGCCCATCATAGAAAATGTTTTGTCCCAAGATAGGGGCAATGAGCGGCGTTTATTTAAGCCATTTTGCGGCCGCTCGTCTCGCGTCGGCGCCATTAAAAAAAAAAAAAAAAAAGACGAGCGCGCATCACATGTATCGGGCCATCACGCGCGCACGGGGTCGCCTCTTGCGGCACACACACACACACACACACACACACACACACACACACACACACACACACACACACACACACACACACACACACACACACAAAACGCGCGCGCACGCACGCATGCACGCACGCACGCAGTGACATGAACCCAGTGATCACATGGTTGAAATTGAAAGACAATGCCGATGTTATAAGAGCGGTTAGCTATCACACATCCAACACTAGCAAGTGCTGCTAGCACGTGAGTACATACGGTAGTTGCAGTTGGTTGTAAATTATTATATATGTCATTATGCTCTGTTACAGAGAGGGAGTGGAAGAGTGCAAGAAGACAGTGCTTTAGAAAATTATAACAGCGTTCACTTATCGACATTGATTCACCTGTTAAGCACAAAAGCGAAAGAAAACAGCTGGTAGCAGCTGCTCTGCAACTTCAGATAATTATGCACTGTGCTATGACCGAACGACAAATGAGAACAGCACATCTGCGTAACAAACTCGATACTCGACATGTACATCGTAGATCACTTCAGAAGTATTTACCGCTGTACCTCGGGGAAGCCCAACTGTGCCGGTGAGCGCCCATGTCTGGGTACATTAAAAGTAACGGACATATACTGCTTTAGCCTATGGACTGTCTGGTTATGTTTGTGCGACTACGTACCACACAACTATTCACCAAATACAAAGAAGCAAACAATATACCACGCATAGTTTGCATAAAACGGTTACAACTGACAATGCATAATACACAACGGGCGAAATCTAGTAAACGTACAGCCAAATAATAATAATTTATGTGGTTTTTACGCACCAGAACCACAATATGATTATGAGACACACCTCGTTGGTGAACTCAGGAATAATTGTGACCACCTGGGGTTCTCATGGGTGCACCTAAATTTATAAGCACACGGGTGTTGCATCCGCCCCCTCCATAAAGTGACAAGGCTCAATGCATTTGAACGGATCCCGTATATTAGCAAAAATATGTTGTAAAAAGCTAGCAAAGGTTCATCGGAGGTAGCAACTCTGCCCTCACGAAGTACTTGCTGTTTTTTTTTTAATTTTTCTTTCTTTTTTTTTTTTTTTTAGTGCACTTCCCAAAAGGTTGTTTCTCTGTTCGCGTTGCTGACCGAGGGGCCAAGTTTGTGGCTGCGATGGCCTCCTGTGAGTGCGCGGGCACGGGCACGTAATCACGTGGCGAAAGCGGCGCCCTTTACAAGCACGGGAAAGAAAGAAAGAAAGAAAGAAAGAAAGAAAGAAAGAAAGAAAGAAAGAAAGAAAGAAAGAAAGACCATACGCCAACGACTGTAAACAATGAATGGAATCGCAGGGTAAGCATCCTTTTGCTTCAGGGAAAGATGGAGAGAGATAATTATAATTTTGGGGGTTTTACGTCCCGAAACCACGATAATATTATGAGAGACGCCGTAGTGGAGAGCTCAAGGATATTTTTCGACCACCTTGGGTTCTTTTATGTGAACTGACATCGCACAGTACACGGGCCTCAACGTTTCGCCTCCATCGAAATGCAGCCGCCGCGGCCGGGATTAGATCCCGCGACCTTCGGATCTGCAGCCCAGTGCCATAGCCACTAGACCACCGTGGAGGGACAGAGAGAGTTTGCTTAAGGGGTGCCCGTAGCAGCGTGACAGACAGCTTAGGAAAAAATAAAGAAGAAAAAAAGAAAGAAAAATCGGCGTAGAGAGAAGGTAGGCCACTACAGTTGCCGCAAGCCGGGTGTCTTGTGCCGCACTCACTCACCTACTAACCTACTACACAAGCACTAACCAATGTCAGCTGGCGGTGCTTAAATTACGGCTAACATCGAATGTTGGTAAACGATGGTATTTTAAATAATGCTTACGTATTCTCTGACAACTCCCCACAGAGAATTTCTGCTCCATTTTATTTAACAGAAAGGCTGCAGCTGCACGGCAGTGCCCTGTGATGCGTTCTGTTTTAATTAGAATAGCAATAAAATTAAGGAAGCGCTCGAACATTTGATCGAAGCGAAGCACGTTTGGAAAGATAAAAAAAAAGAGAAAAAGAGTGGGATCACGGCGACATGATGGTATTTCAATTTCCAGCAAGGATGAAGCGTCAGCGGATAAAAGCAAAATTCAAAATTAAATAATTGTTTCCGGCTGTAACGACGAAACAAAACTTGAAAGAAAACTTGTAAGACGAGGTAAAATGACAAATTATATCAGATATCACAATTATGAAAGAAGCGAGTATTTTAATACCAAAAGAAACGGAACACGTAAGTAGCGCAGTTCATTCATACTCATTATTTTTGCCATAGTACGCACGCTGAGCGCTTACGCAGTATTCCGCAAAAATACACAGCTGCTTCGTACGTTAAAAAAAAAAAAAGTGTCCGTGGCATTTAGTTCTGTGGTTTTTTGTGTTATTTACTCATGGAATAACATATATGGCAAAAACAGAAGATGTCACACGGGAAAACTATACAAGCATTAAAAAACCCAGAAGTAACTAATAGCGGCGGTTTCAAAGACAACAGGCGCGAAGCAGAGGGAAACCGCAGATGAGCGAATAGTATAAATGCGGCGCTATGCTCTGTGCGTGGTTCACGGGTTGCAAGCGCTTAACGGTAACACATGGTCGAGGAACAATTATAGCTGGGTATCCAGCGCACATGATACCCTGCCCTTGTGTGTCTTGTACTACAGATGAAGAAATGGAATACCAATACGCCCAAACGTTTTATTTCATAGCTGTGTGCATTGACAGACTTTACATATCAAGTAACTTATTTATTTATTTATTTATTTATTTATTTATTTATTTATTTATTTACAACACCTTTAGGCCCGTTGGAGGGCACAGAATGAGGGGGCAACAGTAACGACATCACAGAAATATAGGAGCGTATAAAAAAAAAGGCAAAACAAAGGTTGCAAATGGTAAAGTGCAACATCGTTACACATCAACAAGCAACGTATTCAGGTTGTGGGGAAATGTTTCACGATTAGAGATGGTATTATTATTATTATTATTATTATTATTATTATTATTATTATTATTATTATTATTATTATTATTATTATTATTATTATTATTTCTATGTCACCAAACAAATCAACCTACCGCTTTGTAATGATATACGTAATTCAACAAAGTCACCCAAATATGACCGGAGAGAACAGTCGGTCAAGTGCCTTCACAAAGCTCACCCATCTCGTCCAGAGGGTTTGCATGAAGCAAGGTGACACATTAAAATCAGCGTCAGAACATACGTCATGGTATTTGTAGATATTCGGCGTAACATTTTGGATCATGTGTCATCGTACGTCGCCTGCTTCAGTACTAGAAAGCCGCAGCGATGAACACAAGTTGGCAAGGTTTCCAAAAAAAGATTTGAAGACATTGTGTATGACGTATAGTATATATAAAGACAGTTCCGCGAAAAACCGGTCGAGGAATTGCCGCGCAACTTGTAATCTGCACGGCACGCCGTCCGACATTGCACAAGTTTGAATTCCTGTTACGCAAGAGGCGAAGTTTGTGGTGCGTCGTTCGCTCACGCGTATAACACCATTGACTTGACAAAACAGCACCGGATATGGCAGCCACGGTGCAATCAGCTTCGAGACGTTCGACGCGTGAAGGGGTGGCATGGACGTGAAATGCACGAAGTAAAAGCGGTTACACTTTGCAAGATTTATATAGATGAGCACGTGCATAAGGAAATAGGAAATAAAGTATGTGCAGACGGAATGCATGAAGAGATGTGTGCGTACTCATCCAGTTATCCAGAGGCTCACCTCAGCCGCGCACTGCTATATATATATATATATATATATATATATATATATATATATATATATATATATATATATATATATATATATATATATGTGTGATATTTATTGAATGCAGTTGACCCCCTCCCCCTCGTGCCTGCTTACTTTCCCGTGTTCAATTGGTTAACGCACCCCTCAGATCAAAATCCTGCCAACGCCCCATGGGTGTAACACATATATAAGCAACTTAACGGAATCCCGAGATACGTATTTGCAAAGCATGACGCACGAGCGCTTTTGTGTCCCACCTCCGTTAGAAGCGGTCATTACATAGTCCTTCATATAGCTTTCAAGGCTCAAGCAATCGAAGGACCCTGATACCATATATAGCAACGGGACCACCGTAGAAGTTGTGAAATTTCTGTCGTAGCCATGGTCCGGAGTTCTGTTGTCTTTGCTTGTGCGTGCATGCGCACTCCAGCGAGCGTTCGGGGAATTCTTCAACGAGCAGCCTCATCTAACAACGCGAGCGCTTTGGCATTTCTGCTCCATCGCAATGCGGCCGGGAAGATGATCAGTAACGTTAGAGAAAGTGACGATGGTGAGAAGCTACTTAGAGTGAGCGTATATACAGCGCTGGTCAAGCTGTTCGGCAGCCACATTTACAGGAAGCCACCGTCATTCACGGACGGCTCGCGGCGGTGCCCGGATGAGCGCATGTGCGGGGCTCGGCACCAGCAGTGGGCCGCGCACGTGCTCCCATCGCGCAACGGACACACGAGACACTGCCGGGCAGCCAATGATTGAATCCTGTGGATCGCTCAAGTGGCCGCCGTGGGGGAGGGACGGCAGCTGCATGGCAGCGCCCGCGTGCGGTTTATCAACTAACTCCCGGGGAGAACGAGCATGCATGCCAGCATGCAATGATGCGTGACGCATTGTTTCTTTGCCCGCGTACAACAACCCGAATGTGCAAACAGGCGTGACCCAGCCGCCCGTCTCGCGAAGACAACAGATGTGACGAGACAGCCAGCGTCAATCACACGTGCCCGAAACAAAGAGACCCAAACAAAGAAGCAAACGACAAACGGCGAGACCATCGAGACACGCCGATCGTCACCGAAACGTCAGGGCACTCCGATGCCCTCCTGAAGTTAAAGAAAAATAATAATAACGGGGGCGCGGGAACGCTATCCTGCCCAGTTTACGAGGTATACTGTCGTCTTACCTGTCGGCTTTGCGAAGCGGACTGCTTTCAGCGACGCTCACGCGGGCATCGGGGCAATTGTCCCCGTGGCCACTCTTCGGCTCCGGCCATCGAAATCGCACAAAGACTTATGCCTAGCTCGTGCACAAGCAGCATACACGATCCGGCGTCGCGCCATCGCAGTATACGGCCGGTCATGCGGTGGGTTCAGTGCTTTGCACTCGCCACGCGACTTCGCAAACATTGCAGTGCCGAACGAACCCGTCTTCTGTAAACAGCGACCTTTGATTGCATTGATTCCCGGGGCATGACGCCCCAGAAGCGACATGGGAGATCTGAAAGAGGCCGCGGCGGAGGTCTCTCGATTCCCTGCCCGTTAAAGAACACAAAGTGGCTCCACGTTGTTGTCGAACAAGTGATATTTAACGAGCAATATCGAGCGGCGCATGGGGGTTTACGCGTTGCGATCACCGCACCTCTATAGAGTCCCTCCGGTTAATCAAAGTTCGTGCTCGGCGGTAGAACGTCACGGACACTGAGCCATTGCGGAAACCGCGGTGTGTTACATGCTGAAGGGGTTGCAAAATACCAGGAGCCACACTCTTTGAAAAAGTTAGCGAAAAAGTAACTGCACGGAAAATGTCAGTAAGTGCCACAGTTACTACCTTTCTAGGATGGTTACTATTTACTAACTCCACAGTAGCGGGTGTCCTGTTACTCCCTCTCTAGTGGTCAAGTCAGTAATGTCCAGTTATAAAAGATTCATAGTTCTTTGTATGTAACAATAAAGTTCTTTGTATGTGTAGTGCTGGTAGCATATCTGTTTGCTTATAGAGAGAGATATGAAGAGGAAAGGCAAGGAGGTTAACCAGATACTAGTCTCCGGTTTGCTACCCTGCACTGGGGAGAAGGGGGAGAGGGGTTAGAAAGATGACAGTGTGAGGGGGTACAAAATTCCAGACAAGCACAGCAAAGCACGAACACACACACACACGAACACACACACACACACACGATCGACGTGCCACTTAGAAGCGTTCACGAAGGCCGGCAGAGCTCAAGAAGCGCAGTAGCGTTTGCATGGCCTTCTGCGACGTGAGGTCTAGACGATGTCGCAAAATGCCTTCTTCCGACAGTGTACATGGTCGGCCGTCCAGATTGTTGAGTGCATAGTGAAGGGATTGCTTCTCTGCACTGTACCGTGGGCAGTCACATAAAATGTGCCCTATTGTCACAGAAAATCAGTGCAGTCACATAAAATGTGCCCTATTTTAAGGTTGTAACCTTCGCGGGTATCACGACTGCTACAGCGGAACCGTCTGGGAGCACTGATCCGTCCGTGTAGATATGCGTAGAGCCCCAGTACTTCTCGTACAATATAGATGTAACGTGGGCTGTTCAAGCGCTGGTGAAGATAAAGCGGCTTTTTCCTTAATTCCAGGTATTTTCAGGTTTATTTCTGGCTGAGCAAGGCACCATGGGGGAATTAAAGGTCTCGCAGCAGGGGTGAAAGAAGCTGGTAACGAGTCACCATGTGCTGTTATCGTTTGACTGAAAGAGGTTCGCGGTCTTTCCGCTGGCAAAGAAGAGAGGTGGTGGCGAGGAGTCCCGGCAAGATGCCTAATATGTGTTCTGAGCGCTTCCATGTCGATCTGGGTCTTGACAAGGTGGTCTCTGGCGATTGCTATTGTCACCACTGTTGATGCACTCCGTGGCAGGCTTAGACAGATCCGGAGTGCCTGAGCACTCTGTATTGTACGTAGACTTGTTTTGCCCGTGTTCGTTATGGCTGACAAGCTGTATCGCAGAAAGCCGAGAAAAAGTGCCCTGTATAGCTGCAGCATAGCACGTGTCGACATTCCCCATGCTTTTCCACAGACGAACTTGAACAAGTGACAGATGCCCGTCAACCGCTTTTTCATGTACGATACACGAGGGCTCCATGACAAATCTCTGTCCATTATAACATCGAAAAATTTGTAGGTTCGAACGTAGGGTATTATTTGGTCACTTATCATTACGGTGTAGTGGGTCATAGATTTGCGCGTAAAAGGCATCAGTGCGCGTTTCTCGGAGGACATTTCTAGGTCCTCGACTACGGAGGTATAGAGCAGCTTCAGTGGCAGCTCTTTGAATTCTTCCTCGCAACTGTAACCGCGTCGCTGCTGACGTCCATATGCAGATGTCATCAGCGTAGTACATTGACATTTCGCTTATAAAGAGTTGAAATATTAGGAGGGTTGGGTTACCAGATCAGTGCGATGCAGGGGGTTGGTCCACCCTAAGGCGCCACGTATTCTGTTTCTTTTGTAATTGCGCAGAACACAAGTTTAGCCACTGGCACTATGCGGCAGGTCAAGACATATCTGGGATCGCCAGGGTACGGCTGTGTATGGCGAGCGGTCTATTTACGGCTGTGCATTTGTTTGATGTGCGTGCGTTTATGTTTGCGTGTGCACCATTGCGCGTGTGCGTGCGACGTTCCTTCGATGTCATATAACTCATATATAAGGTCGACCAAGACATAAGGTCGACCTTGGATCGGCTGGTTCCAGGAGCGTCCGCTAGGTGGCGAGCATTTATGTGGAGTCGCGATCTTCTCTCGAAAGTTAGAGCGACAGGATACAATTTCAGGAATAAGTTGGCAATTACACCACGTATAACTAAACATGGGGAACAATAACTCGCCGTGAAAATTCCTAATCTCCTAAATGGCTATCCAATGACCACATACCTCTTAAATTATATAACTTCCAAGCAAGCTTTTAGAAATGGTGAGGGAAATATTACTCACAGAAGAAAATTAAAATTATTGGGAAATATTGTGTGCGTGCTGTGGTACAAGTGTTTATCAGATTATGTAATATTCTTTTTGGTTACCTGTCTTCTTTATCTTTAACATTGTATGCCACTGTTTATCGTTATTTTCTTTTTATTGTGTCATTTCTTCTAAACTACGTGAAGCGTTACTTGCTTTTCATTCTTTGTTGTTGTATTTTTTACATGTTATGCACATACTCTTACAGTGCTGCTGCTGCTGCTGCTGTATGGGCGGCACGGCCAAGTCAGGCAATGTTTGCCATTAGCCGTGCCCCCTAGGGCAATCCTCTGTACTGTCCTAAATAAATCAATAAAAGAAAGAAAGAAAACAAACAGAAGGAAGTAGTGCATCGGCCTCTGTCACATTTTCCTCCAAAGAAATAAATTATCTTTTTGAGAACCCTTTAGCAGCACGTAGATGCGACAGCATGTGTGCCGCAATTTACTAACGCCTATGCACTCGAAACCTCATTATGAGTGAAAATGCGTCTGTCCACAACAGAAACGCAAGAAACTAAAAATAAAATGGAAAATAAACTAAACCTAAAACGACGGGGGAAAAATAAAAATAAACAAAACCTTTTAAAGAAGTCACAACTGACCTTCAGCTCTTAGAAATCGCTCAATACACGAACGCATGTTGACACTTGCCACCATATCTCTGCCGGTCATTTCCGGCCGGCTTCGTGGCTCGGTACGTTGCTAAGCCCCCAACTTCACGAATGTGAAAGGCACAGTTCGTGGTGCGCGTCTCGAACGCGTGAGAGCGTCTTGCCTTCCGCTGGTATGTGTCTCGTTTGCCCAGCGTCACTTTCACGAGATTTGCCCTTCGTTGTATATTGCCCTTCTGCGGTGCTTGAAGAGACACCGAAGGAAGATATTAAGTCAACGTGCACTGTTGAAATACCATTCAAGACACGTCGTAGTGCTTGTTTTCCAAAAAAAGAAAATACAAAAATTGTGAGAGAGAACACGCCTAGTTTGAACGAAAATAGTATTCTATATTGGTCAGCATGCCATTAGAGCTGTTCAAACCGCCCGCCTAATCGGGTTCTGTTGACGTATAGATTCGCAGTTTCCTATCTTCGCTGGCCGATGATGATGATGATTGTGGTTCGGTTAGGAAAGGACGCTAATTTCTGCAGCCCATGTAGGAAGCACGGCTAAGCGTCCGTGGGGGTGGGGGAAAGGGAGTGAAAGAGATAGAGAGAAAGGCCGTAATGGAGGGCTCCGGAAATTTAGACCACCTGGGGTTCTTTAACGTGAACTGACAACGCACAGTACACGCGCCTCTGGCATTTTCGCCTCCATCGAAAATGCTACTGCCGCGGCCGGGGTCGAACCTGCGTTTTTTGGGTGGCAGCCGAGTACCGTAACCACTACACCACCGCGGCGGACATCGCTGGCCGCCGGTCCATCCACGTATGCGAAAGGCAGGAGTATGTATGAGGGGAGAGGGGTTCGCTATTGTCGTGAGCAGACGCCACTTTCAGCAGCCCCGGAGAACCCTGGCCCCGCTGCATACTCTCATAATCAGAGCTGGTTTTGGGACGTTAAACCACACAAATCAATCAATCTCCTCTAATATTCAAACGATGATTGAAATGAGCGACAGCCGAATTCTTAAAGGGTCCCTGAAACGTCTTTTTGACATTGCGTCACTGATTAGGCAACACAATTGTGAAATCATTCACACCATAAATAAAGCGAAGCACCATGCGCTAAGGCAGCTTTGGGCTTATTTCTGTCGCCTTCCTCCTTACCACTGCTGTTCCTCCTCAACTCGATCTGCTGCGGAGTGCACGCTAGCGACGACAGTGCCTCCCGCGTCAGCCGCTCTGCCGAGCCTGCCGTAGCGACATAGCGCCCCGATATCCTCACTGAGGTCGCCCGCCTCGGCAGTGCTAGCCTCTGTAATAGAGCGCCGGCGACTCGTGTGTACGCCGCCAGATGCCGCGACGATACCGTTGGCTGAAACGAAGGAGTACGTTGTAGAAGCACGTTGTTCGCAGCTAGGTTTTGAAAATTACGTGCACGTCACTTGCTCGGGGCCAATCAGCGACCTCTCATTCGATCGGTCGATGACGGGGGCGTTTGAAAACGCCTTTTGGCGAGCCGCTGCGACCTTTTGCGATACGCGTGTTCAAAACCTTATTGTAAATTACACACTTTACGCACAGCGCTGGAATCTGTCCTGTAATGGTCCTAGTTAACCGCTCTACCGGATCACCATGTTTGCACAAAATCATCAAAACCGTTTCAGGGTCCCTTTAAAGAACGATCTATCAGTTTAAATTGATTTACTACTTCACTTTAGCGTCCCTTTAACTTCGCTTCACTTTGGCTTCGCCCACTCATCATCATTCACTCCGTGGATATGTGTGGATTTTTTTTTCACAGCCCTGTCGCTTTTTTAGTTCGTACGCGGAAAGTTTGAGAGCACTGCAATCGCGGCGCGCAAGCCGCGATGTCACGTGGTATTTTTTGTACTTCGCGGGCATCTGCTGTAAGCTGGAAAACACTAATTATGAATAGATAGAAAGTTGGAAACTTTTTAACTGGGCATTTGACAGACCACTCTACAAGTTTTCCATAGGAATTATTTACCAAGCTTTGTTGCTTCCGAAGTTAATTAAATAATGTCACCTAATTAACCAATTAAGTGGAACACAAAAAATAGTCTGACTCACTCCATACGATAGTAAGAAAAATGCATTTGGTTGCGTTGTATTAGGGTGCATCGGCATATTTTTAAACCCTGGCTAAAGATAGCTGGGACACCCTGTGTGTGTGTGCGTGTGTTGTGTGTGTGTGTGTGCGCGCGCTACGGGGTGTGCATCATAATATTGGCTGTTTTTGGCCCCTACGAAGCCATCAATTATTATTATTGTTATTGGAAGGCTTCTTTGTGAATGGTCACACTTGACGCATTTTAACTTGTTAGGTACGCAAATAATGCAAATATTCTTACGCAGAATGGTTGACCAGGTCCTTGACTGTAACCAAGGTGATTTTCAAAATAATAATAATAATAATAATAATAATAATAATAATAATAATAATAATAATAATAATAATAATAATAATAATAATAATAATAATAATAATAATAAATATAATTAAATGAAATAAAAATGGCCTTTCGAACATTGATGATTTTCAATGTTTTACGTCCCAAAAAACCAGCTCTGATTATGAGAGACGCCGTATTGGAGGGCTTCGAAAATTTCGACGACCTGGGGTGCTTTAACGTGCGCTGTCGTCGCACAGTACACGGGCCTCAACATTTCGCCTCCATCGAAATGCAGCCGCCGCGGCAGCGATTCGATCCCGCGACTCCCGGATCGGCAGCCGAGTACCATAGCGACCACCGTGGCGGGGCGGCCTTTCAAACAATATTCTCAAATTTTGACGTCTATGGTAAACCGCAGTCTCAGTGCAATTTTAAAATATAACGGCTCTTAAATGATAAAGCATAAAGATTATCTCGAAAGAAAGTGGAAATATAAAAGTGAATCTCTAACGAGTTTTATTATCATAAGTTCTATATATATATAACTTAAACTTCTGATAATGAAACTCGCTAGAGATTCAGGAATTTATTCATATATGAATAATTTCCTGATTTGATCCGTTTACTATGTTTGCGTCTTTTTGAATGAGAATTAAGCATTTTTTGGCGAGATAGATAGATAGATAGATAGATAGATAGATAGATAGATAGATAGATAGATAGATAGATAGATAGATAGATAGATAGATAGATAGATAGCCGCCTGCGTATCAGTGGTGCTCTCCTGGTCGTCTCGTTTATTTGGTATACGCCAAAATTAGCACGGTACGGTATCAATATATGCCGAACGCGAAACATTGATCCGGACATGACTAACGTTATATACATGTCATTAACGTCACGAACAACGTGTGGCTCATACCCGTAATGAGCTACACGTGTGATTGAATGTGACCATTTCAGCTCATGTCAAACCAGCCAAAGCAGGAATTAAAAGCTTTATCAGAACGCACCCTGCATGGGTCAACAAGAGGAATGCATACCGTTTGTCGTAGCTTGTGACAGAAATGTACGCATAAGAAACACTGGTTGATTTCCGGGCTTTACATCCCAGAACCACGATATGATTATGAGAGCCCGCCGTAGCGGAGGGCTGATTCCGCGCAACGCTTCTACCGAAAACCAGCCTCCGGGATTCGTTCCTGCGTCATTTCGGATCTGCAGGCGAGGGCCATAGACTTGTGCGCGGTATCCCGGGTTTGACGTAATTACATCTGGTCGGGTGAAGGCACTGTCTAAAGCTAAATGCGCCGACCACAATAAAACACCTTAAAAAACATGCACAACAAAGCTTTTCGGCTCCCGCACGAGAGCAGGGGTTTGTCCGGAATTTCAATTTTTGGTGGTGGTGGTGGGGGGAGGGGTGTGGATACCAAGTCAATGGTTACCTGGAAAATTTTTCGGGGGATGTGAGGGTCCAACTGGGGGAGAGGGGGAGGGAGGTGCATAAATCCTTGCACATACTACCGCGCCAGATTGTGAACAGGGCTCCCGTGCGGAAACGTCCTGTTTTGTTTTAGGGGCGAAGCTCCTTAAGCTGTGGATCGGTTGTCACGTATCGTCGTATCGTGTAACCTACACCACTGTTTATGAAGTGCTCACTAGATGGCGTGATGGCGCTGCGGTGCTCGCTTCATTCAGATGTATGGGAACGTGTAGTATGGGAGTTTGTCTGTCTGTCTGTCTGTCTGTCTGTCTGTCCGTCCGTCCGTCCGAGCGCTGCGGAGCCGCTTAGCTAGTACGTGAATTGATCAATAGATGGCGCGGAGGCGCTCGCTGCGTGGGCCCTGTGTTAACACAGGGCCCAAGTGTGATGGACAGATCACGTGGGAAGTCAGAAACAGACAATCGAACATTGATTATTGTCTTATGACGGAAGGAATCTATGAAAAACTGAGAGAAATGAGAATAGATGAGGACGGGATGAACAGTTTGGGTAGTGATCATAAACGCATAACGTTACAACTGGGATATAAATCTGAAAATAATAACGTAGAGTCGAAGTTTGGCAGCTCGTATTTAAATGACAAACAAATAAAAAATATAGCCGCAAGAGTAGAGGAAGAAGTAGGCAAAATACGAGGCAAGGACTGGGGGTATAGTGAGCTAGTTCATGTAATGACGAAAGAAATAAGAGAAGAAAACTGTTTGCTGGAAAGGAAAGAGAACGCCAAAAAGATGGTGGAACAGGGAAATCCGGGAAGCGATCGAAAAGCGACGTAAAGCATCGAGGGAGCACAGGCAGGCAAAAAGGGAGAAGCGGCCGCAAGTCGAAGTCACGGAAAGATGGGAAATATATTTAGAGAAAAAATCTATTGTACAGAAATTGGTCGAGGCAAAAGTTAAAGGTGAAAGCGAACGCTGGGTGACAGAAATTCATGACAAAAAGAAGGGCACGCCTAGGATATTTTGGAACCACATAAAAGCGCTAGGTAAAAAGTCTGCCACATTGCAACAGCATATTGTTGATGAGAGAGGAAATCAATTGGAAGGGTACGAAGCGTTGGGTTACATCCAGAAGGTAACAGCCGGTTCGTTTAAAAAGATCGTCCAAGAGATTCCCCCAGTGGATAAAACCATGACGGTGAGCGAAACTAAGGAAGAGCTAGAACTTGAGTATTTCAACTGGAAAAAGGCCGAAGGAAAAATTCCAAAGCGCACTGCTCTGGGTTTAGATGGGGTCCCCGTTAGCCTCATTAACGAATTAGGACAGAACACTAAACAAGCACTATTGAAAGCCGTAGAAAAATGCTTACAGAAGAGGCAAATACCGGACAGTTGGCGAAAAAGCAGAATGAACTTAATCTATAAAGGCAAGGGGGAAAAGAACAACATTCGCTCGTATAGACCGCTAACCATTACATCGGTACTATACAGGATGGCTATGCAAGCAGTAAAATTAAAAATAGAAGCATGGGCAGAACGTAACAATATTTTGGGAGAACTTCAGAATGGATTTCGAGTAGACAGGCGTTTAGACGATAACCTTTTTGTTCTTACTCAGTGTATAGAAATATCTAAAACAGAAAGGAGGCCGTTGTATGTGGCTTTTCTAGACATCACTGGAGTATGACAATGTTAATCAGGAAATATTGTGGGAAATTTTGGAAGGAATGGGCATAGGCGACGATTGTGTACAGCTTTTGAGGGAAATATATCGAGAAAATACAGTTTGCATAGAATGGGAAGGAATCAGTAGCAGAGAGAACGTTGATATTAGCAAGGGGCTGAGACATGGATGTCCTTTGTCGCCGCTGTTATTCATGCTGTACATGGTTAGAATGGAAAAAGCGCTAGGAGATAGCAACATTGGTTTTAATCTGTCACACAGACAGGGCGGCGTGATGATTGAGCGGATGCTTCCGGGTTTATTTTATGCTGATGATATTGTCTTATTCGCGGACAGTCGAGATGATATACAACGGCTGGTGAATATATGCGGGAAGGAAGGCGAGGCTCTAGGACTAGGATTTAGTGTAACAAAATGCGGACTGATGGTATTCAATGATCCCAACGACCAGGCGGTATCCATACAGGGCCAAGAAATACCGAGAGTAAGCGAATACAAGTACCTTGGCGTATGGGTAAATGAGGGTGATAGATACATGAAGGTACACGAAAAAGCCTTGGCAGCAAAGGGAAAGAGGAACGCTGCAATAATGCAGCACAGAGCGTTATGGGGACACAATAGGTACGAGGTGCTTAGGGGTCTGTGGAAAGGGGTAATGGTACCGGGGCTTACATTTGGGAACTCAGTGGTGTGCATGAGGCCAGAGATACAATCAGGAATGGATGTGAATCAAAGAACTGCGGGACGCCTCGCGTTGGGTGCCCACGGGAAAACGACAAACGAAGCTGTAAAGGGCGATATGGGATGGGCGAGTTTTGAGGCAAGGGAAGCGCAGAGCAAAATAAGGTTTGAAGAGAGGCTAAGGAATAGGTGGGCAGTGAAGGTGTTCCGCTATTTATATAGAAAGAGCGTTGACACGCAGTGGAGAAAGAGAACTAGGAGGCTCACCAGCAAATATACGGCTCTAAGAGAACTGACAACAAAGAGCGTAAAGGGAAAAGTCAGAGAGGCGGAGAAGATTTACTGGAGGGCAGCGATGGAAAAAAAACAGACTCTGAAGAACTACCGAGAGGGCAAAAACGAAATAAAGAGGGAGGCATTTTATGATAATTCAAGAGGAAGCGCTTTATTGTTTGAAGCGAGATCAGGCTGCCTTAGAACGCGTATTTATAAAGCGAAATTCAGTAAAGAAGAAGAAAAATGCACATGCTGTGAGGAAGATAGGGAAACGACGGAGCATGTTCTGATTGAATGCGGAAATATCCACCCAGGTGTACGTTTGGGCACCACCCTACAGGAAGCCTTGGGTTTTAGGGCGAACAACGGGAAGCTGAACATAGCCGCGATTGAAATAAGTAAGAGAAGGTTAGAATACTGGTGGCAGAAAACTATAGAGAGAACGGACAAAAATATTTATAGGGAAAAATATGGACTTTCTGCCATAAGGGGCAGGGAACTGGGCTATGAATTTCCGTTTTTGCTATAGTATGATCGATTTGATTGAAGTAAATTTAAAAGGCATGAGGAAAAATTTAAAGAGAGAGAGAAAAAAAAGTTCTACGAGCCTGGTGGCGCACATGTCACCGCCCCGTTACAAAGGGGACGCTCATAGCATCCATCCATCCATCCGTGCTCAAGTGTGATAGGAGAGCGCTAGATGGCGACACAGTGTTTGTCACGTCTTTGATGATGTACTGGGCAAGATTCACGGAAGATTCACGGTTTTTACCGATGAACCTCCGCAGCTTCGCCCACTCATCATCATTCACCTCGTGGATATGCTGTGATTTTTTTTAATGCGGTCTGCGCTTTCATCTTCTGACAATCCCTCTTGGGTATACGATTAAGTCCACATAGTTTCCCGAACTCTCGAAGTTGTTTGGACACTGTAATGTTTAGTGGCGCTTGACCGTGCATTAACCTATATACCGCTTCCCTATCACGTGACCAGGACCTGATTCATATGATTCTCTCTGTTAATTTTTTCATGACTAGGCTTTACGACTGTCATGCGACAAGGTGACTAGGATTTAAGATTGTCCTGATGTTGATGCAATTTCGCCAACATCGGGAATGGTGACCAGAACCACCCGCTCGTTATTCTTATTTGGATTCACCTTGTGAGTCTTCTCCCATTTGAAACACAGGATATGTGCTCCTATAGTTCTTTAATGGTGCGGCAGAAGCATTCTTTTTTACTGCACAGAGAGGTGACGATTGTGAGCCCCCTTGGCGCGCATGGACCGCTTGACTTGAGTACACTGGCTGTAGGTCATACGTATACACCCTCGGGTGCGATTTCTTCGATTTATAATAAGTTAGTACGCCAAACATTCCGATGTCCTGCAACCTTTTGAAATAAACAACAGCGCTCAAGTTGATAATTAAAATTTAACTAACTAGTTATTTTTAATCAGTCATTTCCACGTAACTTCAGCGGCAAAGTATTTTCGCCTCCATGTAGAGTTCATATGTGCGAAGACGAAGGGTGCCTTACTGTTACAACATTCGTAAACAAAATGTGCATTGTCAAAAACAAACCGCCAAACAAGAAAAACGAACACAAACACTCACACAAAGAAAAAAAAAAACGTTCTGTATGCGTGGCGTTGTCATGACCATAATTAGGAGCTTTTTTTTTTTTTTTTGCTTGGTAATGTTAGCGTTATACCACATGCCTAACACAAAATGGTGCTACATAAGCGGCCCTCGCGGAGGAGGATCGCCCCTCCGCCTCACCTTATTTATTTATTTATTTTGTAACGGGTGAGTCTGCATCGTGACCAGCGAATGACTGTCAGCTTTCCTTTTTCTTCCTCTTCAAGAAAGCGGAAGAGAGTGAAAGGATTTTGCCCGCCGCGTTGGAGCAGTGGATGGATGGATTGATGGATGTTAGGAGCATCCCCTTTATAATGGGGAGGTAGCCAGCGGGCCACGAAGCTCTACCTTTATTTTATCCCCTACAAACGTTTGTTTCCCCAAATCACACATACTTTCGCAACAAATTTTTCCCCTCTTCTACCTATTTTATCAATCATCGTTCCGCTGTGAAGTAGCAATCTTATTCGAACTACCTTGCGTTTATGTTTGCTCCATAACTTTCCGCCACCAATACTCCAAGCGCATTTTACTTATCTCTATCGCCGACATGTTCAGCTTTCCCTTGCTATCCTTGAAACCCATGGCCTCCTGCAGGGTAGTGTCCACAGCTACACCTGGGTGGATATCTGTACATTCAATCAAAATATGATCTATCGTTTCCCCAGCTTTACCACAGCACGTACATGTATCCCCTTCTTTATTGAATTTCGCTCTGTAACTTCGTGTTCTCAGGTCACCTAACCTTGGTTATGGTGCTTGGTTGCCACCCAAAATAGCGCAGGTTCGATCCCGGCCGCGCCGGTCGCATTTTCGGTGGAGGCGAAAATGCCAGAGGCTCGTGTACTGCGCATTGTCAGTGCACGTTAAAGAACCCTATGTGGTCAAAATTTCCAGAGCCCTCCACTACGGTCTTTCTCTCCTTTCTATCTCTTTCATTCCCTCTCTCCAACCCCCACGGACGCTTAGCAGTGCTCCCAACACGAGCTCCAGAAATTACCGTCCTTTCCATAACGAACCACAATCCCGCAGTACGACCTCACGTGACAGCCTGGCACTCAAGGGGAGTAAAAAAAAAAACAAAAAACAAAAAAAAAAACAATGGAAAGTCACTTTGACATTTTGAGATTGCGCAGCTCATTGTAAACCATCATCATCATCATCAGCCTATTTAGGTCCACTGCAGGACGAAGGCCTCCCCCAACGATTTCCAGTCCACCCTATCCTGAGCGAGTTGGTTCCACTTTATGCCCGCAAACTTTTTAATTTCATCGCTCCATCTAACCTTTTGCCTGCCTCTGTTGCGTTTTCCCTCTCTCGGTATCCATTCCGTCGCTCTTACTGTCCATCTGTTATTTTTCCTCCTCATGACATGCCCTGCTTAGGTCCACTTCTTTCTTTTAATTGATATAACAATATCAGCTACTCCTGTCTGTTCCCTGATCCATTCCGCTCGTTTTTTATCTCTTAGCGTTACCCCTATCATTTTTCTTTCCATTGCACGTTGCGTGCTCCTTAATTTCATCTCTAGTTTTTTTCATTATCCTCCATGTTTCTGCACCGTACGTTATTACTGGGAGAATGCAGTGATTGAATACTTTTCGCTTTAGTGAGAGCGGCAAGTTTCCAGTCATGATCTTGTAATGCCTTCCGAATGCGCTCCAGCCCATCCTTATTCTACGGAGAATTTCTTTTTCATGGGTAGGAGTTGTTAGTGACTGTCCCAGGTATACGTATTCGTTTACACATTCTAAGGGCTCACTGTTAATCTTAAATTCCTTTTCCTTAGCTAGGCTATTGAGCATAACTCATTGTAAATAGTTTGGACGTTTGAGGAACGCTGTAGATGCAGCTCGACACGCGACTTGCGCAAAAGTTTGCTGCCCAAACTATAAACGCTTCGTGCCTCACTGCACTGGCTTTCGAAATCGCCGCCTTTCTGCGCCATTCGTCGTCGGCTGAAGGCGCAACCATGGAGGAAAGAAAAAAGCTTGAAGGAAAAAAGCTACGTGCATTTTCGCGCGTATGAGGTTTGGCCTTAACACTGTGCGAGTCTCACAAATGCAAGCTCATGCAGCATTTGGTACATTGTTATTCCCTACCGTAACGTACAAACCAAATTATTGAACTCGTCAACTACAATCACATCACACACTAACGATAACAAAAGGTATCGCCGTATCGCTTCTATGACGCCTTTCAGCCAAGTCGGTAAGTGTAGAGTGTACTAGAATATTCTAGTACACTCTACCTAGGCCACAGAACACCAATGCCTAGGCGCTCTATTCAACTATTTAACTTGGACTGCAGACGCCATCTAGTAGTTGTTTAACAACATATCATCATCATCATCATGATCTTCCTGTTTTAGACTTGAGCTTCGACTCTGTAGCCTCTGCGCATGCGCAAGCTGCGAGGAGAAAACAGAGGAGGATTACTTTTTGTTGACGGATGTGACGTTGCACTGTTTCTTATTTTCTGCTTTTTTGAAATTCGTACTCTCGAACGCACATTAGTTTTTGCTCGCGCCGACTCGAAAAAAAAAGGCGAGCACATTTCGCGCCTTTTTTCGAGTGCGACTACGACGGCCGCCGTGCTGCTATAGCATCAGAGCCACCCGTTGTGTGCAAGCCATATAAGTGCAAGCTTCGTAAGAAACGCAGGTGAGTGTGCCGCTGAGAGTTTCGTGCGATCAAGCCCTTGTTGTGCTCCAACTTCTGCGCGCTCATGCGGTTTTGAAATTCCACGGAGCACAAAACGGCTGTCGTAGGTCTCGTAGGATAATTCGTGTCTCCGATGAGCACTGCACTTCTAACGCGTTCCTCTACATTCTTTAAGCATATATAACCATTGTTAGTAATCAGAATCGTGCATGGGTTGTCATGGCTTTGTATCGACGTGAAGAGGTCGGCGGTAGCTCCTACGCGTCAACGAAGCAGTTTAGGTGAGAGTCGTACGTAATTATGTGCATGTTATTTCCTTCAGCCTTGGATTATATAATATCGCCCCATGTGTATCTACTTCTGTGTTGGTGGTTACTGCTGCACTCAGCCGTGGTAATACATACGGCTGCACTCTGTGTTTGTGCGTACTGTACGTGCAGGCCTGCACCTAGGCGCGCCGTGCGTTATTCGTAGCAATTCGCATCTACTTATAGCACCTCTTACGGGCTCTTACGGGAACTTTTCGTTATTCAGGAGCTTAAGGAAGCTACTTCGCTGCTGCTGGTGCTAAGGGCACGACCGAGTATGAGTGTATGAACCCGCCAACATTTTTACGTGCATGCCCGTGGCTCTCGTTAGTCATAGATCACTCGCATAATTACGTTCGTAATCGACAGTGTGAAAGTAAGACAAACAGGTGACACGGGCAGTGCGCTCACGTAGTCACGTTGTTTAAACCTATCTGTTTTTCTTGTCATGATGGCCATTGACTTCTATATGTGCGATGTAAGTACCCCACATTGTATGTGTGCAGCATTGGCCTACTTACTAACGTTGTGCTTCTGTTCGCTTTACAGCTTCTGCTCACATTTGCGGTGCACAACAAGATCTGGCACTTGTCTCAGCCTTGTTTACAGCTGCTCCAAGGGCGGCTTGCTGCCAGTGTATAACGAGGTATGTACAGCCATCTGCTGAAAGGGCACTGTTGCTCCAAATGCTCATGTTGCTCCAGTAAATGTGCTGTCATATACAAGCGTTATGATGATAATAATAATAAGTTGCCAGCAAGTGTAATACATACGCTCATAATTTTCAGGTTAAACGAAGCACAGTGCACGTTAAATGCATTTGATCACACAACGCAGGTGTAGCATATTATTCCAGAAAATTTGCTTACACATTTCATGATGCAATGGTTGTGGGGAAATAATCTTGTCAGAAGCCACAATGATTGGTTTTTAGCTCTGCTCCATTTTTGTGTGTGGCCACTCTTGCATAAGGGACCCTATCACTAAAACAAGCAATTCAATAGAATGCTATGACACCGTGGCAGTGTCTTTTTTTGTGTGTATCACAATCTCAGTCGCATATTCAGTTCAATTTCGGTGAAAAGGCTACGGTAGGACAGGTTATTTTCACATCAGTGTTTGAGCATGCTATTACATGTGTGTGTGCGATAATTTCTTACAAAATGCAGTTGGAAGCGTTTGCCATCTTCTTGTTCCTCTTGTTTGTCTGTCATTTACTGCTGCTGTGTTCTTATACTTATGTATTTATATTGTTTTTCAGTTTGAATATCTGCAGCTAAGTCGCATACTTTCCTACCATTGTCCTGTCACTTTTTTTATAAAAGTTGATCCTCTTGCACACTAGCAAGTGAAATGTTTATCCCTTCTCATTATGGGGCCCAACTGTCCCAGGCTTTCAGTTTTAAATGTGGGCTGCCGGTGCTTGCAATGCTCAATTCTCATCAGACATGGGGTCTCTTGGTTGTACATTCCGTTTTGTTCATTCATTCAGCCATTTACATTTTTTATGCTTATTCATGTCGAAAGAAATCAATTTCGACCAGAACGCTTGCCGTAGCAGACATTAACATTAACAAGAAAAGAGTTGTGAGTATTCTGCATATCCACGCAGTTTCTGGGAGTGGGAAGTAGATATGGGGTTAACATTGTATTTACGGCTACCAATAAGTTAGGTTGGATTTGTGCTGCCAGTGCATGGAAAAAAATGACCTGCTGCAAGGAAAAAAATCTGGCTGATTTCCCTGTTATAAGAATTGGTATAACACGAAAGTGAAATGACCGAACTGCACCGAGCTGCGCTTTTGAGGTAGGGTAGCCTCAGCAAGAGTGCTGACACTACCTTACCCAGTGTTTTTGGTGTTATGGCGATATTTCGCACTACCGCTTCTAGGTGGCAAGCCCAGCCAACGGAGAACACAACGAGGAGAGAGATGGAGAAAGTTTAAATGAAGGGTTATAAGGCGTGTTCGTGCACCCTTTAACATGGCCAAGGATAGTTGAATCAGTAGCGCGGCAGGCATCTTTCGTCGCGGTTTGAGCAATTGTGGGTTCGATCCCAGCTGCATTAGTCTAAATTGTTCTGCTTGCTTTTTATTTTTCATTGTTTATGTAAATTTTACTGCATTATATCCGTTACAGTAGTGACACAGTAAAGCCGTGGTGGACGCCGGCATAAAACACTTTCATGGTAAAAAGAGAATAGATAAGAAGTCTGTCAGGTAAAGCAAACTACCAACAATAATTTGACCGACTGTCGCATCGGTGTGGTTTGTAAGATACCTTTTAGCTGTGTACATTTCTATGTAGGGAAAGGAGCATGTTGTATTAATCTGAGATTAATTGAACATGGAAGGTCGCTATCAGGTGGAACTCCATCTAATCTGTCTTTGCACTGCCGGGACTGTAACTGCATGCCTAAGTTAGGCGAATGCGAGTTTCTGTATTTATTTTTTTAAAATTTATGATACCTTACAGGGCCCAATAGGGTGTTGAGTAAGGGGACAACTACAAGGTAAATAATAGAAATAACATCAATAAATACAGAGACATAAATAATACAAATACAGGGAAATAAACAGTGGGAAAAGAATGGAACAAAAAGTACAGCGTAATTATTTAGAAATGCTTATACAGGGCAAAACAAAACAGCAAAAATATATTGAAAGGCATTTTCAAACATAGCAACAGCATTTCTTGCTTAATAAAAAAACAACGGAAGCCCAAGTATACTCACAAAAGAAAAAAATGCATGAAGGCATTGCAGGAAAGAAAAAAATGATAATGACATAGTACTATTTAGAAAGTGCTCCCACTGTTGATTTATAAATGATTGATCGATGCAATATTGTCGAGAAGATCATTCCATAGAACAATGGCACGGGGAAGTGCTGATGAGTTCAAAGCGACAGTTCGTCCATTTATGCGTTTGATGCTGTATTGATTATTTAAGTGACGTGAAATGCGTGAAAGCATTTCCAGTGGTAAGGGAGACGGCCTGACACTGTGGTGATATTTATGAAGTAAGGATAAAAGAGCAATGTAAAGATGTATATTTGATGGTACAAGTGATAGTTCATGTCTGATCTGCATTATGCTGAAATGTTGGCTGTAGTTGCAAGCCATGAAGTGAGCAGCTCTGTTTTACACAGACTCTAGCATGATAGTCTGGTAGATTTGGTGAGGGGAACACAATGACGATGCATATTCTAGCTGTAAATGAACAGTGATTTCATAAGCGAGTTTTCCAACATTGCTCGTGGAGTTCCGCAAATTCTGGCACAGATATCCAAGTGACCTGGAAGCTTTAGCAGTTATGGTTGTGATATGCATCTCCCATGAAAGGTTGTGAGTGAGTTTTCATTTGATTTCATTTATTATCAGTAATACATGGTACATTACATGTGAAAAATACGCAGATACAGAAGGAGGTCTCAAAGTCGCGAGACTGTGAGTGAGACCTCGTATAAAGTCATGCGTCAGAGCAATAACACTAAGGTATAGAGTGGTACAGATAGAAATAACTTATACAAAATTTCCGTATATGCATGAAACAACAAACATAAGTAATGCAAAATGCACATATGAGCACAAAAAAGAAACAACTATATACACTAATGAATGCCTAAGTATTTGTACGATGAAGTTTATATGCTTGCAGCTGAAAAAGATAACCTTGCATTTACTAGAGATAACTGTTGTCTGCCATTTTTTACACCACCTTGTAATTATTGTGAGGTCATTTTGTAGGGTGAGGTGATTCTCAGCGGAAGTATTTGAGCGGTAAATGATGCAATCATTGGTGAAGGATGTGCCAGTCAGTAAATCATTAATGTATATATGTATTAGGAACAATAGCCAAGGATGCTGACTTGCAGCACACCTGATGTAACGTCACAGAGGGAAGAGGTGAAACTGTTGGCTGTTGTGAACTGTTGACAGAATGAAACAAAGTTACGAAGCCATGACAATGTTAAAGAATCCAGACAGAGAGCAGATAATTTCGAGAACAGGCGTGAATGGGCAAACGGTGTCAAAGGCATTAGTGAAATCTAAAAAAAAATGCAGTCAATTTGTAGATTAGTGTCCATGTAAAAGTCCAGGTCAATCGTGAATTTTAGTAGATGCGTGTCACATGATAGTCCTTTCCGAAAGCGATGAGGAAAAGAGAAAGAATTATGTTCAAGATGATTGTAGATATGGGAGGCGATAATGTGCTAAGTAATTTACAGCAAATGCATGTTACTGATATGGGCCGGTAGTTCTGTGGGAAAATTTTACCACTTTTGAAAACGGGGACGACTTTGGCGATCTTCCAGTCCGTGGGTAGCAAGCCTGATGATAATGATTGCTGAAATCTGTAGCAAAGAATTTGGCTTGATATTGACACAGTGTTTTTTAATATTTTCGAATTAATGTTGCCAACTTCAGCACTAGTTGTGATGTTCAGGTTTCCAATAAGATTAGCAATACCATCTGCTGAGACAGTAATCGAACTCATATCCCGGCCGCGGCGGCTGCATTTCGATGGAGGCGAAATGTTGAGGCCCGTGTGCTGTGCGATGTCAGTGCACGTTAAAGAACCCCAGGTGGTCCTAATTTCCGGAGACCTCCACTACGGCGTCTCTCATAATCAGAGCTGGTTTTGGGACGTTAAACCCCACAAATCAATCAAGTAATCGGACTCATGTACTGATAATCATGTTGAGGAACAATGGGTATGTTGGAATGATCTGCCCTCGTAAAGACAGAAGCAAAATATCTGTTAAAAGCATGTGGGCATTAGCACCTAAATACCTCGCATATCACTGTCGTGACAGCGTCAGTGGGCAATGTCGCGTCGGAGCTTCCTCCTGCGAAACGCGAGCGTTGTCGTCTGCTGCAAATTTCTCGGTAAAACGACACCGAATGTCTGAGTTCGACTGTTTCTTGCTCTTGCATTTCTCGTATGTTTATACTATTGCATGTAATTGCATATTTTTTTTTTAATTTTAAAGCTTCTTGTATCGCTCCATGATACAAAGCAGTGTCCGCATCGCCATAAACACTAGGCGAAAGCGATTGGCGGCAACGCAAATCTAGTAGATTTTGGTAAGCTTTCTTTTGCCTGTCTTTAAGCAACGTCCTAACTTTGACATGTGCTTTAATACGCACGCAAATAAAGCGGATTACCTTGCCACTAATATATGTATAAACGCAGCCCTCTTCTGTAGCCTTTGTCTACTGCAACGAGTAGAAACGGGCGGTAAGGTCCAGACATTCAGCAGCGCAGCTTAAAAATGCCGTGTTTGGGCATTTTAAAGAAAGTGGGAATGCTTTGTGAAATGTGCGGATACCTTCAAGTGTGGTAAGCAATAGAGATGGGCAAAGCGGCTCACTTGAGTGATCGGCTCAGAACGGCTCAGCTCACTGCAATGATCCGGTTCATTTCAACGGCTCACCGGGTCTGAGGGAAAACGCTCTGGCGCGAGGGAAGAACGGGACCGGCCGGAGCGGTGGGCGGCCGTTTGGCTGCCTTGCATTAGCGTCCGTGGTTTGCCCATATCACTGGGGGCCCTGTTAACATCCCTGCTTAAGGCAAGCGAAGCACACATAACTTCCGCACAATTCAACTCTGCGAGGGACCTTATATTGCAGTGATCGTTCTACACGTAAGTATTAAGTATAATATGCGCTAACCATTAAAAAACTAACTGCAGGGTATGCGAGAGTTTTTCTCTATTTTTGTTTCCGGTTCATGCAGTTTTGTTAGGAGAGACACATTTTCATTCGCTGAGGGGTGAGGTGGGTGGCAGAAATTATGAGGCGCTTAGCAGATACTAACATGCATAGTCTTATCTCACAACAATACCACAAAACTTGATTCGACCAACATATGTGTTCCGAAAACCATACAACCAGAAAGTTGGAACGCTGAGCGCGTGTGTATGAGTGTGTGTTTTCTGTCTATGAATCTATCCAGTTCGTGCTTTCTTCTTCTTCCTAGCAAGTATTCCCGCCTCCGCTTCATGGAATGGCATACAATCAGTCTTATCGGCGCGGTGCCGGCTCGCCTACAAATCACCACGTATCCGGTCACCATGCATTTTCCATCGGCTAGAAAGCTACACATTTGACACATTTCGCTAGAAAGAACGTCACATGTTCTTGCTGAGAACTCGGTTTGTGCACTGGAATGGAGCGCGCCGCCCGTTATTAGATATTGCTGCCCTCGAATCTTGACCATCGTGAATGCGAAGAAGGCAAACAAAAGCCCCTGTTCCTGCGCGTCAGGTCGCAGGCGCTGGCTAAGTCTGTACTAGCCACGTGAAAGCGTGGCATCGTCTGCTAATCCTCCTCGTGAAGGATTAGCAGATTGTCACTAAATTTATTTGCTGTGTGGCGCTACCATGTACGGACATTGTGAATATATGTGCCATCATGTCAAAAAATAAGAAAATTTGTAAGCTAGCCCTGTTGTCGTCCTTTATTCATCTTGGTTCTGTCAAAATTTTGCGCCGCCTTTTCCCTTTTGTAACAGCAAACGCCTTTTCTTTCTCTGAAACATGTTCACTTTTCGACAAATCACATTAGTGCTAAAAAGTAAAAGAGATTCCTGAGGTAAAAAAAAACTACGCGGAACCGTTCCAAATTGGCCCGGGTTTTCTATTTCTACGGAAAAAAAGAAGCACCTCCTTTCTGTGCTGCTGCTTGGCAGTGCAAAGAAAGGGTCGTTGCTTGGAAAGCGCGCTTTTCTGGCGCCGCGCATATTTACAACAGTTCCATAAGTAATTACAGCCGCACCAAGGGAGCGTTAAACAGATACAATGAAGAATTCCCCACGCTGTGTGCGAAAAGAAACCGTTCACGTTTGAAAAGAAGATGCTAGACATGCTTTGAACTATCCGGAAAGCAGCACTTGCCGTTTTTCACTGTCTCGTGTCGGGACCTGTCTTAAATCAAACACTTGATTTTAACGCATTTCTGGAAGACTTTCATTTACCTAAAATACCTTAGAGTGCCCGTCAGTATGGGTGCCATCATGATGTGATGTAAATTTGAAGAGATGTTTAGCTTCCGTCACCCATTGACAGAAACAAAGACGTCGAACACCATCTGTGCGACCCATATAAATAGATCAAAACTCAACGAAGTGCGATCATGCCATGATATTTTTTCTTCCAAAATGCGCCACGACGACATAATGTGAAGCCTTCACACAACACGGCATGTTATTTGTTTTATTGATGTGCTAAAATACACGCTCAGAAAGTTCAGAGGACTGGATGATATCGGTGACATATAACTATACTAATGAGCGCTAATGAGGACGTAAGCTGCATTGACTTGTCTTTAAAGACACCAAATACCCTTCTAGGTCAGGATTGCGTCTTCGAAGTGTTGCCACAGATCACGATGAACTGCCTCACGCAGCACACACAGCGAGCGAGATGCGAGTAGCGAGAGTCAGCCCGCGACGGCCAACACTCGTCGCCGCCGTCGAAACGAAAAGCGACCCGGTACTTCAGCATGGCTCACCGCGGCACGGTTCACTGAGCGAGAGCGAACCGCCTCCCGCCCTCGGTTCACTGAGCGAGAGAGAACCGCCGTCCGTCCGCTCTCCCAAAGAACCGCCGCTCATTTTTACTGAGCCGGCTCACCTCGGCTCTGTGAGCGAGACGGAACAGCACGGGTCACTGAGCGAGAGCGAACCGCCTCCCGCCCTCGGTTCACTGAGCGAGAGAGCCGCCGTCCGCTCTCCCAAAGAACCGCCGCTCAATTTTACTGAGCCGGCTCACCTCGGCTCTGTGAGCGAGACGGAACGCACGGGTCACTGAGCGAGAGCGAACCGCCTCCTGCCCTCGGTTCACTGAGCGAGAGAGAACCGCCGTCCGCTCTCCCAAAGATCCGCCGCTCAGTTTTACTGACCCGCGGATCACTCGCTCTTTGGAAAGAGCCGCTCAAAAGATCCGAATCACTCCTGAGCGACCCATCTCTAGTAAGCAAGACAGCGACTGTTTACTGATGCGTACATCAGAGACTAGCTTTTATACTTTGGTCGCAGGCGTCTGCTTTCTCGTGCGGGCACCATCACTACGCTTCTGCTGTTAAAGGTTACGGATATCTTATCTACCGATAATTCGCCTTCCCGTCCATGCGATCACAATATGTTCGCCGTGAAGTGCCACCACGAGATAACTCCATGAGACAACTCCACCAGTTCTCCTGTTGAAGACTTCGCGGCGCTTTCGCACGAACGTGAGTACTTGATTAGTGGTGGACCCGCTTGGTTCGTAAGTGTGATGCGAAAGATGTATGTACTGTTCTTACTTTCGATATGCGTGCATCACTGCTCGACAACACGGAGGTCGAGAGATAATATTTGGAGGTTATGTCAGCAGCACGGTAATTGCCAAACACGGTACTTGCCTTTCAGTTTCTGGCATCACACAGTGTCTTGCTTCATCCCAAAGTATTCATTCTATTTGTTGTAGGGCAACTTCCCTTCTTTGCTAGCGGTTTATTACCGAGATGTTGTCTAACACGTTCTCGCACGAGGCAAGGAGGAGCAGTATGCTTACTGCCGTCACTGCCTTCCCACACTCTACAAACCAATGTAGACTTACACCACTTTTCATTCAACAAGAATTTAGTATTCACATTTAGAAACGAAACAATACCCGTTCACAAACTCCACAGAAACATGTGGCTTGTGGGTGTCTTCAAATGGCAAAAAAAAAAAAAAAAAGAAAGAAAGGAGTGAACTTAGAAGTTGATGGGCTTGTAGTTCCAGGAGCCTGAGAAAAAAATGGCCATGCAGTTGGATTTGTGAGCATCTCACAAACTCTAGAAATGCTTGATGTCAGCAAATGTGATGTAACACAACACTGATTTGTTTTGTCCCAACCAGCACTGCTTATCACAGGGATTATGAGATAGCTGAACAAACTCTCCAATGCTTTACCAGCAGCCCTGTCTCACCAGGGGCAGCATTCTGAGAGTCACTTTAGCAAGGCTCTCGCTTCACATGTTGTAGCACCTCACATGTCAGATGACTGGAGCAACTACTTTCTTCGATCAGTGTGCACTGAAAGCAGCATCTCCGAAAAGTGGGTCTTGGAATGTGTCCCCCATATGTATTATTTGAAAATATGTGACTGAGCAGCCGTAACATGTTTATGGTGTACTATCAACATCCTAAGCAACACAGCTCTGATGTTAGAACCTAACAAGTGCAAGTATGAATATCAGGACTGCACTCCAAACTTTTAACTGGTTATTATCAGTCTTTGTTTTAAGACATTTGAGAAACCCCATAACTTTTCTACTGTATATTCTCACTATACTCATTCAAGCATCATCTGCACCTCAGTGCCCTGTTTTGTGGAGATAGAATACTGCAGTCTTCTTAGGCAAGAAGCTCGAAACATTCTTGGATTTCAGCTCTTCGCAAAACGAAAGTGTGCTTGATCCCCTTGAGCATGACTAGGATCACTATTCATGCAAACATACCTGTCCACGCTTACATATATAAACTATGTGGGCTCGAACAGATTACAACCAGACAGATTACAAATATGCTCAAAAGCCAGCACCAAACAGCAAGTGAAAACATACTAGTGCTCATGTGGAGGTGCCACGAGATTTTGTAAAGCTTGTTTAGTGACTCAAGTATGACCTTGTCATTGTGCTTGTGGAGTGACTTGACTCTGAACCATCACTAGTTTTCAAGCTGAGCTGCGCACACCACCACAGGGCAAACTGGCCATCACCTGCAGACCTTGCCAGATAGCCGAAACACATTGTGGTGCAGTAGCAGCAGCTTTCCCACAAAGCTGATGTACTGTCGGCCAAAAAATTAAACGGACTACAGCTTCAACAGCTAGAACAGCTGCAAGGCTACAATGTGGCTCTGCTATCTTGCTCAGGTTCAGAGTACCCCAAGTGACGTTGCCCTTCAGCCACGCTCTCGTGCAGTGGCTTGTCACGCTTGATAAATTTCTAGAGTGCTAGGCAGTTGATCTGAAGGGGACCATGCATAGCTGGTAGTATACCACACGGTGCTGTTGCACAGCAGCCGGCAGCCACAGGGCATCAAACTCCGGCAATGTGAATTTATGCAGACAAACTGTTCATAGTAGAAGGTGTTGTTTGCACCCTTTGTTGTTCAGTTTGAAGGCATGTTCATGTTAGAAGCAGGCCTGCTTTCACAGTGTGCCAGGGTGTGATGGAGTGAAGTGGCCGTGCGGGGCAAAGTGCAATGTGCTTAAAAGTGCGTGCCACTGATACCATCGACAAAGACGGCGACGACGCATAGCGTCACGGCACGTGGTGGTACGAAACCGCCCGACGAATGAGAAGGCGCCACGGCAGAGACGAAGGGACTACCAAGGCTTCCGGAGAAGAGCCAGGCAGACGTGGCTGGGACATCAAGGAACCAGGGCGTGGGAGCAGAGATTCGTCGGGTTGCGGACTCGAGATCTCAGCAGGCTCCCACCTGGTGCCCTACCACCTCTCACTTCAGGCCTGGCGTGGGTGGAACGTCGCCAGGACGTTCCCGCCAGGCAATTCCGGTTGCCACTTCAGCGAGCGCAAGCCACCGGCCGAGTTAGCAGCGCAGATGCCGAACGCGCTCTGGGTCAACGGCCTCAACGGGGAGCAGCGTTCCTGACCGCGGCGTCGGACATTGCGCCCTCAGCGCTGCCTCTTCCGCATCGACCCTGCCGCAGCGATTGATCACCAACTTGCCCGCCGGTGAACTTTTCCCGTTTGATTACTCTGCCCGTGTGACCTTTAGTGTGCTTTTGACACACTGTATTTCTTTGCATGTTTCGTTCTTTCTACTCTATCTAAATGTTCCACCATTTTACTTCTAAATACACTGTTTGAAAGCATAAACGGCTTCATAGTTATTGCACCGATGACGGTTTTATCATCGGTATCACTTGAACAGAAAAACGAGCGTCCCGTGTCTAAGAGAGTTTTTTGTCTTTCCCTCTCTCCACCCCTTGCTCGTTACACAGGGTAGCTTTGCACGCGTGACCATCATGTCACACTATCGAACGTCACACACTTGTGTGAATATTGGGCGGTGAGATTTCTTGCACTTGTGGTGCCATCTGCACATCTTTATCTTGTAGCGGGGTGACTAGAGCAGGTGAAGATGCAGATAGTGCAAGATAAATAGAACACACTAGCACGCTCAACCTGAGCAGCCGCACTATGTGCCGCTCCCTGAACCCCACAGCCATGGCATCTCCCTGTTCAAGGCACCCCCCCACAAATTTGTGATCATCAACCGTGGTGACTATTGTCTGAAAAGCTAGCGAAGAAGACAGCTCACGCTTGGGTCGAGTGTGCTAGCCTGTTCTAGTTTGCTCTTGCTACATCCACGTGAGCAGTCTTCTTCATCAGCTATGGAAACGATAGCTGCGCTGCTACAATCTGTTGGCTTGTGGCTCTGTGTTCCTGCATTCTGGCTTCGGCTTGTAGAGAAACTGCACACAGTTTTCAGGATTATCTCCATTGGAAACTCCATGGTGACATAGTGAGCGCATGCAGAAAACCACACAGTAGACAGCCCATTTAAGGGGGTATGTTAGGGCAAGCCGATGAAAAGTTGATTTCTTAATTCCATGGGCCAAAAATACCACACACTGTTCCGGACAAAACTGTGCAGTAGTGCTCAAAGACATTCAATAATGATAGATGTAAGGCTTTGCTTAGATGTTTCTTTTTTTCAAAATTGTTTTTCTATGTGCATGCAATTTTTTTTATAATATGGTTAAACATATTCTGTTTCTGTCATCTTAATCAGTTTTGGTGGGAAATTTCTTCACCGGGTATGCTTATTTCTTTGCAACACAGTGAATTGTCCTTGTGGATTTTTAAGAGCAAAACTGTTCAGGCTGACGGTTGTACATCCTTGGTTAGCTCAGTTGGCAGAGCGAGGGCCCCGGTAAGGCGTTGGTCCCAGGTTCGAACCCCGGACCAGGACGAATTTTTCGGCAACTAGGAAGCTTTCATTTCTGAGAAATCCATATGGATTCCCTAGTAGCGTTGTGCTACAAAACGGGTCGACGATAATTTTCCCTTTCACTTCAGTTATAGCTCTGAAAAAAGTAGTACAGCCTACACAACTATATGTGGCAAGTAAGTGCAGTATTTTTTTTTTCTTGTGTTGCATATGTGTAATTTTACGCTTTGGATTTTAAGCTTCGGATTACTGCCAGTATTACGTGGAATTAGTATGCCAATGCTGATGCTAATGCTATTTTTCGTTTCTGAGAAAAGGTGTATTTAACAATCCACCATAGCCTGGTTCTCAAATACAAAAGAAGTAAAAATGGGTGCTGTAAATTAACTTAACCCGTTACGGCCCAGCCTGCACAAACGTTTGGGTAACCAAGGATGCTCACTGTAAGGAATGTGCCTCAACATTGGTTCCTAAGCTCTCTGACGCCAACGTCCACATGTCTGAGAATATATCGGTTTGATTAAGTAAGTGATTTCACCAAAATAAAAATGGTGTTTCAGCATGTGCCACTGCGCCAACCACCTTTCAAACACAAATCAATATTTCTTTTCTTTAGTTCTCTTTTTTGTGGACAACTTTCATTTGGTGGGAACTTTAAGACCTCGAAAAAAATATTGTTCTGAAAAATATACCTATTCCCATTGTATGAAGTCAGTGACCATGCGTGAAAAAGCCACCCGTATGTTTAGTGGGTTGGGCTTTAGCTGTAGTGAAGTGCACTGTGACTGCACAAGATCAAGAGGCCGTGAGCAAAGGTCCAATTGCAGGCGTTTCTTTTAGATGCGAAGCTGCTTATGGTTGGGGCTGTGTTGCTCCCTCCCACCGCCGTGCGGCATCCACACCCGCACTGCGCATCCTCCTTCCCCTCCTTGTCTCATCTCCTCTCCTCTAGGCATTCCTCCTCTCCTCTCCAAACGGTGCGCGTTGACTATGGAAACGCTCCTTCTTCGATGAATGCTTTACCAGCTCGCAAGGTACGAGAACATGCCCTCGCCCGCGAGAGACAATGCTGATGCAGGCAGTGTCTGCTAGCATCAAAGCAATGCAAACGCGGTGTGCACCCCCCCGTGCTGCTTCGCATCGCCTCATGGTCCCCTTTAGCGGGAGATGGTGTAATTTTTTTTATTGCGAATAGATTCTTGGCATCTCACTGGTACTGCAGCTGGCCTTTAATATTTCTAATGCTCATGATTTTATTCAGCTTCATATCAGCGATGCGATCTGTGCATTGTGCTTACGGTTTCCACTGAAATTCTTAATTTACTGAATATTTTCAACTGACTTCATGTATTAGCTCAGCTGTAACATTTTGCATCACACAAGTGAAGGGCTGTGTAGGTGATCTTGCGACAAAGTAAATCACAGTGGAATTTAATATTGATCGGTTGGGTGTTCCTGTGCAAACTTTCAATGACATGGTTATTAGCTTACTTTGATAACAAGCTTTGATAGGTGCTACACATCTTTGTATTGTTCATATGCGGGAATATTGATTCAAGAAGTTCAAGATGACATGCAGCAGATTTCGAGGCACATCAATTCTTCAGATGCTAAATTCTGAAGCCAAGGTGACGCCAAGCTGACAGACACTACAGTGACAAGAAAGAAGATATTGAGAACTATGCATCCATGCCTTGTTGTTCAAGTGGCCACCCCAAATATCCTGCTAGGACTATACTCGGGTACAGGTCCAGAAAAAAAGCGGCATCTGCCTGTCAAAGAACCTCCCTCCCTCCAGCCAATGATGCCGCTCTGTCAATGTGACGTCTTGGCGAACCGCCTCCTCTCTGCACTCAAAAGACAGATCAGAGTGTGGCACGGAGGTGGTCTGCCATGACATCATGTTGACGGAGTGGTACCATTGGCTGGAGGGGGGTCCTCTGACGAGCAGATGGCGCTTTTTTCTTGACCTGTATCCGAGTATAGCAGTGTTCCCAACTAGCCTTTCACTACAAAGCATGACCTATCCCAGGACGATGAAGTGCACATAGTTACGGGGGATGCCAAAACTCCTTTCACACATCTTGAAGAGTACTTTTAAATGTGGCGCACTCTGTCCTGCTGTCCTCAATCCGTTTTCAATGTATATGTTCCTGCAGTATGTTAGATGAAATAAAGTCCAGCCCGCACATATGTGCAGGTCCACTTTTGATGTCAAGTATTCGAGTTTTTACTTTACAATATTGTTAAGTCTATTGTTAGAGGAGTCCAACTAACAAAATTTGGAATCATGTTTTTCTCAGGCGGGAAAGGGTAAAGGGGTCGTGAAAAGAATATGGAGCTGCCTGATTGCAATTTTCAGTGCCTCAATACACATTTGAAATGCCGATTCCGAAGTATTTCGGTGAAATATGTAGTGTACATTTAATAATGCCCATTTAGAATCCTAGCGTTCTTGCACTCCCGAAACGACTATGCAACACTACAGGCTGGCGTGAGTACTATTGGGAGACATTTCAGTGAAACCATCTTAAGATAGCTTAAAGTGTAAAGGTATAGTGACTCGCATTTGCTCTAAAGTAATACATTTACTTCAAAGCTAGAAAATAAAAAAAATACTTGGAAGCCATGTGGTGCCACTGTTTGTAAGCAAGACCACAGAATGGTTCCTTTCCTGTGGCCTCCAAGAGTGCAAAAATCTCAGAGGCCTGGTGGTCGCTAAGACGAGTTGAGGGGAATGTGCGCAGTCAAATCGAAACAGTGTTTTTATGGCTCTAAATCAACCCGGACAATGCAATGAAACAGTGCATATTATTGATTGGAGGGTCACAATTCTGAATACACACTTCATACAAAATTTTCAGAAAATGTTTCTCAGCCCTTTTAATTGCCCCTTTAATGAAGGCCAAAAGCATTCTTATAAAACAGGCAAAATTTCACAGTAAAATGTGGAATCATTTTGAGATATAGAACTAAAACCAGGGTGACCCATTTTTCATACCATGCCTCCTCTAAAGGACCCCTCACCAGGTCTGACCATTTTGAGTCAACAAATGCATCGCGTACATTGAGCACTCATGATCATGCTTGCTAAGAATTGCGTCGCTACGCGCCAAAGAATGTGCTCAAACTTCAAACTGTCACTTCCTCTCTTTTTGCAAGGATCGTGTGCCAAGAGGCAAGGATGATGTTCTGCACTGGCACAGCACGCTACGGCATCACTAAAAGCCATCACGCTCGAGAATGCACGGCAGCAGCCCAAACCACAAAATTTCCAATCAAGAAGCGGTGATCAATAAGATTTTCTGGCGGGCTAGTGGCTCACTCCTTGGATTTCAGTGCTTCAATACACATTCACTAATTTTACACTACGGCTGCAGGCACAATACTGCATGCAGCTGCGGTGCACAGTAGTACATGCTTCACCATTTTTTTCAGCATGCGGCAAGAGTGTTGTACTGGCAGTGACCGTTGACTCCCGAAATCCTGATTTCGGTATGCCTTGAAACATTTTTACTCTGCTAATAATGGACCAGTTAAAAAAATTCTTGCAATAGGACACTCCCTACTGGGCACTCAGCCTCCAGTGTATGCCTGAAATGTGACATGTCATGGTGAGGGCCGCTTTAAAGGGATACTAAAGGCAAATATTAGGGATACTAAAGGCAAAATAGGGATACTAAAGGCAAATACCATTCAAGAAAAGTCTTAGTGTATGTTTCATGCCATGAAAACATCTAGCTTAAACAGAAGCCTTATTTTAGTGGTTGGCATGCTCTTACAACTAGAGCTGTGCAAATAACAAAACTGAGTGCAAAGTGAATTCAAATATTTATGTTCAAGTGCGAATTGAACCGAATATTTCTCAAAATAATTTTCGAATATTTTTTAATACCATACCTAATTATGAAGAAATGTACTGTTAAACATAGGCAAAAAATTTATTGCCTGGCATGTATGCCCACAGTGTCATTCCAAAGTCCTGAAGCACAGTCCAACACCGAACTGTGCAACAGAAAGCTGAGGTAACTTCGCCACAGTACACGTGTGTCAGCTTCGCCACAGTACGCAGGTGTTTTGCGGCGAAGCGCACTACTTTCCGAAATGGGCCACTTGTCATCAGACAGCATATTTTCCCCCTTAATTACCGACTTACTATTCGAACTATTTGTTCGAAGAGTAAACGATAAGTGAAAATCGAATCGAATATCAAGTGCTATTCAAAAATTATTTGAAATTTCGAATATTTGCACACCTCTGGTTAGAACTATTCAAACCGCCTGCTTTGAATGGCCTGGTGATGTAGATTCACCATTTTCTCTCTCTAATAGTAAGTACAGTTGCTAGCAGGAGAGGAGGTTTAGCTGTTGTCATAAGGACACAGATGTTGGCAGCCACGGAGAAACCTGTTTTCTATGACACCCTTTGTACAATACAGCTATGTTGGTCACTACGGCACCCCACAGCAATGGTCTCTTGGCTCACCTACACAACTGGAGCAGTTGTAATATTTGCCCACTTGTGCTGCTAGCTATGCCGTATACTGACCTAAATAAATAAGACTGCCAACAAGTTTTGGGGAGGTTTCTGTGTGGCATCACAAGCCACAAAGAACACACGGACAATAAAGTATGTACAGCGCTCGACATACGAAATGAGATTCTTAGAGTGTACGGCTGCCCGTGCTTGCTGCATTATCACTTCACTCTAGGTATACCGAGCCGATTACATGTAGTATTCAATGAAAGCAAGAGACTTTCTGGAGCATTCTGATTCAGTTTGGTATCTTTGTGATCACTCCATTAGCCCAAAACATGCCAGCTGTCACTGTGAGCATCACATTTTAGCTGCAGAGCACTGTATAGTGCGATTGAAATGTGATCCTTGTAGTGCACAGCTGCAGATGCTTTCTGCGTCGCTGCTTAACGCTGGGGATGTCGAGCCAAATCACTGTGGTATTCAATTAAAGTGAGAGGCTTTTTATGCATTGTGATTCAATTTTTTCCCTCTGTGATCAATCTGTCCTGGTGGCTACTGTGAATATGTGATCCAGGTATTATAGCATTTTATGTACCAGGGAATTGGCAATTCAATTTCAAGTACAGCTGGAAATGGCCTGCTCTTCTTTCAACAAATCACATCACTGAGGCCCCATGTTGCTTGGCTTTTAAAAAATGGGCTTATACATACGCATATACATACCTATTCCATGTTGGTAAACAGTGGTAGGCACCGGCGATATAACCAGGGCGTGTGTCGACATCGCGGCGTGGAGGCCCCGCCCACCGCTTGCCGCGGCCCTGCACGGTCGCGCCACCGCCGCCGGCGAAGCGTGTGCGAAAGCTGCCTCCGAGCATGGGGCGTCGGAGCGCCGACGACGTGTTTACAACAGTTTGCGAGGGGCAGCCGCGTGAGATGAAGTTGCGTTAGCTCTGCAGGAAGCATTCAATGAATGTAGAAAAAATTGCTCCGACGCCCAGCTATGACAAGATGTGAGAAACTGATCGAAAGGACAAGCACCTTGCCACATGATGCGAATGATCGCGAGCTATCATGTCGGCATGGCTTCATGCCTATGCTTTAATTCGGTAACTAGCGCAAGGATGAAGCACTTGCAACAGCGAGACTTGTTTAAATGCGACTTGAAGATGCCTCAGCTAAAATACTGTTTCGGACCTAAAGCCTCTAATCCCTACACGAAATCCTTGCGCAAAAACGAATGTAACGGAATAGGTACTCAAGCATGCGATATTGGTGACGCTATCACTTATGTAAATACGGCTGTGATAACGCGCACACACAAAAAAAGCAATAACGTGCCAAGGACAAGGCTCTCAACCGCCAGCAAGGCGCATAACCGCGGCTTGCGGCTCTGCCCATACGCTCAGTTCCGATCGTGAAGGCGTGAGGTCCAGTAACGACGCGGCAAATTTCAAGCGTGTAGTTCATTCGAGCAGTCTGACAATCGAAAAAAAAATTTAAAGCACATCATAACCACTACAGCATTGCCAAAGACACTTCTCGTGTGTATGCTATCGCAGCCGTAAGCAATTTGCAAAAGCGTCGCTGTAATCAACCTTTCGCTCACGGCTACGTGAATTAAGCTCTTATATATTTGTTTCATTTCAGTGAATGAAATTCGTATGACGTATGTATAGCTTCCCCACTTCAATAATACATGGCGACCGTGATTACTTCTACACATCGAGCTAAGTTATAACGTCGTGCGCACTTTGCGGTAAGCGTGATCGCTCTGTGTCCGCACTTTGTTTATGCCAAGAAACTTGGTGTCGAGCATCACACTTGACGAACTTGCGACAATGCTATTTCTCTTAAATGAAACAAGCCGCACTAACGCTAAATAATTACGCATATGCTTAGTCGTGACGAAAATATTTGGCGCATAACCGATGAGCCGGCATTACAGGTTCGTCCCTTTCCTTAAGACAAGCATAAGCAGGAAACCGATAAAAACCTATCGCACATATCTTGTGCGTTGCTGAGCAACCAACCCACGGCGCAGGTCATCGGTGAACACTTTTTTCTTCATTTCACGGTGGTGAGAAGCGCCCGCACCAGCGAAAACGCAGCGGCCGCTACGGTAGGCGTGCTGGCGGATGCCTACCATGCGAAACCAAAACTCCTGACGACAGCGCCACCGCATCTTCATGACGTAGGCCCAGTGGAATAGGTCTATACATACGCTGATATGCTTGGCCACCAGCTGATACATCATCTGGAGGGCAAGCAAGGTGGCTGCATTGGCTTGCATCTTTCGTTTGTGCCCTGCGCAACCTCAGTAGTGGAGTTTGCACCAATTTGTCGGCGTTTGCACTGCTGTATTGTCATACATGGGAATCTTTCAAAACCCATTTCATTGACTGTTTCGTAGTGTTACCTTCGCTGCAGCCAATGTGCTGATTTTATCAAATCAGTGGACTGGCTATGCAGAGGTCCTGCATGGCCTTCAGCAGTAATGACAACTATGGCTGCGAGGTAGCAGCATTTTAGCAGTACTACCAAAAGGTTGTGGGACCCTTAAGCTTCGGCTTAAAGGTTTAACATGATAGCGATGCATGGCCCCCATTCTCATCATACTCTTTCGCTTGCCATGCTCTTCAGTAGCCTAGCCATGCAATTGTCATGACATCCCGCTTGTCATTGTATGTCTACTCGTAGAGTTGAGACTGTGAATTACTGCAATGTAATGGGCAAAGTACAAAGTGGCGATGCGCCATCAAAACTCGCCGATGAAGAAGGCACAGCAGTTTGCGTGGCGCTTGTACACAGCACAGTATCCATCACAAATGTGCTAACATGGCGCGCATGAACGTCCACATGTTCGCAACCACAGGCGCAAGTGCAGGCGACCGCGCCCTTAAAGGGATACTGAATAGAGATCTGGAAATACCACGGAAGTGTTGAAATTCGACTCTAATGACGCGCTTTGTCCTGCAGACAGTGTTCGTTTCACGTATTTTTGATCAGACGCCTGTATAAGTGGCTGATTGTGAGAACACGGCGGCTGGACGTCGGCATGAGTGTATAGAGGCCGTGGCATTACATGTGCCCCAGAAGCAGCAGCAGCAACAACAGTTGTGGGAAGCGGCCCCGCGTTATTTCCGCTCCCATCGGGTTCTGGGACCTGCCGCTGCAGTGCCTTTGCTATCTGTCCTCATCTGCTTCTTACATTGCAATGTGTAGAGAGGCTAGGGCTTGTGCTTGCACGCACGTATTTGTGTCTTTTCTGCTGCTGCTCATGTCGCGAGCTTCATTTCTTTCCTCCGTTCCATTTGTGGCCCCATCCTGTGCGTTTTGTGGTGGGGTTGTCCTCACCTGTGACATCGTTACCATCAACACTTTCAACGAGCGCATGGACAGGGTCTCTCTCTTCCCATTTGTAAAACAGTTGGGCTCCCGGCAGCATTCAACTTTGAACTTAGCACCTCCAGCATGCCTTAACTGGCCACCGCTGCACCAGAGCTCAGCGAAATCGGGGGGGGGGGGGGGGAAAGCTGCGGAAGAGAAAGCACAGCGGCAGGGGCGTTGATGCGGCTGAAGAGAAGCGACCATTCTGGAGAAAGGAGGGTGGGTACACTCACGAACTCGGAGGAACGCCAGCATCGGGCACAAAAAACATCACAGAAACGTCACTTCCTCTAATTCACGGAGCACTCACTAGGTGCGGCACTTTGAGAAAAATTCATGAATTTTATTATTTCCCGGTGGTTTCTGCCTAAAAATGAGGTTGTGTCAACCTGTTTCAGCACCCAATCTTTCATATGGGCAAAGAATTTTGGCGGCAAAATTTTTTTTCAGTATCCCTTTAAGTCCAAATGTGAGCGTCCTTCTGTGTGCTCCACGCATGTGGGGCAGCGAAACACGGCCCCGTTAGTGTCCCTGTATACGCTCCCAACTAGGTGCCATTAAGGTCCCTAGACAAAAAGTTTTCAAGGTAGCAACCCCCTCCCGTTTTTCTCCTCGCTTATTTGCCCGGAGCACCTACACAAAGAGTTAAAGCTTACACAAAGAGGGCAATGTTTCTCTTGAGTTATTACAGTGGATAGAAAAAATTACACTTTAATACAAGTAAATGAGATATGGAATAAACGTTTACTTAGTTGAAGGTAAATGGTACACCTTAAAAAGAAGCATGATGTGTGTTACGGTTGACACCACTAGTCATGGCGCCTCGCATCATATGCATTCGGTTCTCCGAGTGTGCGGTTCTGCTCATGCATATGATGTGGCACAATTAACATGCTTCGTGCTAGACATTGTCAGTGACCACAGGGCAGCAACTTGTTGTGACGAGTGATCATAACCGGCTTTTGCACAGAGCGAAAGCCCCAGCCAGACTGGAACGAACACTTCAATAGCAGCACTGCAATCACAGTTTTTCTGGAAAAGTATAACCATTTTCACAATTGTGATGCCAAGTGATGCTACAATATTCCTGAAAATGCATTCATTGTAAGTACATTCAGCTGTATTACACTGTACGTGCATGTGCACAAGTATTCGAACAACGGGCATGCACTAGACGCGCATTAGACGAACGCCTCCGTGCATCTAACCAACGCCTAGGAGGCGTTGGTTAGACGCACCTTCCGTAGCATTTCAACAAAAGCCAACAAATCACCTGTCAACGACGTTGCACGCAAAATGTTTCGTAGCCACACTTCACAGCATGCACCATTTCGAATACCACGAGGTATGTTCAAGAGAGCGAAACTGTCTTCTGTTTTGTTACTACAGCCGACAGCACAGAAAACTCTCATCGTAAAAGACTGGCAAGTAGCTGTTGCCTTGAACTGGAACACTTCTCCTCTACAGCTTATATTTTGGCTAAGACATCTTTCATCTTTCAGCTAAGACATCTTTCATCACGGCAAGAATCCGACCAGGACTTTGTACGCATGCACACTCATTTAGAACCTTTTGTATAATTACAAATATCAACACCAGCCACTAACAACACCATGTGCGATGAGTTCACCAATCACAGACGCGGATGACAGAGAAAAGGTGGAGTAGGTGCGAGAGTGAGGAGGCCGGTGCAGAGAACAATGAGCGTCGCTACCTTGAAAAATTTTTATCTAGGGACCTTAGGCACTGTCGGTCCTTCGTGCCATCTCGCGGGTTACAGTCAAGCCTCTGCCACGTTGAAGCACCTCCGAGACGCACCTCTGCGGTGTGCATGTTGCTAACAGGAAATGGTGTTTATAAAAGGCTCGCCGTTAGCTGTTATCATAATGCTTGCAGCGTGGCTGAGTGTTTAGTGCGTCACGCTCTGGAGGGAGGGGTCGCATGTTTGATTTCCACTCGGTGCGAAGGTTTTTCTTTAGGGGTGTGCGAATGTTCAAAATTTCGAATTGCATTTGCTATTCGATTTGCACCTTTACTGTTTGAATTATTCAAAGTTGGTAGTTAATGGAAAAAGATATGCTGTGTCTCCTGGCAAGCATCTCATTCCCGCATGTAGCACGCTTCATTGCATAACACCCATGTACCGCGGTGAACTTAAAACTCGTGAAATGCGGGAAAGCTAACACTTGTGTACTGCAGTGAAGTTGGCTCAGCTTTCTGTTGCGCAGTTCTCTGTTTGACTGTCCTTCAGAACTTAGGAATGACATGTGGGACTACACTAATCATGCAACAAATCTTTTTGCCTTTGTTTAGCAGCACATTCTGAATAATTTGACATTGAATTATTAAAAAAAATTTGAAAATTATTTGATTTGATTTGCACTTCAACATAAATATTCGAATTCCCTTCACACGCAAAATTATGCTATTCGTACAGCCCTAGCTTTTTTCTTTCTGTGCATCTACCTGAAATTTTTGCTCACAGACAACGGTGATTTTCCATTTACAACCCAACTACACCGGTGCCAACACCAGAATTTCTGCAAAACGAGCTCTTTAACGCTCTTGCATTTAAAAATGAACTGCATTAGCCTACCATTTACATTAGAGAATGTAGTACTACTATGATTACATTAGGGAATGTAGTACTAAATTCTCTAATACAATCGGCAGGCTAATGAAGTCCATTTTTTCAGTTCGCATACAGAGGTCTCGCTGCCAGCAATATGGTGCAGAATATGTCTGGTGTTTCCAGAGAGGTGGCGCACCAGCCAGTTCTCGTTGCTCCAGTCTCCTCGCCTACCCTCAGCCGATAATTTTTCTTGCCAATGTAAATGTGACTACACCTTGTTTGTTACACAATCAAAATAACTTATGGTTGCATAAAGTGATGTCTAGACCACACCACAAAAGCAGTGTCCAGCACCGAGTCATTTGAGAGGTAGAGAAATGCGTTGTGAAGGCAGAACAGCGACACTGGCTGTCTCAGCAAAATTACTTCCTCTGCTTCTATACGACTGATTGTAACATTGAGGACATTGCACATAATAATGCAAAATAAAAATTCAAGTGTTAATCCTGCTAGCAAATGTATGTGCTGAAGAGCTCTTGCTGGATTGAAAATGGCATTGGTCGCGCTAGCACCTAGCTAGGCCTACCACATCCTATCAGTGGCTATCAGCTAAGCCATCACGACAGTGTAGTGCTGTCATGTGCTTGGCTCCCATCAGCAATGCTCTTATTGGATGACATTTGTGCTAATTAAAGCAGAATCATGTAGAGTTGTTTATGCTGTACATCTTGACGATAATACGAAGTCTCCAGAGTGCGAGTACATGCTGGGTGCTATACCTGTGCGGAGCCTGCTTGCCATTCACTCATTCGACATTCACTTTCACATGTCCTCAATTGTTGTATATGCTGTGTGCATGTTGGACAGGCATAAATACCAGCCAAATACGGTCCTGTCATCTGCACTGTATGAGTGAAATTCACATACTCGAACATGGGTGACTAAAATGTAGTTGTATAGAGAACACCTCTTAACAACCACAGTCAGCCATAATAGCAAAAAACATGCAGTGGCTGTACACAAAGTGCATTCAGCTGCTTCTAGGCCCACACAACGATGATACAAAGCACCTAAACCAAGCTGGGTCCAGCTACAAGCTTTGCAATACCACCCGTGGCACCCACAGCGCATTTACATCAAGATAGAGCTGTTCAGTTTAGCTTGTGACAGTTTTCTATCTGCTTTTGGAGTTCATACAAAAAATGGTAAAATAGCATCACAACCTCACTATGCCTATAAAAGGGCCTCGGTGTCCCTTTAGGTCAGTAGCACTCTTCAGCATGTCAAAGATGAAGTTTACTGCTCTGAACCGATTTGTGAATCTTAAAGTGGCCCTGAAACGCGAATTACGCATGTTCCTTTCATTGTACATTTGCTTGATGTTGGACTCAATGATGACTGTAGCACCAGTAAGTGTGCATAATCAGAGCATGTTATATTTTAATTTGTACCTGAAATTGGCTCCCATGCAGACTGTAACGTTGTACATCAACAGTTTCTGCAAGCGGATGTGACATTGCTATGCTGGTTGTGCTGTAGTCGGAAATAAATGTACTTGTCGCACATGTTTGCAATGCACTGACTATTATGACTATAAGACGAAAACATGTTGCATGCTTACTATAGGTGCTAAAAGAAATTTGTGCATCTGACACAAGGAACGCTGTGTGGCCCACATGGTTGCTTTAGCCCAAGGCAACAACACTGTCGAAAAATGCCGTAACCATCGAAATAGGAAACCCACAATGGACAGCACAGTTCCGGTACCACAAGATGGAAGCCCCATTTTGATTGGAAGCAGCGAGCACGTCTCTGGGTGAGTGAAATGTGAAAGGAAGTGCCAATATTTGTAGTCTGCTCTTGTATTGAATTTGTGAGTTGAATAACTTCTCGTAGAACTTCTTGCTGGGCGACTTGGCGCATGACTTATTTTTCGAGTATGCTGCGTGAAGAAGGGCGATCACAGGAAGAACAAGGTAGACGGAAAGAGCGCAAACTATCAACTGGTTTATTCGTTCTTGAATCAGCTTATATAAGCATGCTCAAACGTCACAAAGAAAGGAAAAAGGGGTTGAAAGGGGAAGCATACGATTCAGAACACCTCACGTCAACAAACACCTGTGTAGAAACTTCAGCCTTATACAAGGTAACAGAAGTGTCGCTTAAGCATTTATCTCCTTTATTTAGAACAATGGATTGGGAACAGGAGGGTGTAAGGGTTGATGTGGAATACCTCAGTAACCTAAGATTTGCTGATGACATTGCTTTGCTAAGTAACTCGGAAGATGAATTACAAAGCATGATTACTGACCTAAACAGGCAAAGTAGAACAGTGGGCCTGAAAATTAATATGCAGAAAACTAAAGCAATGTTCAATAGCCTTGGGAGAGCAGAGCGATTTCAGATAGCTGGCGAGGCATTGGAAGTAGTGAGTGAATATGTCTACTTAGGCCAGGTAGTGACCCCTGATCCGAATCATGAGGCTGACATAATTAGGAGGATTAGAATGGCGTGGAGTGCATTCGGCAAGCATTGTCAGATAATGAATGATAGCTTACCATTGTCTCTGAAGAGGAAAGTGTATAACAGCTGCATCCTACCGGTACTCACCTACGGGGCAGAAACTTGGAGGCTAACTAAGAGGGTTCAGCTTAAATTGAGGACAACACAGCGAGCTATGGAACGGAAAATGGTAGGTGTAACCTTAAGGGACAAGAAGAGAGCGGATTGGGTTAGGGAACAATGCCTGCCTGCTAGGGACATATTAATAGAAATTAAGAAGAAATGGGCATGGGTGGGCCATGTAATGCGAAGACAAGACAACCGTTGGTCATTAAGGGTAACGGAGTGGATTCCTAGAAAAGGCAAGCGTGGCAGGGGGCGGCAGAAAGTTAGGTGGGCAGATGAGATCGGGAAGTTTGCGGAGATAAATTGGGCCCAATTAGCACAGGTGTGATGGGGTTCTTTGAAATTAGATGTGAACGCACGTTGCGTCTGACAACGGCAACGCGTTCAGAAATATGGCGAGGCTGTTTTTGGACACAGTCGGGAGCTCGGTGCCAAGCGGAGCCATACGCCCCGACTCTTGGCGCCCGCCAGGCACTCGGGACTACGCCACGACCGTGGTTGTGGCGGAGAGCTCCTGTGCCACGTCCGCGCTGGTGGACTGCCGCCTTGCTTCTCCTCAATATGGTGCCTCGCGAGCCCACTCCACGTGCCACTCTTCTTGTATTTTCTTTTTTCTCGCCTCGCGCGACAGCTTGTCGTCATTTTCCGTTTCACGTGCTGAGCCGGTGCTCCTTCGTGGCCGCTGTTTTCTCTGGCGCCGTCGCAGGGACACCAAACGCTACAAACGCACACTTCTCCCATGACAACAGGACAGAAATAATTGGAGATCCATGGGAGAGGCCTTTGCCCTGCAGTGGGCGTAGACAGGCTGATGATGATGATCATTAATAAACAATGCTTCTAATAGTTCACGGCCTACTCTGGTCTGGCTCCTTCCGAGTATCTTGATCTTTTTTAGCAAAGGCTCACATCCCATGCACTTGTTCCAATGTGCGGGCAAATTCGCTCCTTTTTCTAGAGACGAGGCATGCTCCCCCGCACGTTCATTCACGCACTGCCCTGTTTGGCCCGCATAAGAACTTCCACACCTGAGGGGTATTTCATATACCACCTTCGTGGCACACTTCACAAAAAATTGGCCATGCTGGATTCCGCAACCGCTGCCTCGGGCATCCTTTCCGCTAATCCTAGGGCATAACCCAGCCAGCTTCTTAGGTGCTGAAAACACCACACTGACACCATGCCTATTTGCCACTTTTTTAAAATTGAGGTCGACCTTGTGCATGTATGGCACAACAATGGGCTTCTTTCTCGGCAGGAACTCAGCGCCTCCAGATCTTCTTTCTTTATCTTCTTAAGGAGATTGTCAGCCACTGCTACGATTACCTCACAGGGGAAGCCAGCAGAAATCAGCCTGCTAACTTGATTGTGGAAACTTTTGTGCATTGCATGCGGACACGATTTATTGAGGGCGGATCTAAGGCACAAACTTGCAATTGCCCTTTTTATTATCTTCAAATGCGCGGAAGCGGAAGGCAGAAGTTCTTTCTGCGCCCACAGTGCATATTTCCAGCAAACATGACTTTTTCCAAACTGTAAACTAATGTCTAAAAATTGCAATGACGCTTTACAATGAAGCTCATGTGTAATCTTTAACCCTTTCCCATGAAGCGTGAAAAGTGTTAGAATATTACTCCCCGACTCTGAGCAAGTCACGGAACTTTGTCCAGTCACGAAGATTCTTCAAACCATTGGTAATGCTAGTTGCTCTCCTACTGTAAAGCGCCTGTTAAAGGGCAACACGGCCCACCAAAATTCCGTCATCTGCGCTACAAGTCTTCTGGCAGCTCGTAGTTTTATCTCGGCTACCCAGACAGGTACCGCCGCATAGCATAACATCTTTAAAAGATCTTGTATCCTCCGAACTTGGCGCCATAGTTCCGTTCTTAAGTATCTGCAGATATGCCTCAAAAGATTGTGCAGTACAAGTCTTCCACAGTTTGTTTGCCCATGTCAATCTTGCAAAGTCTTTTTGAATTTATCTCAGGGCTTTGCGAGGAACCTGTTTCATGCATAACTTGGCAAGCAATGTTTGGCTTCAGGGCCCTTTTAATAACTTATTTCTCTGAGCCAAAACTAAACTCCAATTTTTTCAGCACAACATTCTGGTTCTAAGTGCCAAAACCACAACATGATTTGTAATAGTGCTCCGAAAATTTCAGTCACATGGGGTGACCTAGCATGCATTGCCATTGCATAGTATGTGGGTCTCCAGCATTTTGTCGCCAGTGAAATGCAACCACCATTGCTAGGGTTGAACCAAAGTCTTCCAGGTCAGCAGACAAGTACTACAGCCACTCGACCACTGTGCCATCCTAGTATCGCAAGTTTAGTGCATTATGCATGAGCACAATGAAAACAAGGCAACGCCCAACACGTTCATATGGCACCTAAATAGATGCATCACGTGCTGTTTACATAGAGTCATTCATTTTCAGGTAAAACCACTTACACCTGGAACATATTTTAGAAAAGTAGGGTATGTGACGAGGTTTATTCGCAGTGAATCACTACCAAGACACAGCAACTAGAAGCGTGCGCCAAGTGAGCCCGGCGTTGGCGATGCGACTGGCGATAGCGGCGCTTCTTCTTCACAGTGGCCCCCCCGTGCGAAAAGAGCCATCCTGGCGACCTACGAGTCGGGCGGCAGAGGGCCGTGATAGGGCTTCAGACGTGAGACGTGGACAATGTCACGTCCACGCAGGCGCATGTCGTTAGGCGGTGACAGTGGTTCACTCAGAAAGTCCACCGGGGACGTTTGCTCCAAAAGGTGATAGGCACCTTCATACTTGGGCATGAGTTTCGAGGAAAGTCCAGGCATTTGAAGAGGCACAGACAACCACACTAGTGAGCCTGGGAAGGAAGGGGTTGTTTGGAGGCATGCCAGTGTGGTTTTCTTTCTGTCCCTGCTGTTGTGCAGTAAATGTGCGTGCGAACTGGTGGTGTTCTTCGGCTTGTCGTGCGACTTCAGATAGAGGTGGGCACTCGGACGTGTCAGGAAGGTACGGCAGGAGTGTGTCGATGGTATGAGAAGGGTCTCGTCCATACAGAAGGAAGAAAGGCGAAAATCCTGTAGAGGCTTGTGTGGCAATGTTGTACGCGAACGTGACGAACGGAAGGATGCGGTCCCACTTGCCATGATCAGATGCCACGTACATTGCGAGCATGTTGCCGAGAGTGCGGTTAAATCGTTCGGTGAGCCCGTTAGTCTGCGGGTGGTATGCTGTGCTCTTCCGATGAATGATGTGGCATTCCGAAAGCAGAGCTTCGACAACTTCGGAGAGGAATGCGCGACCTCTATCACTAAGAAGTTCTCGAGGTGCGCCATGGCAGAGGATGAAGCTATGGAGGACGAAGGAAGCCACGTCCCGCGCTGTAGCACTTGGTAAAGCAGCAGTTTCGGTGTAGCATGTCAAATGGTCAATAGCAACTGTGATCCACTGGTTTCCGTCTGGCGTCATGGGAAGTGGGCCATAGGTCAATGCCGACACGATCGAAGGGTTTACCAGGGCACGGGAGCAGCTGCGGGGCACCAGACGGGCGGAAAAGTGGCGATTTCCGACGTTGGCAGTCAAGACATGACTGAACAAACTTTTGCACAAAAGTGTACATGCCACGCCAGTAGTACCTGTGACGACTGTGTTCTTATGTCTCAAATACTCCGGTGTGGCCATAATGGGGATCGTCGTGGAAGGAGGCCATACTTGTGACCTTAAGGTGCGGGGAATCACCAGAAGCCATCTACGGCCATCAGGAGCGTAACTGCGTCAGTGGAGCAGCTGGTCACGAATGGCAAAATGAACTGCTTGACGTCGCAGGGATCTTGATAAAGGGATTGTCGATGAGTCAGAGAGATAGTCCAAAAGAGAAGCGATCCATGGGTCATGGCATTGTGAGGTGGCGATGGAGTCCATGTCCAGAGATGAGATGGAGTGTGCACAAATTACTCCGCAGGCCGAGGCTGAACGTAGAGGTGAGCGGGAAAGGGCATCAGCGTCAGAGTGCTTGCATGCGCTGCGGTATACGATGCGAATATCATATTCCTGGATGCGGAGTGCCCAGCCGGCTAGGCGGCCAGAAGGATCTTTCAACGTGGCGGGCCAGTAAAGTGCGTGGTGGTCTGTGAATAGTCTACATACGTCCGTACAGGTATAGATGGAATTTGCTGAGAGCCCATACTAAGGCCAAGCATTCTTTTTCGGTCGCACTGTAATTAGACTCTGCCTTCCTCAGTGTGCAACTCACATAGGAGACAACGTACTCGGAGAAGCCTAGCTTTCGTTGGGCGAGGCCGGCGCCGAGACCGACTCCGCTGTACCTCAGTGGCAGCTGTCGGGTCGAAATGGTGAAGGATGGGTGGAGAGGTAAGGAGACGACACATTGTGGTAAAGGTAGCATCGCATGCAGGCAACCAGGATGAAAGGTCTGCATCGCGTAAAAGCCGAGTCAATGGCGACATAATGGATGCGAAATTCTTAACGAAGCGTCGGAAATATGAGCATAGACCCACAAAACTGCGGAGTTATTTGATGGTCTTAGGCTTCGGAAGCTCAGCGACTGCACGGGGTTTGGCAGGATCAGGTAGAACGCCGTGTTTGGATACAATGTGACCTAAAATGGTCAGCTCACGCATGGCAAAGCGGCACTTCTTGAGGTTCAGCTGCAAGCCAGCGTTTGTTAGGCATGTCAAAACGTGTTTGAGGAGTGTTTGAGGCGAAGCAGATGGGTCGCAAAATCAGGCGAGAAAACCACGACTTCGTCGTCGTCTAGATAGCACAAACACACAGACCATTTGAGACCACGCAGCGTGTTGTCCATGAGTCGTTCAAACGTGGCAGGGGCGTTACAAAGCCCAAAGGGCATCACGTTGACCTCATATAAGCCATCAGGCCTAGTGAATGCCGTTTTGGGACAATCGGCCTCGGCCATCGGTCAGGGTAGTTTTCCGATGGTTCGTGTGGGTTAGCGTGACGACTTCCCAGATTAATTCAGCAGTAATTGCTGTCCCTCGATTGGTTATTGACAGAAGGGGCCCCATGACGTAGAATGATGCCATGTACAAAAAAAGTGGTGACTTCTGTAGCGGTTGCACAGGGAACTGGTTTGGTTTCCGCATACCATGTTAGGTAGTCGGTTGTGACGACTATCTATTTGTTTCCTGTGAAGGACATGGGGAAAGGACCAAGGGGATCCATTCCCACCTGCTGGAATGATGCATGGCGAGGTTCCAGGGGTTTTGGAAGACCAGCAGGTTTTAAAGGCAGCACTTTGCGTCGCCGACGATCCCGACAGCTTCTGACATAGTGTTGAATGGAGGAGAGTAGCTGGCCAATAGTACTTTTCGCATATGCATGCTAACATCCTCGTGAATCCTAGGCGACCGGCACATGGGTCATCATGGCACGCCTGCATCACTTCGTTGCACAGAGAAACTGAGACGACAACCAGATGCGTTTCTTCACTGTTGTCAAAGTTCTTGTAGAGAACGTTGTTGCGGAGGCAGTAAGAAGTAAGCCCTCGCGACATAGGTCACGGTACAACAACGTCGGCACCCTGAAAGTATCTGATAATGGGCAGCAACGTAGTGTCTCCGCATTGGCGGTCGGCCATTTCGACTATATCGACTGCACCGAGAAACGGGAAATCCTGCTCCATGTCACCTGGCTTCAAAGCTAGAGGCGCACGTGAGAGGCAGCAGTCGCCGTGCTTCTGTCCGGACCGATATACCACTGAACTCCTGAAGGCGGAGACTCCAGCGAGCAAGGTGGCACGACGGGTCCCTAAGATTCACAAGCCAACACAGTGAGTGATGGTTACCTACTACGCGAAAAGGTCTGCCATAAAGGTAAGGCCGGAACTTGGCAATAGCCCACACCACCGCCAAGCACTCCTTTTCCATTGTGGAGTGGTTGACCTCTGCGTTCATAAGACTGCGGCTCGCGTAAGCTACTACCCGTTTGGTGTCGTCTTGCCACTGGACAAGGACAGCACCGAGGCCCACGTTGCTGGCGTCGGTGTGGATTTTCGTGTCAGCCTTGGCGTCGAAATGCGCCAGTATAGGGGCTCTTTGCAGGCGGTTTCGCAACTGTGAAGGCTTACTGTTGCGCTTCGGCCCATCTTGAAAGGTGCATTTTGGCGTGTTAGTCTCATTGATGGTTCAGCGATCCTTGAGAAGCCTTCGACGAAACGACGGTAGTATGCGCAGAGACCCAAGAACCGCTGAACTGCCTTCTTGTCTGTGGGATGCAGAAACTCCGTGATGGCAGCTAGCTTTTCGGTGTCGGGTCGAACACCATGGGCGCTGACTATGTGGCCAGGAAACTAACTTCCGAAAGCCAATGTAGCATTTTTCAGGCTTGATAGTTAGATTTACTTTCCTGATAGCAATGAGGATCTGCTAGAGCCGTTCTAGATGTTCATCAAATGTACTTGAAAACACGACATCATCTAAATAGACCAAGCACGTCTGCCATTTAAGTCCGGCGTGAACTGTATCCATCATCCGCTGAAACGTTGCCGGTGCCGAATGGGAGCACTTTAGATTCATATAATCATCGGGAGTCTCAGTTTTTTCTCGGTCGCACTCATCTACTTCGATCTGCCAGTACCCTGACTTGAGGCAAGGTCAGGGTCAGGGCAAGGCAGCCAGAAGACGCCAGCAACCAGAAGCGCGCGCTGAGCGAGCCCGGCGTTGGCAATTTGACTGGCGATAGTGGCGTTTCTTCTTCACAGGTAAAATTAATTATTCCCAGTAGCACATAATGAATTTTTAATGCTGCAAGGGGTTTGATGCGCTAGCAACCCCACTACAGGACAACAAAGTTGCATCCTGTTGGCTCAAGTGAACACCACTGATATATTGAGAATTCTACAAGATGCATATAGCACTGTAGATGGTACATGGCTCTCATTAATAAATTTGAACTTATGAACATAACCTGCAAAAATGCAAATTTGGGTATGAAACAGAAAAATTAGCATCCACCTGTTTGTAGCTCAAGGCTACAAGGAAATTCATGAGGATTTCTCAGAAAGGAAAGCTTCGCATTTGCCAAAAAATTTGTCCTGGTCCGGGCTCGAACCCAGGGCCAACGCCTGTCATGTGCCATGTGCTTCGAGTTGTCGATGGATTTGCCCTCGCGCTGTCGATCGCTAGCCTCCTGGTTAGCTCAATTGGCAGAGCAAGTGTCCCGGGTTCGAACCCCGAACCAGGACGAATTTTTCGGCAAATGGGAAGCTTTCCTTTCTGAGAAATTAGCATGGATTTCCTTGTAGCCTTGAGTACATATGGGTGGATGCTAATTTTCCCCTTTCATAAAATGTTACTCCGCCTTGCGGGTTTACACATAGCTCATTTGCCAAATTTGGTATGGCTCAACGAAAAAATATAAAAAAATCCCAGTTATGTTGAAAAAGAGTACCCAGTGCTTACTCCTCCAAATTAAAAGGACCGTCTACCGTCCTTCATCGCTCCCCCATTTTTTTGCTCAATAGAAAGCGTACCTTTCGAAGTGTCCCAGTGTGCAGTGGCTTCTCCAGAAACTGAATAGAAATTATTAAAACAATTTTTTTATCTACGAAGTCGCTCCTTTCTAGTGTAGGCATGCCAGCAACAATGGGTACAGCGCATGATGCGTCGGCGTCTCCCTGGAAGCCCTTTCAGGCGCAGGAGGCTTCTCAACAGGAACCGGTTTCAAGGTCAGCATTCCAGAGGTGACGAGGAGGAGGAGAGGCGAGGGAAAGTCGGGGCGCGGGGGGTGCGCCTCGGACATGCAGTGCCACATGCATGACAAGCGCAGTACTACGCGCCTGTGCAGGCAGACGAATTCGAAGGCAGCGCCACCTGCGCCACCCCTAAAGCAGTGGAAAACAAACAAACAAACAAACAAACAAATTGCTCTTGCACGCTATAACAAGGTGTCTCATAGGGTGAAGTACGCTTGTAAGACACATAATTTTTCAGCAGAATACGTATGCCTGCGTGGGCTGGCTCTCGTACACTTGGAAAATGACGAACACGCTGTTGGGTGTTGCTAGTGGCGTTTTTTGCACCACTTTCAGAGCAGAATTAAAAACCTAATTCCTTTTTGTGGGGTGAAAGCGTGCTCATTCCCATAAATGTGACGCACGATCTGCCCAATTTTACCACAATCTTAAAAAATTTTCCGAGCGGTAGACAGTCCCTAAAAACAAAACACCCCTATGTATACAGAAGTGTAAGGGAGAGAATGGTTGCCATCGCTTACAAGCACCTTTCAATAAATTATTTAATGAAAGCTACTAAGTGAAGCAATGCCTAATGAAGTTACAAAACACGATACATGAACAAAGAGGAAGGAAACATACTACTTTTAAGCAGAACACACCATCAAAGAACACCTGTTTCATGTTGCATCTGGCCAGAATTGGATTGCACTGAAAGGCAGTGTAATGCCATGTAACCTCTGAAAGGGACACTAAACCATGCAAGAAACATAGTGCTTATTTTGCGCCGAGAAAACTGCTAGTTAAATCGTACTTATGTGGTTAGCATGCCATTAGAACTGTTCAAATTGCCTTCCGAACCAGGTCCAGTGACGACTAGCCATTTCCTCTCTTTAATGGCTGATAGTCCAGTCAGCTGTACAAAATGTGGGAGCGCACTTTGATGTTTTTTCTCGCAGGGTAAGGAGGATGTCGAGGCACTTTGAAGCCTGGGCAGAAACGTGCTTATGTGACCCTACCGGCTTGCTGCATACCGCCGGCTCAACTACGTCACTGCACTGAGTGTGCTGGATATCTTGCATGTGCCACAGGCTTTAACATGCATTTATCAGAATTTCTGGGTCAACATAGCAGTAGCAGGGATAATATTGAACTTTCTGATGTTCTTAAGCACTCACCCACAATACTAACAAAAAATTTGTTTGCCTTACGGTCCCTTGAAGGTACTAGCTGCTACAAGACACATGGTAAGGCCTTTATTCCAGAGAGCTATGTGCCTATGACAGTGATAGGCGAGGAAATGGGAAGCTACAATATGGGAGCCTGAATCAATGAGAAACACCATCAGAAGTATCACTAATTATTTTCATTCTGCTTAACTAGCTGTGCGAGAAAATCCAGAAATGAATTCTTTTAATGACTTGAAGGCCTGAGGTGTTTGTCACAAAAGTCACCTTATGTCAATAATTATGCTGGTCATGTATAGTCTTAAAGCATGCTTGAAAACTGTTTTTTCCATGAGCACCAAGTGGAAACGTGCTTCTGCCGCATTTTTGCTATAAGAACGAATAGGAGAGCCCAAGGGCGCCGTCTTTTCGTTTATGCTAGCGTTTTAGATATCCTATTGGAAATATGATCCGCCTATGTCTTAACATGGCTTGGCCTTGTGAAGCCGTTGTTCTTGTATGTAGTATTAAGCGGCTTACTCTAGAATGCGGAGTCTGAACCGCATAGCAACACTTCTGAGCTATGTGAGACTCGGTGCTTATGCCGGTAGTGTTTTGTGTATGATTTGATTTACATCGTTCAAGGTGACCGCCAGCATGTTGTAAGCCAGGGTGGCATGAGAGATGCTTTGTGTATTATTAAATTATCTGTCTGTGAAGGTGACCCCCAGCACAGTGGGAACCACGACGGCAACCAGTGCGTACGTGAGTTGTGTTTTGTGTGTGCTTTAATTGTTTGCCGCTGAAGGTGACCGCTAAGAGAGTATGAGCTACTATATGGCAGCAAGAGTGTACGTGCCAGCTTCGGGCATGCCTCGGGGCTACCAAAAGTGAAGAGGAAGAGCCCTATAAGGTTATAAAAATGGCCCGATGCTGCCTTTGAACAGTCTGCTCCGGTCTCTAGACAAGAACGCCGAGCAGCTCCCGGGGTTCAACGCAGCTAGCACTGCTTACAGACACCACGCCTTGCTGGCCACATCATGGAATTGAGTTCCATGATGAAATTCAGAAGCTTGCAGATGACCTTGGCAGGCATAAGACATGGAAAACCTATTGGAGCAGCTGTCATCCTACAGTGGACAGAAATTGATGGGCAATAACATGGGTTGGGAAACATACAATGTGAACAAGCATAAAAAATGTAAATGGCTGAATGAGTGGACAAAATGGGATGCACACCCAAGAGAGCCCATGCCTGATGAGAATCGAGCATTGCAAGCACTGGCAGCCCACATTTAAAATGGAAAGCCTGGGACAGTTGGGCCCCATAATGAGAAGGGATAAACATTTCACTTGAAAGTGTGCAAGAGGATCAACTTGTACAAAAAAAAAAAAAAATGGCAGCGTCTCCGTGCTTCGCTGCAAATGTCGTCGAAAGACGATAGTCTTCTACCGGCCGTACTACATGAGTCCCGGTTCATCTGCGGTTCGGCACGAGCTTCGGGCGTTTCCTAGGCACGCTTGAGACGACGGGCATCGGCACGCCGGCGCTTCTCCTGCTGCAATCTGCTCGTCGGTCTTTTCCCTGCGTTGTCTGCGCATGTCATGTAGGGTGTGTTCTATGTCAACAAACGGCCATTTATGTTTTGCCTTGCCTCAGACAGCGCCCCATCTATGTTGAATCGGCCGCATGTGGCTGGCATTGATGAAATGGAGGCAGGGCCAGCGCTGCGTGAGATATGGACGCCATCTGGCCATGATATCGGGAAACGCAAGAAGCTTGCGTAGTACGCAGAGCTACTGGTAGGTGGCAGCACCGTGTCGTTTTACCGAAGCGCAGGAAACGTCCGCTCCTAACAAGCACTAGGGTCTTTAGAATTACGCATCTATGTATTTTCTACTAAAGGAACACACTATCTAATGCTTACGTATTGACGTTGCGCCTCAGATATGCGTAATATTTGCTTTTTGGTTGACTGTGTTCAGAAGTACGAACGTAGCTGCCAGTTCAAGCTGGGTGGTCGTTGAGGAAGGGGTTCACCTTCCGCAGCAGGACAGACACACACACACACACAGACAGACCAAAATTTCCTGCGTTGAAGTATCCCAAGAAAGACTATCGTCTTTAAAAGTGACAGGACAATGGTAGGAAAGTATGCAACTTAGCTGCAGATATTCAAACTGAAAAACAATATAAATACATAAATATAAGAACACAGCAACAGTAAATGACAGACAAAGAAGAGGAACAAGAAGATGGCAATCGCTTCCAACTGCATTTTGTAAGAAATTATCGCACACACACATGTAATAGCATGCTCAAACACTGATGTGAAAATAACCTGTCCTACCGTAGCCTTTTCACCGAAATTGAACTGAATATGCGACTGAGATTGTGATACACACAAAAAAAGACACTGCCACGGTGTCATAGCATTCTATTGAATTGCTTGTTTTAGTGATAGGGTCCCTTATGCACGAGGCAGCTCTAAAGAGTGGCCACACGCAAAAATGGAGCGGAGCTGAGACCAATCATTGTGGCTTCCGACAAGATTATTTCCCCACAACCATTGCGTCATGAAATGCGTAAGCAAATTTTCTGGAATATTATGCTACACCTGCGTTGTGTGATCAAATGCATTCAACGTGCACTGTGCTTCGTTTAACCTGAAAATTTTGAGCGTATGTATTACACTTGCTGGCAACTTATTATTATTATCATAACGCTGGTATATGACAGCACATTTACTGGAGCAACATGAGCATTTGGAGCAACAGTGCCCTTTCAGCAGATGGCTGTACATACCTCGTTATACACTGGCAGCAAGCCGCCCTTGGAGCAGCTGTAAACAAGGCTGAGACAAGTGCCAGATCTTGTTGTGCACCGCAAATGTGAGCAGAAGCTGTAAAGCGAACAGAAGCACAACGTTAGTAAGTAGGCCAATGCTGCACACATACAATGTGGGGTACTTACATCGCACATATAGAAGTAAATGGCCATCATGACAAGAAAAACAGATAGGTTTAAACAACGTGACTACGTGAGCGCACTGCCCGTGTCACCTGTTTGTCTCACTTTCACACTGTCGATTACGAACGTAATTATGCGAGTGATCTATGACTAACGAGAGCCACGGGCATGCACGTAAAAATGTTGGCGGGTTCATACACTCATACTCGGTCGTGCCCTTAGCACCAGCAGCAGCGAAGTAGCTTCCTTAAGCTCCTGAATAACGAAAAGTTCCCGTAAGAGGTGCTATAAGTAGATGCGAATTGCTATACGAATAACGCACGGCGCGCCTAGGTGCAGGCCTGCACGTACAGTACGCACAAACACTGAGAAAGAGTGCAGCCGTATGTATTACCACGGCTGAGTGCAGCAGTAACCACCAACACAGAAGTAGATACACATGGGGCGATATTATATAATCCAAGGCTGAAGGAAATAACATGCACATAATTACGTACGACTCTCGCCTAAACTGCTTCATTGACGCGTAGGAGCTACCGCCGATCTCTTCACGTCGATACAAGACCATGACAACCCATGCACGCTTCTGATTACTAACAGTGGTTATATATGCTTAAAGAATGTAGAGGAACGCGTTAGAAGTGCAGTGCTCATCGGAGACACGAATTATCCTACGAGACCTACGACAGCCGTTTTGTGCTCCGTGGAATTTCGAAACCGCATGAGCGCGCAGAAGTTGGAGCACAACAAGGGCTTGACCGCACGAAACTCTCAGCGGCACACTCACCTGCGTTTCTTACGAAGCTTGCACTTATATGGCTTGCACACAACGGGTGGCTCTGATGCTATAGCAGCACGGCGGCCGTCGTAGTCGCACTCGAAAAAAGGCGCGAAATGTGCTCGCCTTTTTTTTTTTTTTTTCGAGCCGGCGCGAGCAAAAACTAATGTGCGTTCGAGAGTACGGATTTCAAAAAAAAACAAAAAATAAACTAGTGCAACGTCACATCCGGCAACAAAGAGTAATCCTCCTCTGTTTCCTTCTCGCAGCTCGCGCATGCGCAGAGGCTACCGAGCCCTCAGGGGCGAAGATCAAGTGAATGGACGAATGGGTGGAGTGGAGGCGATGCGCTAAACGTGGCGGCACTGTGAAAGCCAGTCCCAAAACGTTGTCGTTAGTCGTCATCGCTGCCTGCTACCTGAAACCAAACACGTTGTCGGACGAACCTCTCCGCACGCCGGGCTCTTTATTTGAACATGCCGCCGAAGAAAAAGGAAGACGAGACAGAGCGACCGGTGCTAATCGGTCGTGTAGGCACGAACCTTAAAGTGGGGATTGTCGGCCTTCCCAACGTGGGTAAGTCGACCTTCTTCAACGTGTTGACAGCCAACCAGGTGCCTGCCGAAAATTTCCCCTTTTGCACGATCGACCCAAACGAGAGCAGGGTCGCTGTCCCCGATGCTCGTTTCGATTACCTCTGCGAGTACTTCAAGCCAGTAAGCAAGGTGCCGGCGTTCCTCAACGTGGTTGACATCGCGGGGCTCGTGAAAGGTGCCAGCGATGGTCAAGGTCTCGGAAACGCATTTCTGTCCCATATTCGAGCCTGTGACGCGCTCTTCCATTTGTGTCGCACTTTCGAAGACGAAGACGTGACGCACGTTGAAGGCGACGTCAACCCTGTCCGCGACATTGACATTATTAATGAGGAACTTCGAAAGAAGGATGAGGAATACCTGTTGGCCATCATTGACAAGATGGAACGCACTGTGCTTCGAGGTGGTGACAAGAAAATGAAGCCCGAGTATGACATCCTGGTCAAGATCCGGGGAATTTTGTGTGATGAAAAGAAGCATCTCCGGTTTTGTGACTGGAATGCGAACGAGATTGAAGTGCTCAACAAGCACCTTTTCATCACTGCCAAGCCCATGATCTACCTGGTAAATTTAGCCGAAAAGGACTTCATACGCAAAAAGAACAAGTGGCTACCTAAGATCAAAGAATGGGTCGACAAAAACGATCCAGGTGCGGCTGTGATTCCCTTTAGCGGCGCTTTCGAGCACAAGGTGATCGAAATGGACGCCGAGCAAAAGAAAGCCTACGAGGAGGAGCACAAGGTAAGCTCCGTGCACGTGCCGAGGCGCGGTGTTGTTGGCGCCCGTAGTTTTTCACTGTTGTGCGGCTATTATTATCCAATGACAGATTACACTGCTTGCAAGTGGAAAAGTGCAATACCTGCCTTATATTTATTTGTTTTATTTATTTATTTATTTACAAAGTACTGCAGACCGATGAGGGTCCAGGCAGGAGACGTACAAAAATTACAAGACAAAAAAGTAATTACAAACATATATCAGAAACGAACTTTCATTTACCAGCTGCGCAAATTAGCATATCACAAATTAACGTGCTCAATTGATTCAGTTGAATTTAACAATGACAATGGTAGCACGTTCCATTCGTCAGTAGTGCGAATGGAACGCGATACTGACAAATATATATATATATATATATATATATATATATATATATATATATATATATAAGGGCTCGTTCTTTTTTATTTGTTAGAAACAACGTAATGAGCAAACAGACAGTCTGTTTGCTCATTACGTTATATATATATATATTGTGGATAGCCAGGGATTTTCCTAGTAAGCATATCTCCTCATAGGCACTAGCACCTGACCTGAAGGTATGCAAAGAGTAATAAAGAAAGAAAAAGTACCAAAGCGTCTGGTGTGAAAGCGCCTTGACATTCTCACGCATGAAACCACAGTTGAAATTGGTTGCCACATTGTTATATTCAAAGGACTTAATTCAGTTACATACCATTGTGTGAGCAATATGCTTCTTTTAAGTCTGGAAACTATAAATGACTTTCTAAGCTAACCTTCAGGTTTGTTTGTGTTCATATGCAATACAAATCAATTACCTGTTGGTGGGCAAGAATAATTCAGCAGCCACTTTGGTTCCACTTTGCACTTCAGGACACAAGCCGATTGAGATGGCTTTTCACTGAGAAAACCTTTGATACTGCATTGCTATGTATGGCATGCATATCTGATTAACTCTGGACAAGTCAAGCACTGCTGGGCATACATACAGCTTACATTGATTGATTTATGGTGTTTCATGTTCCAAAACCACAATACGATTAAGAGACGCCATAGTGGAGGGCTGCAGAAATTTCGACGACCTGGGGTTCTTTAACGTGCACTGACATCGCACAGTACACAGGCCTCAACATTTTGCCTCCATCAAAATGCAGCTGCCGCAGCCGAGGTTTGATCGCGCGATCTTCAGATCAGCAGCTGAGTGCCATAGCCACTAGACTAATGTGGTAGGGCTATGTGCAGCTTATGTGAGAGCCAGCAGGCTAACTTGGAAACGTTATTTAGGCATAACTCCCCAAGTATCACTAAATTTTGTACATTGCACTAGATGAAAATTCTAAGCAACGCGTTGTTTTTGTGCAAGTGTTTCACTGTCTATATTGTGCCTGTTGGTTTTGAAACTTGAAACTGGACCTCACTTTTGGTTCTTAATGTGAACTGAATTATGAAAACAGTTCAGCATATTCTAATCACTTTTCCACTGTTGGGGCGTTATATGCTCCATTATGGTATTTACAGTTCTATGAAACAAGGACATCACTCACTCACTCTCACACGCACATACACACACACTATATGCTCCATTTTGGTATTTACAGTTCTATGAAACAAGAAGGACATCACACACAAAAACAAACAAACAAGGGTTCTTCCCACGGTGGGCGGCCATTGAAATGCATGCATGGAGAACCAAAAATGGCACCCAGGCACACATAATAGCTCCCACAAGTCCATAAGACCAGAAATTCTCAGAACATGTTTAGTTTTTTTAGGAGTGGCTACTTTTCACTGCATACTATACCATGTCGAGCAACCTCCCTCACGCCACCCCACTTGCAAAATGTCCCCTGGTCAAAATTTTCTGGGGAGAACCCTTATATATATATATATATAAAGGCAGGAAGTTTTGAGCCTTTCATCGTAATATAAACTAACCTGTGATGTCTGCGGACATTCCTAAGCTTATAAAGCACTGAAGTGATGATGATGATGTGCAACCTTTCTTTTCATTTTTTCCTTTTTTTTTCTACATAGGTTACTTCAGTTCTGGACAAGATTATTGTGACTGGATACAAGGCTCTGCAGTTGATGTACTTCTTCACTGCTGGAAAAGATGAAGTCAAGGCATGGACTATCCAGAAGCACACTAAAGCGCCACAGGCTGCTGGAAAAATTCACACAGACTTCGAAAAAGGCTTCATCATGGCCGAGGTGATGAAGTTTGATGACTTCAAAGAGGAAGGCTCAGAGGCAGCTGTAAAAGCCTCTGGCAAGTATCGACAGCAAGGCCGCAATTATGTTGTGGAGGATGGCGACATTATCTTCTTCAAGTTTAATGCAGGTGCAGGATTACAAGCAAAGAAGAAGTAATGCTGATTGCTCACTGTCAAAGATTGATATGACACTTTGTTCACTGGTTCATTCATGTTTCTGCCAAGCATGTATGCCTTACAGAGTTTCACAAAATGCATGTTTTCGAAAGTTTTGAATGAAGTCTGAAGTAAACTGAAAAACCTTATTAAAGGCATATGATGTGTCTTGATGTTCTCTTTTTATTAAACTTCATATCACACACAAGGTGCCTGTACTGTATACCTGGCAACGAAAGTTTATGCAATGTCATTTGTGAGAAAGCTGAATTTTCTTTTAGCCTGGGAACACCTCCAATTAGCCTTGTAATAGTTTTAGCGACCTTCCTTAGCAGTTGTCCATTGTATTGGAAGTGGCATGTGCCAAAAAGCAGAAATTCACATTTGTTGACCATGTACAGTAAACATTTTTGCAATGGGTGTACATTATCATCACAAAAGCATTTCACACATCACTTGAAGTTGCATGAGCCTTTTCAAGTTTCCTTTGACATTTTGGTACAAGAACTGGCCCAGAGTTCTTATAGATCCGAGTGGAAGTGCTAGATAGAGGCCCTTTGTAGATAAAGCACTGAGAACGACGTGATTATAATGTTACCACATATACTGATTTTCATATCAACTCAGTAGACACTACAGTATACAGTGCACAAAAATAAAGGCCCCCAAACGGTTTGCAAACCAGTGTTCAAGTCTGTATGCATTTCTGGTTTCTCTCTTGCAAAATTTTGTTTTGGTATACAAAACTTCAGGCATATACCCAGAAAGAATGCTGAATAGAAAAGCACATTATTATCTATGAAGTACTGATCTACTGGATCATAGTGGCAATGGACTAGAAACTGTGTGCCAATATTTTGGCTGGTTTTGTTTTGGTGTCTGTACCGTTCTTCCTGTAGGAGAAACATCTAGAAGAACAGTAAGATGGATCTTGCATGCCAAACTAACTACATGATTATATGAGGCTTGCCGTAGTAGGGGATTTTGGATTACTTTTTACCGGTAGGTATCTTTAATGTGTACTTACGTTGAAATAGGCACTTGCCCCTCCCCAATGCAGCTGCCATGGCTGGAAATTGCGCTTGCTTCTATGAGCTTAGCAGTGCAGCACCTTTGCGGCTAAGCAACCACATTGTGGTATCATAAGAGTCACTATGTGGTTTAATGAATAGCTTCTCATGCTTCTTCACACTGATAGCTATCTACACCTTTGGTGGCTGTCTGCCACTCTAGTCTTAAGCACGAATTCACAGGCCTCTGAGGTAATCAAAATGGGGCAGTGTGCTGCACGTGGTGATTTCACGGACCGTGCTGCAGCTGGCCAAACTTAATTCGCGCAGCCCTTTACAAGCTGTAAGATTAGCTTCACTGTAGCATGCTTGTCTCACATGAAGCAGACCCAGGTTCCTGTTCATAGAGCAGAGGATGGATCAGCTTTGAGAAGAAAAAAAGAACAGCAGAGATGGATTATGGTCCTGTTCCTAGATGGTGGCCAGGGCTCCTTGTGTCTTAGCGGTGTCTTTGGCCTGCTGGATGGCATGCAACTGGTCACCTGGATTTGAACTGAGCTGTACAGTTTCCCTCTCTTTGTTTCGAAGTTAGCCGTTCTTAGTATATGTAGAAACCCATAACATCTGGTCTGAGCCTGCACTGTTTTGGCATAATTTGCATTTACCTCTATATAGATAGGGGGATGATAGTGATGGAGTGGCACCGAACTGTGGTAAAGGTTTGCAAGAGTCGCCAAATGGTTGATTGCTGCCTGTTTAGTGATGTATATGCAGATGAATATCAAGCCAATATCAGCCATTGCAAGGCTGTTTGCAATGTGTAGTGTTTGGCGATGTCATTGAAACTGATCATCCTGTCCTTGTCTGTTTGCGTTGCTAGCTGTTCTCCAGCCCAGCTAGTAAGACCTTGGGCTAGGTTATGAGCTTGTTCATTTCCTGAGAGAGAATAGTGGGCTGGTGCCAATATTATATGTGTAGTTCTTCTTTAGTTCCTCAGTATTCTCAGTGCTTCCATGGAGATTCTTCTGTTTGCATAATTTTGTACAGCTGTCTTGGAGTTGTCGTCACCATGGCTTTTGCGTTGACGATGGTGAGTGCTATGGCTGCTTCCTTCGCAATTTCTGCCTTTGTTGTGTTGACTGATCCATCGGTTTGTTCCTTATTGTCAATCACAGCTCTTGCCATGTGTTTTCCACAGCATACTCTACTGAGTTGATGTATCTTTGGTGTGTTGTAGGTTTCTTTGTAGATTTCTGGCTCTACCATGTCTCTATCATTTGTTATATTCCTGGCACGTTTCTTTATATTGGTGCAACATGGATTTGATCTCTGGTTTCCCTTGGTGCATATCTTTTCTTCCCATGCTGCATGGCATATAGTATCCCATTTGTATTCAGGATCTCTATTTCCGCCCTAGTCTGAGCAAGTCTTTTCAAGCTGTGCTACTTTATGTGCCTTGTTTAGCTCATCAGTCGTGTTATGCACTTCTAGTGCCATGAATCTCGTTGGAGACGCTAATTGGAAGTACTTCCTTTATCGTGCACACAGCTATTTTCAGTACATTCTAAATAGCACCACAACGCAGCATTAACAGCCATTTATTGAGATGGGTGAGATTTGCACTTTGTCAAGGCTGTAAAACTTGGTGTTGTCAAGCATCGAGAGGCTTAAATTACAATGTAAGAATAAGTAAAGGAACTTTGCACTGGCAGCAAAGTACTTTGTGACCACACTTAGCTGAATCAAGTAAGACGGTTCCTACCCCCCCCCCCCCCCCCCCAAGTGTTTGAAGTGCATTTCTGCTTTTTATTACCATAAGTAAACTGTTAGCTAATTTGACACTAATAAACCACATTGGCTTGTACCACATTATGGTTATGAGGCACGCTGTAATGGAGAGCCTCACAAATTTCAATGCTTGGGTTTCTTTAACGTGCACTAGCAAAGTGCTGTACACAGGCCTCTAGCATATCAGTTCTACTGGAATGCATCCGCCACAGCTGGTATTGAACCCATCTCGGGTCAGCCGAGCCCTGTAAACACTGTACTGCCGCAGCAGTGAAACTGTCCCCATTTTATTTATTACTCAGTGCATTGTTTAGCCTGATTTTCAGCTCTACAGCTAGCAGCATTATGTAAGGCTTACTGGAGGGCCTCAGAAACTTCGATGCTTGTGTTTCTTTAATGTGCACTAGCATCATGCTGTACACGAGCCTTTAGCATATCACCTCTATTGAAATGCATCCGCCATAGCTGGTACTGAAGCTGTCTTGAGTCAGCAGCCGTGCACTGTAAGCACTGTACTACCACGGCAATGAAAATGTCCTCATTTTACTTATTGGTCACTGCACTGTTTAGCCCGATTTTCAGCTTCACAGTTAGCTACATTATGTAAGGCTTACTGGCTAGTTCTCATGTGTAACCTAATGCTCTACATGAGCTCTAAAATCTAGTCGCAATTCAATATCAGTTCAGTCTTTCTCGTTGGTACCACCCCAGTCATTAAAAAAAGCAATGCCACATGCACTAACACTACTTGTAACAAGCCTATTATGAGCTGCAGGTGCTTCAAGATAAATAGGAAGGGCTCGAGGATATCAAATATTTTTGTCAATAAACCTTAATGGTTAAAAATATAACATGGGGTGGGTTCCTTGTGTGGTTGCCGAAAGAAACATAAAAATGAAGGCCTTTGACATTCCCCATTAAAGACAGTCTTGAAAATCTGCTTTTGAACTTTCGAGCCTTCAGTCGCATGTTGTGTATACCTGCATGGAGTGGTGACCTTGACATGATTATTCATTAATGTTTAAGCAAACAATAAATGTAAACAATCACTCTGACAATCATTAATTTTTATAGATACCTAGCAATGCTATGGCATGCTTGTTGGCATCTTAAGGTTGCGTGACATATAGCACCTGTGGCTACACATTGCAACTCCTTCATTGCAAACTCCTTCAAGGTCACTTTCGCTTGAAACACACAAGGTTTTTGCCCTAATAAAGCTAAGTACCATCACACCGTTCCAGCCATATGTGGCTGCCAGCTCAAAATGACTGGATTTGCCTTTTGCTCGGTTTTCTTTCTGTAACAGACTGGCTTGTGCCTTGTGCAAAGGGAGGAGGAGGAAGGAAAGAATAAATACAAAGACAGGGAGGTTAGCTGGTGCTCACACTGTCTGGCTACCCTGTGCTGGCACAAGGGGGTAAAGGAAATAAAAAATAATGGAAAAGACACTAAAAAAGAGAGAGAGGAGGAGGAGAAAGAGAACAAAACAAAAAATAAGAGAATGCAACGCTGCTTAAAGTCAGTGTACAAAACCTGTTCTGATGTGTCCTTGTAAAATTTGTTGCAGTGCACAAGTACTCATCTATGTGGTCCTGAAAAAGGTAGGCTCTCCCTGCGGTGTAACAGCAGTTTTCTTACATTGGTGCTCATACACATTTCTAGCAAAATTTTCTAGGTGTGGAAAATTTTGTCTGGAGTTTAACAGCTTTTTCATTGATGTGTACTACCTTTCTCTTGTTCCCAAGTGATGGCACTTGCCTATAACAGAAGACTAGTCAAGGAGCAGTCAGCTTTAATAGATTAAAATACATACTTTGTAAAGAAAATCTAAATAAAGATCTGCATTATTTTAAGACATATTTTGAATAAAATAAACACTACAGGTGCAAAGGTTTGAAAGTTTCATTCCACCGTTGCACTTGCAAGGAACAGAAGTGATTGTTCCTTGCAAGATGAAAGCACCTTCCAGAGATCTCAAATTTTTCTGAGGTGCATAAGCTAAACCCAGGAAATTTATGTATATTTTCTTATGCCAACACTGCATTTAAACCTGTCATTCTTTTGTGTACTCTTTCCTTTAGTACACATTCTGTTACTCGTATAGACCAAGTGCTCTTGGTAGCATGGTTTAACTTCGAGTTGCTCTTGTATGTCAACTCAACAGCATATGAAGTAGAGCTGTCTTCACTCTCTAGTCCATTCTGCTGTTAATATTTTCCTGCAACTTTTGCATAAATTACGATAATTTTACTTTGCTTTTTGGTAACTGGCTTCCTTGCAAGTTCTTTTACTATAAAATATTTGGTTTCATGGGTATAAAGGAAACAGTGATTACGTAGTTTTCTCATCTCGCAATATTGCAATGCAGCTGTCAATGAAATGTGAATGCCTGCCAAATGCCTTCCAATGCTATTCCTTACAACTATGATAATAGATGAAGGTATGAAGTGCACCCTCCACTAGTGTGTGACCATGGCTTCGACCAAAGCATCTCTCTAAATTGTTTGCAGTCATCAGTTTCCTCCCACACGATGTCTACAATTAAACCTTCGCCCTCAGTGTCCAGCAGCTGCAGAACATCTGTCCATGGCGGCGGTCAGCTCTGTGAAGCAGCAGAGGGCAGTAACAATCACTGGACCCGGACAGGCCGCCACTGGAAACTAAACATTGGAACGTTCAATGCAAGATCCCTCTCCAGCGAAGCTAGATTAGCGGAACTACTCGAGGAACTAGAAGGAGTTAGTTGGGACGTCATTGGCCTTAGCGAAGTTAGGAGACCAGGTGAAGCTTACATAGTCTTAAACAATGGACATGTCCTCTGCTATAGAGGATTACCCCAAAAGAGAGAATATGGCGTCGGGTTCCTAATTCACAAAGATATAGCGGGTAATGTGGATGAATTCTACAGCATTAACGAAAGGGTAGCATGCGTCGTAGTAAAGCTAAATAAGCGGTATAAACTTAAGATAATCCAGGGATATGCGCCAACAACGAGCTACGACGACGAACAAGTGGAGCAGTTCTACGAGGATATCGAATTAGCAATAACGAAAGTACGCACGCAATACACTGTAGTCATGGGGGATTTCAACGCTAAAGTAGGGACAAAACAAAGTGGAGAGCAGGCGATTGGCAACTACGGAGTCGGCTGTAGAAATGACCGTGGGGATATGCTCGTGCAATTTGCCGAAAGAAACCGACTCCGAATAATGAACACGTTTTTCAAGAAACACAAGAATAGGAAGTGGACGTGGAAAAGCCCTAACAGGGAAACAAAGAATGAAATCGACTTTATAATGTGCGAACAACCAGGTATAATTCAAGACACAGAAGTAGTGGGGAAGATAAAATGCAGCGATCACAGATTAGTAAGAGCAAAGATTGTACTCAACCTAAAGAAAACAAGAACTAAATTATTCACTAGAAAAAAATGTAATCTAGAGGTAATCAGATCGAAGAACGAAGAATTTAAAGTCGCCCTAAGCAACAAGTTCGAGGCCTTAGGCGAAAAAGGTGACGATGTAGAAGAAATAAACAAAACTCTAACAAAAACAATCCTTGAAACAGCGATAGAACTCGGGGGCAAAACAGCAAAGCAAACAACAAATAAGCTGTCCCAATCTACCAAGGACTTAATAAAAAAACGTCAACAAATGAAAGTAACTTCGCCCAAAGATAAGATTGAATTCGCAGAACTATCAAAGTTGATCAGTAAAGCCAGGCAAAGAGATATAAGAAACTTTAACACGAGAGAAATAGAGAAAGCAGTAGAAAAAGGCACCAGCATTAAATCGGTCAAAAAGAAACTGCACTTAAGGGGGGACGTGGGTCTTAAAGATGTCCTTACTTATTTATGCACCAAATTTGATAAATGTTTGCATGCTTGTTTGCTCTCCTTTTCTGATTCTAAAAATGCTGTTATTTTTCCCCTGAGTTCATTATTTAATGACATAATTAACAAGACAACCTCTTTTGTTCTTACTACAATAGACAGACTACCACCACACCAAAATATACAAATTGCATATTAATTGTTAGCAGAAGACATAAGGATCACAACAATGGAAGCACTTTAGTGATTAGGTCATTATTTCTTTTCTTTATATTGCAATGAACTGTATCATTTCCAAAATGGCCGTGCAAATGTCTCACAAAAAAACAAATTTGATAAACTTAAGCAACTAATATTAAAAATTTCTTTCCTATGTTGTGTGCTCCAAACATCCAGCTTCATGTTACAGAAAAAATTATTATTCTATCTGTGATGGCCTCTTAAATATCAGAGTAAATGTATTGCTGGGTGTGCAAGCCTAACATTTTGAGAAAACCAAGAAAACAAATAAATGCCATGTTTAGGTGAGAGCAGTTGCAAATGTTTGTACGCATACACACTTTAAAAAATTTGGTAGGCTACCATTAGTATATGCTCAAGGTACTAGAATGTGAGCGTGGAGTCATTGGATATGTCTCATTTTAGCATTGACACAGCAAAAAATTGGGTGCTTTATATGCCTTTGAATTGATGATTTGGCTGAAATATGGCCTTAACAGATAGGAAACTTGGCATAAATGGAGAGTGATAGACGTAAATCGCAAAAATGCTTTTTTACAGAAACTGATTTTTTGACAATATTTTTGGTCTTAAGACCCATGTCCCCCCTTAAGACAAAATAAAATGCATGCGCTAAAAGATAAACAAGGTAACGTTATCAATAATTTCAACGAAATAGTAAAGGTAGCAGAAGATTTCTACTCAGAACTGTACAGCTCTCAGACAGACCATACAACCTTACAAGAAATAGAATCAGAGGAAGATACTGAAATTCCATGTATAACCACTGACGAAGTCAAAAAAGCTGCTAAAGGCATGGCCCGCGGTAAAGCAGCCGGTGAAGATGGTATAACAGCCGACTTGATCAAAGACGGAGGAGATGTTGTACTTGAAAAACTTGCATCGCTCTTCACGAAATGTGTCAAGACATGTAGTATACCGCGCAGTTGGAAAAATGCTAATATAATCCTTATCCACAAGAAAGGTGACATAAAGGAGTTAAAGAATTACAGACCAATTAGCCTACTCCCAGTAATATACAAGCTATTTACAAAAGTAATTTCTACAAGGATAAGAGAAACCCTCGACTTTAACCAACCGAGAGAACAAGCTGGTTTTAGGAAAGGTTACTCGACAATGGACCACAGCCACGCTATCAACCTAGTAATTGAGAAGTACGCCGAATATAACAAACCTCTTTATATGGCGTTTATCGACTACGAGAAAGCATTTGACTCCATAGAAATACAAGCAGTTATAGAAGCTCTACGACGACAAGGGGTACCTGGCGTATACGTGAAAATCATAAACAACATATACAAAGATTGCACAGCCACACTACTCCTACATGAGAAAAGCAGAGAAATCCCGATCGAGAGAGGTGTGAGACAGGGAGATACGATATCCCCGATGCTATTCACTGCATGTTTAGAGGAAATCTTTAAACGTCTAGACTGGGAAGAAAAGGGCATTCGAATAGATGGAGAATATCTCAGCAATTTAAGATTTGCAGACGACATTGTACTCTTTAGCAATGATGGAGACGAACTACAAAACATGATTAATGACCTAAACAGGGAAAGTATTAAAATTGGGTTAAAAATGAATAGGCCAAAGACCAAAGTTATGCTCAATAGCCTAGCTAAGGAACAGGAATTTACAATCGACAATGAACCCTTACAATGTGTAAACGAATATGTATACCTGGGACAGTTAATAACAGGAACTCCCAACCACGAAAAAGAAATTCTCCGTAGAATAAGGATGGGCTGGAGCGCATTCGGAAGGAATTACGAAATCATGACTGGAAACTTACCGCTCTCACTAAAGCGCAAAGTATTCAATCACTATATCCTCCCAGTACTAACGTACGGTGCAGAAACGTGGAGGATAACTAAAAGACTAGAGATGAAACTAAGGAGCGCGCAATGTGCAATGGAAAGAAAAATGATAGGGGTAACGCTAAGAGATAAAAAACGAGCGGAATGGATCAGAGAACAGACAGGAGTAGCCGACATTATTATATCAATTAAAAGAAAGAAGTGGACCTGGGCAGGACATGTCATGAGGAGAACAGATAACAGATGGACAGTAAGAGTGACGGAATGGATACCAAGAGAGGGAAAACGCAACAGAGGCAGGCAAAGGGTTAGATGGAGCGATGAAATTAAAAAGTTTGCGGGCGTAAAGTGGAACCAACTCGCTCAGGAGAGGGTGGAGTGGAAATCGATAGGAGAGGCCTTCGTCCTGCAGTGGACCTAAATAGGCTGATGATGATGATGATGATCAGTTTCCTAGTTTTGTCATATTACTTCCCAACCAGAAAGGTTTCAGTCAAAACCAACACATTGTCTTTTAATGCATCAAGAGGTTGACTGCAAACAAATTCTTGTACTGAAAACTATTGTAAAATATTTTGCTTGATTGTATCATGATCGATTTGTTATATTTTAATCTATGGCACAGAGAGTACATAACTTTCTATGGCTTTGTTCAGAGTGGATTTATGCAATTAGTGTGTGAAAACCTTGCAAATTGAAACAGGACAATTTCACTTGGTGAACAGCACTTTTAATCAACTGGTACATATGATGTACAATATACGACAAGCTCCATATTTACATGACTCTCAAGTAGCCTCATAGGCAAGGCTTCAAAATTACAGATATTTGAATGTATATTTCTTTTAACTGAAGAAGGGAAAAAAAAAGGTGACTAGATTCTGTACAGGTGACCTACATGCTGCTGGGATACAATGCAAACATCTAGTGAAAACCCTGTGCAATAAGTCGACGCAGTTAATATGGACATGCAGTAGTTACAGTTGAAATAGTGGCAATATATTCAACAACTCTTGGTAAGTAAGGAGGCAGCACTGACAAAGTGATTCATGTGAAGAGTTTGAGCCAGTACATCATCTTGACCAGAGATTATTCTTGTTTGCCTAAAGGGCAAAGGCACCTAATTTATCCAGATCTCTTTAGTTCAATATTGGAAAAAAAAAAAAAAAAAACTTGAAAGATAATTTACAACAAATTGTGCCTACAGGGCAAGCCCTGTAATATCAATTGAACTCTTCTGTGCACAAGTGCACAATACCAATAAAAATTTCCATCTAAGCATATGTTACAGCTCTGTAGTGAGGTATGTTCCTCACTGCATACCTGCAGTGCTGCAATGAGGTATGTTCTTCATTGCAGCACTGTAGAGATAAGCACGAACATTTGTTACTGTGCATAAGCAGTCTGTCTAGAATTGGTCATATATCAGGTTACTTGCCTTAACATGTCCAAGGGCCTAGTCATCCAGGCTGTAGCTTCACTGTAGAAAAGTTAACAAACCAATGTGGGTACTGACATTACCTGCTTCATACAAAACATGATCCTGCAGTAATGTAACCAGTCCGACAATGTGCATTTGTGAGACGGTAAACCGCAGGTAAGGTGTGAGAAGTCTCATCTAACGTGCAGTTACATTGCCTTATGCACCACAAATATTTTTTACAAGCCAATAACCTAAAATGACAAAATTCACAACATTCGGAGCAATAATAAATGAGTTCTATGGAATTCTGCAAGGTGGAACAATTATGGAAAGGAAAATTAGCATCCTTCCAGACCAGGACAAATTTTTTGACAACTAAGAAGCTTTCATTTCTTAGAAATATTTATCGATTTCCTTGTAGCTTTGTGCTACAAAAGGGTGAGTGCTAATTTTCTCTTTAATTTGGAGCAATGCTTGAAAAACTGCTGTCCTATATGTTTTGGAGGTACCTTTGCTTTGTGATGCGAAAATTTTGGGCCTTGCACAAGCCAAGATGTATCACAAATAAAAAAAAAATCCACATTTACAAACAGTTGTGCACATAAGTTGAAAAGCAGAGGGGCTAAGAACACACGCACATACAGGAAAGGATTCTAAGAGATACATGGAAAATATGCAAGCATTTTTCAAAGGTACTTACAAATAGTAACTGGTGTTTAAAGCCATATCTCAGTGTTGCAAATTTGTCTACTGGCTCTAGTGTTCTGAATATTTCAACTACAGTGATAACTAGGAAATAATAGGCATATTACACTTATGGCTTTTGACAAGTACAAAAGCCTCATTTTTGGTAGAATGCATGCACTGTTTAACAGGGCAAACAGCTTCACTATGAAACCCCAAATAAGGCCCAAGATGCACTAAATGGGCAATCCTTAAAACACGGCAAATGTATATGGAACTGAAAAATAAATGGTTCCTCACAGATCTTGCAGAAATTACATATCGTGCGATAACACAATGCCTAGCCAAACAGTGCAAAAACAAAAGTAAGCTCCACTGCGTACTTTGTGAACTCGCCAGTCAAACATCTGTGCTTCTGGACCATTCATCCATCACTAGATAGATGGCTCCAACTATTTATTCACACAGATGACAATACCCTTGTGTGACTTCACAAGAGAAATAACGAAAATGTACAATGTAAGGAAAGGGCAGAGTGATGCTGTTTTGTCCTTGATGAGCCACTCTAGGCATATGGTGCTCTTGTTAGCTGCTGTGGTAACTGAAGGCCCATCTAAAACTGTCAACCTGCAATGCCCTTGAGCAGGTTTAGTTTAACTAAATCTTTAAATAAAGATACATGATCACTTGCTGGATTATGCAAAGTACTTCTACTTGTTAGAACTGCTTATCACTAGATGTCTTAAGCAATAAATGATTTTATAATTTTATGGAAGAGCTATTACAGTGGTGTAACAAACAAGGTCTATTTTTCTTATAAAAGTCCCTCTAAGCACCAAAACACCCATCATCTGAAAACAATTTGGAAGGGGCTATCTTAAATAAGCACACTTCAATGGAACATTAAACATTTTACAATCATCCATGCACATCAGCAATGAAAGTTGACAATATTCAAACGCACATCACAATACAGGAGGGTAAGGAGTTATACACACAAAAAACTAGCAGGAGACGTAGACAAAGTGAAGAGAATCCAGCACTGACTGGTCCTGTTATTCACCCTCTGGTTATTCTTGTGTTGTTGGTTTGTACACAATTATATATGTATGAAAGTTAGATCCTTGAAGTTCAGAATAAAATATTTTGCAATGACAAACTAATTCTTAGCACCTTTCTGGACACTGTGTCCCAGATTCAATAATAAAACATATGCACGAAAAACATTAAGTGGGACTGCAGCACATAACATGTCAGGCAACGTCTGGCAGATGCTGCAACATTAATTGAGCAAAGCAGTAATGGTCGGAAGAATGCCCTGGAATATGTGGAGGAAAGAAGATATCCTGGAGAAGTCATTCCTAGCTTGAAACATGGCAAGTTCCTCCCATGAAGTGTCAAATGGCACTGCTACACTTTCATTACAATGGGACTTATATGCTGGTCGCAGCAGCAATTCAATGCTTGCTTCTGCATTGCTTTATTGCTTACCAAACAAACCAGGCCAAGCTGTTTTAATTCGGACAGGGAGTTTTGGGTGTTTTACTTGTATCTTTAGTTTTTTAGAAAACAGCAGCTCTCCCAGCCCTTTCATTCATTATTGTTTTTTGTATGGCATACTGAGGCTGCTGACATTTTCTCACATGTGAGACGACGTGGTATTGCAACAAGCACTTTGTGGACTGCGCATGCTTTTCCTGGAGCCAAATGTTAAATGGTGTACGCATGTTGAAAAGGGCAGGATACAGGTTTTGTGCTACCTTTTTATACCTGACCCTGTTTATTATAGAACTTAACAGTCTGGTCACAACAGGTCTTGAAAGAACCGCGGATACTTGTACATCATATTGACTTTTAAACTTTGTGGTAAACATCAGATGTACAAATGTGAACCCTGGAAGTTCATTAAGACACTGTCAAGGGGATTATTTGAGTATTAATCTCAATATGTTACCAAGTCATTCACACAGGACATTTACCCATTGTACCCATTGGTACCCTCTGGTACCCATTATTATCTTTGCAGCAGTTTGCAGGCTTGTCACATTCTCAGTTATGTGCTCATTGTTTATTATTCCATGAAATATATGCTTTTTGATTACTTAATAACTTACTGTATTGGTTAACTTTAATTTCCTTTGTATCTTTTTCAGTGACACTGCATGTGTGCTGGCTGTTAAACATCCAATTATGGTACTGTGATTCTTGAGTTTGTGATACCCAGATTATTGTTTACTGGTATTGTTTTAATTACTTCAGTGATTTTACAGAACTGTTCATGCAGACCATTATACAATACACTTTAATTGCTCTATGAGTATGATTTCTTTCATAATATTTAACAATTCATTTTCCTTATTTTGTGTCTTGAAACAGATTCAATATTGTGTAAAGAAGTTTTCTGTTTGACCTTTTCTGCCTTTTGAAATTATCATTTGTGATGTTCAGCTATTCTTCAGCTGCTATACTCAGCTTGTTTGTAAGAGCATTGCATAGGTTGGCTACTAGCATGGCCATCTGTCTGTCTCGGGTAACTAGTTGCACTGCTAAGTAGAGCCAGTATTGGTACAGGGATCTCTGGTAATTTGTCTTGAGATTTCAAAATGAATTACTTGGCTATTGCAATGATTTTGGTCGTGTTTTACCATCTTCTTTCAAGGCATAAGTAAGGGCTGCCAGCAAATACAATAACAAATAGTCAAATCAATTCCACATTATGTGGTCAGAATAATATACTACTTTGCAGGCTTTGATTGCATAGAATGAATTTCTATGCAATCAAAGTGCACAAATTGCATGAACACAAAGGTGAGTGCACAGGAGGGGCAGGGTACGTGTGTATGTGTGTGCCCTCCCTCCGCCCCACTCAATCAGCTAAGCGGTACCAACTTGCATCGCATACCCTTGCACTGTGCTGTGTTTTATGGCCGTAAGGGTTTTAATGGGATGGGGTCAAAAGGGGGAAGGGGGAGGAGCTGTGGTGGCACTTTGCTACCCCTGATGGAAAACCCTGCATACACCTATGTAAAAATAAGGCAGAATACACAGCCGACAGATCTGTAAAAACCTGGAACTGCATAAAAAATCAACAAATGTACTATTCTAATTCAACAGCCAGTGCTGTCTGCACCTGAACATTTTTGAAGTTACTAATATTCAACATGGCCACAAAGCAAGCAACTTGCTAAAAGGTGTTGAAATCATACTCTTTGCACTGAAGGAGACATACTTCAGGCAGTGCAAGCAGCACTGCCAAACAACAAATGTCTGCTATACTTGATTTAATATAATGCCATGAGAATTAAGTCATAGCAAGGACAGAAGCAAGAGGAGCACTAGTGGCTCATCAGCTCCCCTACATTCTTTCTGACACACTTTTTTTGAAAGTATGATGTCAACATGGACATGGAGTAAAGCATGGCTGGAGTAAAGCTATCAAATTATCCTGGACCTGACAAGCCATAGTTACAAGCAGCACCAAGACAAGGGAAGAAACAGCGACGACTCCTATGAGAGGGGTGCTTTTAACAGATGTCTAAATTTAACTGTGTTGTAGTCAAACCAAAGGTTTCTTCTTTTTTTTTTTTTCTTTTTAGATAGGTTGTAACAGCATTTACTAAAGCTAGCCGAGAGACTGCTCGCAAGTTAGACGGTGCCCTCATTTTATCTCATACCAAGGTCGGAGGCACGACGTGGTTGCCACTTTAATGCAGCCCATATGTTATCTGGGAGAAGGACGTGAACAGAAAAAAAAAGGCAATTTCCTTTTACAATTTACCTAATGAAATCCAAAAACAGTGCCACAATATCTTTTCCCATATTTCATAAGTCCAATGAAAAGAATGTGTGGTACTGTGCAGTATACAATGAAGAAAAAAGAAACACTGCTTTGAATCCACAACAGTATGTGCACATCGTACACATGCACTCTTGAAATACAGTAGAACCCCGCTGATACGTTTTTCACGGGACCGTAGAAAATAAACGTAAGAGCCGGGAAACGTAAGAGCCGAAAAACGGGAAAAATGAGAGAAGTGGTGATCGGCACACAATTTTATTTCAGTGCTAGCGCTTTCAGTGCACGCATCGGCACACTCGGCTATGATTTCGTCGACAGAGAACACCTCGAAGGTGACAACGGCATCATCGATGGAAATGTAATCACTGTATGTGATTCCGTCACAAACAGTTTGCACAGCTGTGCCATAATTTTGCTTGCGAAAGCCGGAAACGTAATGGGCATCGCCCATAGTGCAGCTAATACAGTCAAGCCAAGTCAGGCTACGTGAAAAGTCAGTATTTCCGTCGGCAGTGGCCACTTGGAGTGTCGATTCGCAACGTAACATACGGGAATGTTCCCACACTGCGACGTAACAGCGGGGTCCCTAATGCATTGAATCCTATGGTAGCTATGCCGGGACTGGCCCAAAACGACGTAACAGCCAGGAAAATGCAGCAGCCGGGAACGTAACAGCAGGGTTCTACTGTACTGATTTTCGGATGTGTCAAATATAACAAGTTTAATTCTCTGCTAGAAGAAAAATTGGCAGTGTCCTGCCAGCTACATTGGCTGGGCGAGGACAGTCGGCCCATATTAAGTCGTATCTTAGAAGACAAGCCTTGAATTCTTGCAGCATTCATTAACGTAGTACATAGAAACTATGATCTTGCATATACGCATTAAATGCTATACCACTTTTTCATAAAAGCATCCCAAATAAACTCAGCCATGCCTTTAGTTAAACAAAATACATTTTTTGCCTTCATGTAATAAACTTGGCATGTAACAGTATCATGAGGATTACTAAGGGTCAAATAACACTTGATTAAATGTCCTACATAGTCTTTAGTCTCACCTTAGCTTATAATGGCAGGGTGTGACCTTTGAAGAGGCTATGTATATTTTGCTTTTGTAAAGCTAGGCCTCCCACTAAAAAAAAAGAAAAAAAAAGATGGGGAGGGGGGAACCTATGTGATATCAGTGCACTAAATGGCCTAGTAAACAGGTTGCGTCGTATTGATATGAGACAGACAAAGGAAGTCTTCAACGCTATTAGATAAATTGACTGTGGCATTGAGGAGCTCAAATTATTCTCAAATGTAGTCCCAGCGCTTGTCCAGCGTTGCGATCAGTCACAAACACATTCATTACAGTACACTGTCCTAAATGAAAATATAAAAGGGGAGGGGGGGGGGGGGCTGGGAGGGAGGGACAGGCTTGTACAGACCCATGTGTTAGCAGGCCAATGTGATGCTGGCACTGTTGCCGACCGACATCTAACTGTAGCTTAGGCAAAGGGCACACAAGCTGTCCCTGCATGGATTTACTTGTACTGAACAGCTAACAAGTGGCAAGTTTCCAAAAAGTTAAGCCTTCAGTATTTTTATAATCCTTTATTAAATAATGAGTATGATTCATTACTCCACACAAGCCTAATTAAATCTACTACATTAATAGTAGCTTCTCAGAGCACATTTGAAAATGTGGTTCAGATTTTGCCATATGCATGGTCATCTTGATTCCTTTAAAGGAATACCACAAGATTTCAAGAAGGCTAACACAGCATACAGCTTGCTACGACAACTCTACTGTTCTCAAACGGCCTTTCGACAACTTAATCATTCCAACGAGGTGGTAAGGCTGAGATGCTCAGATCTAGGGCATATGTCAGAATGATTCAACACCCCTCTTTTAAACATGTGTGCACAGTGCCAGTGCATGGCACATGACAAGTTTGCAAAGTCATTCTCACCAGCTGCTAGTGTGTTGTCATAACACTCACTGAGACTCAAATTTATTTTATTGTTGATTATAGACAGCCCTGCAATCATTATAATCACCACCATCAATCAAGGTCAAAGTCTATCTCAAAGCCCCCCACTTCTAAAGAAGCTTGAAGCCTGGATTCATGACTATGACACATCAATTCTCATTGAGGTGGGTCCACCTCATCTGTAAAATAAAGATAAGTGTGGTAGAATAACTTTTCTTTTTTCACAAATCACGCATTGCTATGCTATAAAAATATGTTGGACAAGATGGAGTAAGGCTAAATTTGAAGCTTACCTGATGAAGCCGCCACTAGAAGAACATACACACAAAGGTAGAAAACACAGCAACAGGACAAGCGGCTTGCCACAACAACAGCCGCTTGTCCTGTTGCTGTGTTTTCTACCTTTGTGTGTATGTTCTTCTAGTGGCGGCTTCATCATGTCCTTAAGTAAATACCAACTAGGCCAGCAAGCTGTGTTGAAGCTTACCGCCAGCAAGAATGCAGTGGCCATGCTAAAGTAAAACCTACCAAATTTTGAGGTTATGCATGAAGCTAGTGTAGTTTGTTGGCATTAAGTACGAGACCAGCACTGTTGTACGTGCAAGTGGAAGACCTTGTCGGCTGAAAGAAAATGTCATGGCTTCTGAAATGAGTGAAAAACTTGCACCTTTGCCAGGAGGGCAAAGCAGAGACAGTGTCAACAAAATATCAGACTATTACAAAAAAAAAAAGTAAGGCTTTCAAATTAAACATGTGAGGTGTCATGCAAGCCACTTTTCATAAGTGAATATTCTGTGCTGCTGCTCCGTTTACTGGCTGTCTGAAACTTGGCAAATCACGTAACCAACACTAAACATACGAGGAGAGAGGGTGCATTGAGGTCTTCTTGCCTTAAAGGGGCCCTGCAACACTCTTCTAAGTAATCCTCGAATGACATCACCAAAGGAATTCATTGTCTCATGAATCGCTCACAGCAAAAATATTTTAAACCCGTCAGGTATTAGTGAAGTTACAGGTCAAGTTTGAGGGGAGTTCCACTGTCCGAGCATGTTCATGCTCCCTTTGCCCTTATGAACGCACTAGAAGCTACACAAAGGGGGGTGAGAAAGGGGCAAGAAGCTACAACAGTATATACCATGACATTGAGCATTTCCTCTTCTTTTTTTCTTTGAGTATATTCACAGTTCTGCAACAACGACACGCATGCCACCAGAGTCGCTGTGGGAACATGGCAGCACCACACGGCAACCGTGGTAACTGTGCCCACAAATCAGCCAATGGTAGTTCTTTCATATCCTACACAGTCCATACCTGCCTACTGATGTGATTTACTGAAAGAACAGCAGGCGCTTTCCAGCTGTATTTCATAACCAAAGTGCAAATTCCCTGGTGTGTGACGTGCTATTAATTTTGGCTGACATGTCCACAGGAGCCTCCACGATTGATGATTGGCAGCATTTTCTGGCTATGTTCAAAAAGTGTTGCAGGGTTCCTTTAACATATTTCCCTTGCAAAGGCCTGTCGCATGCCACTCCCTCTTTCCATACCTCCTGCCACTTCAAATACTGTATGGGACTTTGCACTAGGATTAATGTTAAAAATGTTAAAAATTATGTAACCAGATAGAGGCTAGGGGAAGTGAAAAATTAAAGAGGGGAGGGGAAGAAGGCACTGCTATTGTTGACATTACACTGACATTGTGAGTTTGACTGGAGTTTTTGAATCTCTACTGTAAAAAAAAACAGTGGCCATAAAGTTAACCATTAAAAAATTATCAATGCTAATTATTTAAGAACATAAAGAATACTCGAGGTGTATTCAAGTAGCTGCTAACAACAAACATAGAAGGCTTTCACATAGAAGGCTTTGCATAAAAGAAATTGCTACATACTTAGCTGGGGTACCTTTTAGGTGATGGAAAGGAAACAAATTTTGAACTCATAATAAAACAGTGCAGCATAACTGAATACAGACAAATAAGAAAACATGCATGCATACACATTCTTCTTTATGTCTATGTACAGTGCTGCACCGTTTTATTATATATGTCAACCAACTTCACAGCCAACACACCTCACTCATGTTCTAACTACACTTTCATTCTCTATGGAATCCAACATGTTCAAATGGTGTTCATAGATAACAGGTAGCAATGGTTATGAAATGTTCAGTACTTTAATAAGGTGACTTCTGTGCAGTACAGGTTGTCATATTTTTTAGGCGCGAGCATTTGAAAGTAATGCGGCACCTCAGTGTGCCCACAACACTATTATGGTGCTTTACACATTTTGATAATGTATAGGCCTATCTGTAACTGAAGGCAATGCGGCAGAATCCCAATGATGACAAAAAACTTCTATGAATGAATTTTTACTCTAATGCCTGTATTCGAATGCTTATATTATTAAATCTGATTGACACTGTGGCCTGAAATTCGAATGCTTATATTATTAAATTTGACACTGTGGCCTGGAATCGAGACTGCTATGAGGGTAAAGACATCAGTGCTGTTTAAACGACGCTTGCTGCTGCATTTACACGTGTTGTTTATCATGCTATGACACAGCTCTTAGCCGTTGACATTCAGGTGAGGAAGAAAATGCACATAGGAATTCCATAACATACTCCATGAAAAGTGGACTTTCTTTGCTAAAAATTGAAGTCAGGAATTTCTTTGACACTTTAACACCTTTAAGCAAACAAGAAATATCTTTTTATAACCCCCATACTGAAGTTTTACATGACATGCTACACAATGTGTTTACGAAATGTATGCGCACCACCCAAGTTTTACACCAACATATGTTATTGATAGAAGTTCCTTCTTTCTCATTTCTGTTTATGAACTGCTAGTGTGAAAAGTGAACTGACATTCAGTTATAACAACTAACTGTCCAATTATTGATTTCCTTAGACCTCATGAATCACAAAAATCACATAAGAGCTTTTGTTTCTTTCCTTTTTTTTTGTCCCAAAAAGTCACCATTGATATCTTGGCTGTACACATCTGCAAGAACTACAATGTGCAAGAGAAAGGAGCCATTCCATCAAAGCAGAGCTTTAAAAAATAGGAGAAGGCTAGTCTTTTCCAGTAAAGCAAACACAAGCTTTCATCCTTTTGCTGCAGTACATAGGTGACAGCTTAGTTAACTCTGCCCGTGAACATCAGATCAAAAGATGAGTGGTAATGCACAAATTATTTGCACATTTCTTTGCGAGAGCTGTTCTGACACAGGCTGTTTAGTACAGTAAAACCTCGTTATAACAAAGTTAAAGGGGGAGTGGTAATTACTTTGTTATAACCATTAGTTCGTTATAAGCAATATCACTTTCATCTATAGGAACTTCAAGGGGAATTGCGATTACTTCGTTATATCCGATAGTTCGTTATATCCGAGTTCGTTATAACGAGGTTCTACTGTAGTTGTGCTTATTTACGATTCAGCAACCATGAAGTATGACTTCCTAGAATAATTTGAGCCCCGTATTTATGGCTAACCAAATCTCTTATTTACTCACACATTGTGCACAGTGAAGTTGTAGCTACAGAAGCTGCACAACATGGACAAGCTGCACCTTGGCAGCACAATTTTGAGGCGCTTTTCATGCAATATAGAGTGAAGAGCAAGCATGGGTAACATGCACAATATAAAACAAGGCTCTCTTCACAGACAAGCCTCACAAAGTAGTGGTGTTGAGAAATTTCCCAGGCTGCAACATTATCTGCTTGGCTGTGTCAAGTTCCTTATCGTTTGATTTCTCATTAAAGGGATATTAGGGATGGTTCTGTGCCCTCTATCAGAAGCCTTAGAATTGACGCAGAGGTGGAATAAAATGCATGGCAACTGAAAAAAAAATGCACATGGTTGTGAATCAATGTGTCACAAATGAGAACACTGCTAAGGAAATTGTTACAACATTCCCCGAAAAAAGGTATGAAGGTCTGAACGAAAATTTATAACCCATGTGCTGTTCATGCATTCTGTAATCAAATACGGTTGTTGCTAATGGTACTTTGTCTAAACAGTCAATATCATTAACCACTGCAGAATGCCACTTCCAATATCACCAATTTACTCCATCTTGCATAAGCTGGTTCAGTTATATGTCTACAAATTTTTCTGTTGCATCACACCACCTAAACATCTGACGTCCTCAGCTAGACTTCCCATCCCTTGGAACCCATTCCGTTGCTTAAATGACCACCGCACTGCATTATGTTGCCAACTTGGGTCAATTTCTTTTTATTGTAATGTCAACTAGTTCCCCTTTATGTTCTCTGATCCTTCCTTTCTGTCTTGTTGCACCTATCTAGTACTGCACTGAAAATGGTTATAGCAGATGAACATTTTCTACAGAAGTTTGTCATTGCAAAGCTTTGTTCATAGTGAAGCTGTGCTGTGCATATAACACCTAGAAACTGCACATTGTGCTACAAAGGATGACATAGTGGAAGGCCCCATTAATTTTCACCACCTATGGTTCTTAGTATAACTTACATATAAGCATGCTTGCATTTTAACACATTGAAATGTGGTCACCGTGTTTGGTTTCTTGCGCTCAGTGGCACAACGTCATAGCCTCTAAGCCACTGCAGCAGATGATTTGTCAATTTACGCCCAATACTGATGTATATTAGACTCATCTCATGGTCTTATTGCCTGCGTTAAAAAAACATTAAGGTTACTGTGTAGAGGGTAGTACATTAATTCTGCAGGGTAGTATTTTGACAATGAGCACTATGTTCCCACGCACTCTCAGCGTTATATATACATTTGCTTCTGAGAAGTGTCTCGCGCAGTTTACTTAGCCCAATTTTTGTTCATTATAATTGTTTTCAGCTCCTAAGGTATATGTGCTGTGTGAAAACATGTGAACCCATTCTTCTGACCACAGTAACTGAAAGTTTTCAAAGAAAAGCGCATTGCTAGACAAAACAGCAAGCCATGTAATGCAGCCTTGGCTGTTGATGGCGTTGATGCTATGCCGCCAACAGCCCTTTATAGGTGCCACACGGTCCCTATAGCATTATGAAGTTCCATCAAGACTGGTAGCAGATGGTGGTCCCAGTCTTCCAAACCAGTCACAAATAAAGGTTAACATTTTACGAGTCAAAATGCAGTCATAACATCAGATAATTCTGAAAATACCCTGTCAGAAATTATGCACCACCATTACAACTCACTTTGTTCAAACAACCCTTGGCCGCACCTCATTTTCCAATTCAGTACCTACAATTGATGATGACATGAAAGCATATTGCCATTGCTGAAAACACACAGGCTCTTCAGTGCGAGAAACTAACAGTGAATGAAACAAAAGCCCGGACAGTTTCACAAGCATCAGCAATCCACATTTTCATTCCCAGCTGAATTCCACACTCTTTTCTACACTATGCCACATTTCTCAAGCAATCAGCCTATGTCAGTGGACTCTGCAGTAGTTGCATTCTTTAGGCATAATATCTCCCAAACCAAGCGACACTGCTGGCAAGCTTGTAGTCTAGAAGCTACAGAGATGCTTCTATCCGTTCCCGGATCTCACTTCGGCACATGGGGCATACTTCCAGCTGTATGGCACATTCACTGCAGAAACCCCTGCACATAGACAAACACTAAATATGGTATCCATGTTTGCTGAGTAGCCTAAATTCACTATAATAGGTATTCATAACACTGACAACCATGGAATAGAATTGCAACAACCTTGTTTGACAAAGTATTCCAAGATTATGTAGGGTCTGTTAAATATCATGTACTGAAATTCTGAAAGGGACACTAAAGCAGGGTTCGACACAATATTTTGCTGAAAATTCGACATTTCAAGGATTTCAAGGATGCAAAAAGGAAAAATTCAAGGAGCGTTGACGTAATTCTATTCCCTCACATGACTTAAGAAATGAGCTCTACTTTCGTGCTAATGTCTTTTTAAGAGCAGCTATCTCCATCTCTTTTTCTTTAGTTGTTCGACGGAAACTGTAGGCTTTGACAAGACAAATCATGTCATTTTTTGCTTCGGCATCTTCTAAAAAGCGATCCACTGACTCCAGCAAGCACTTCAGAGTTTTTTGGAGCTTCGTCTTCTCTTGCATGCTCTGTAGCTCTAGCTCGATCTGTTTTCTTTTCAAAGTTACCTGCTGTGCCACAGCTTGCTTCTTCTGTTCGTCCAAGTATAACACATATCTATGCCTGGCTTGGCACACTGATTTCAGTTCTTTTGACAGTGGAACGTTAAGCAGCCCACTGTGGGTTTTCACGGCCTCACAGATGACTTGTTGAGAGATGTACGACAGCTCTGCCATATTTTCAATCGCGATTTGCTTGTTCACACTGAAACCTCTTTCTTCTCTAAGCAAGAGAAGGACCTTCAGCACTTCCCATAAGATCGAGTACGACTGGTCATGCTTCATAAGGCGCACAAAGAGAATGTCAAGGCATTCATGGTCTCTTTCGTAGTTTTGCAGTTCATGTCGTTTTTCTCCGCAGAACTGAATATACTGTGCACACACAATATCTCTCTTGTGCTCAGAAAGAAGCTTGTTGTCGATTAAACTGTTAAGAACAACTTTCAGCTTCTCAAGGCTCATTTCTGTCTTCAACATCTCTCTGGGGTCGAAACATGACAACCCTCGAACGAGAGGGTACCTAAGAGGACTCCTATCCACAATTTTCAGTATCATGTTCACAATGAACTTCCGACACTCGCTTCTAAATTCAGAGACATACTTGGCACTCGCTTTCCCATTTTTTAGGATCTTCTCAGCCGGCCATTCAACGTCCACCTTCTCAAGTGACATGCAATTTGCGGCATCACCAACATCAATTTGCAGGAGTTTCATGATGCTCGTGGCTTCTGTCAATACCGAGCGCTTCACGAACCTTGCAAGGAGGCTCCTCAAGATACTTTCAAGCTCTTTTGCTAAAAAAAACATCTTGGAAGAATCACTCTGAAACACAGTCAAGAAAGGCTGCACAACCATTGCAGCATTGAGGGAAAAGTTCAGTTTTGCAAGCGCAAGCTGGTCCTTTAGAAAAGCACTGACGTTCCCATATGCTCTACATTTCGGCACTGGTAGCCTACAGTCCCCCACTGCTTCGGTGTAGTGCTTCAAATGCTCCCACATAGCCAGGGCTCTCTCCAGTACTGGCACATTCTCGACCTAATGGTGGGGTAAGAATGGAAGTGGAAATAGCTTATTACCTGTCTCTTCGACAAACTCTTCACGACGGGCCGGTGCATCGTGGAGGAGTGAGAATAAGCTAGACAGATAGGTATCGACTGGCCAGCTCATTGCATGCATTCCTGCTTTATAAGCATTATGCAATGTGTGCAAGCCACATGAACCAATATCCAAGCACTGGACTTGAAAGTCATTCTTCATGTGCTGCTGCAACTTGTTGAAAAGACTTCAGTTGACATTCGGGCCATCCATCGAGAGCTGCACGATCTTGCTGAGGGGAAATGACGTGAGTGTTTCCGTCAACTTCTGCAAGAGGTCATCCGCTGTGCTGTGACCCAAGAATGTCGAAGTCAGATACTTGGTTGTCACCTCACAGTTGTTCCACAACCTGACGTGGACATCACGTTATTTCTTTTGCAGGTGTTCATTCAAGGTTTCGTCAAAAAGTACTACGAAATGCTCAGACTTTTCCATCATTTGTCGTACTTGTGAAGTGAAAAATGAGCGCAGACCATGGCACGCAACATAGGCGCATTTTTTCTCAGAACAAGTGAAGCTACGTGAGATTTCACTGTCTGGAAACATCTTCTGGAATAGTTACGAAGTGGATCCACTGGAGCAATAGCAGTAGTGTGACGACACAACTTTTATCGTCCACAAAATCTCTGCTTCGATCATGGAATCGTGCTTTTTGCAGTCTTCGTCAAGAGTCGCAGTCCGAGAGGAAGTTGCCGTGCTTTCACGTTGACAAGTCGCCTCGGACATCAGGTTTGCCGCTGGCATAAAACTAGCGACGGATGAGCAGCCCTCACCTGCTGCCGCTTTGGTTCGATGCTTCGCGCCTTTCTCATGGCTCTTTAAGGCAGACTCCCCCATCGTTGCAATGTCGACCGTCTTCTGACATATTGCACACCTAGCTCGATAAGGATCGCTCAGTTGCGGTCGCACCCAGTTACGATATTCCGTATGTTGCAGCCCCGCAGACTGAAATCTGCACTTCCCGCCCAGCATCTTGCCAAAGCAAACATACAACGCACTGGGAGAAATGGCGCTCACGAGGTCGACGGACAAAAGACTTACTAGTGTGCTGAGAACGGGTGTCGCAACGGCACAGAGAGTAATGCCTGCCGTCGCCAGCCACTTGGTGTGCTGCGCTACGAGACCATGTGTGTGCAGTTAGGTGAGACACGACGCGCGTCACCCCTCCGGTCCAGCCAGGTCACGGCTGGGATCGCACCCCTGCACGTTTCAGTCGCTGCCCGCACGAACAGCATGGAAACGAGTCAATCACGCAGGAGACGAAATTAAAATGAAAAGATGCGCCGCCGATTCCACCTGCTTGGCGGTACCCGCTCTGATAGATAGCAGCGCCGCCTGCGCATGCATTAACGGCGCGGAGACGGCAGAGGCAGACTAGCCAGTTTAGGGACTGTAGCCTGACCAAGCGATATGCCTTGGATTGGATTTCTAATCAATTTTAGTTGCCAGACAACGTAAGGCTGTGTAGTTTAAAACCGAAACTTCCTGACGCCCTTTAGTCCACACAGCTTGTTTTCATGGTCATTCGTAAGTGAAAATGCCTTTAAGATCAGCGTGACTTACAGAGGTATGTCGTTAATTTCCTCTCACGGAGCAAATACCACGGCATTTTCAAGGATTCATAAGGAGCTCACGAGTATTCAAGGAGTCTCAAGGGCCCTTGAACTTATATTGTTAAATCAAGGATATTTAAGAATTTCAAGGGGCTGTGTGAACCCTGCTAAAGTGAAACACCAAAGTGGTTTAGACTGATAAATTATTGTTTAGGAACTATATCATTGCTACTTCTGTCATTTTATGTTCAATATTGAAACACAAAATCAAGGTAAAAGTTTCACTTTGAAATTTCGCACTGAAACATTGAGGAGTTGATGTCATGAGCCCCCCCCCCTTTTTATATTCTTGCCAGATTGACTCAAATTATTTGAAACATGCCATGTTAAGTCTCTAGGTTCCTTAGAACACAACTTATACTTCTTTTGCCCATAAATAATTAGGTAGGCCTTTGTAGGCGCTGTCAAAGATGCATGACATTACGTGTGCTAGTGTGGGAACCACCGAGCAGGCATCACCACTTGTATTTTCTTTTTGCGCATTTTCTAGCTTACTAGCTTACCAAGCACCTTCTCCACACGAGAGTAGTGCCCTTGGTAAGGTGAAAAGGTGATTTAGTAACACGAGAAAAATTGTACTTCACTTTAGTGTCCCTTTAAAAAGAGGGACTGCAGTGTGCAAGAAAACCTAGTAAATACTGTTCCCTGTACAGTGGTGTCGCCGCCAGTGACTCCTTTTGTTAACATTTCACTTTAGTGTCCCTTTAAGAAGAGGGACTGCAGTGTGCAAGAAAACCTAGTAAATACTGTTCCCTGTACAGTGGTGTCGCCGCCAGTGACTCTTTTTGTTAACATTTCACTTTAGTGTCCCTTTAAAAAGAGGGACTGCAGTGTGCAAGAAAACCTAGTAAATATTGTACCCAGTACAGTGGTGTAGCCGCCAGTAACTATGTTTATCGACACTGTGACAACAGCTACAAAAGCTATCAGAGCATCAATTTTTTTTCTCTTTTCAATACTGGCTATCTCACAGTAAGGCTGTCAAAAATTCCACTGTCTGCTGCTCATTGCAGTGTAGTCAGCGTAGTTCTTAAAATCTGCTGCCTTTCTTCTTCAGCCAGAAAAAATGAGCATGCAACTACTAGTGTGTTGCTGAAATTGCGAAATTTACATTTTCATAATAAGGACAGGCCTAATGAACCAAAGAAATGCCAATAACAAAAAATTACTGGTGGTTATTGTGCAGTAGAAGGAACAATATACGCTTGGTTCTCATCACCCGGTGTATCCCTCCTTTTTCTTTTTTTTTTAAATGTCCTGGTGCATGATAGTAGGGACACCCTGTACGCTGGTTATAGGCAATAGAGGTTATAGGTTGTAGAGGAAAAATTCTCTGTGTGAGCTTGCAGTAGCAGAACAAACTGGTGCTATGTATATGTACTGGAATAGAGAGATTTCCTTATCAAATCAAACAAATCTTTGAGAGAAGTTATTAGCAAATGTTTAACACTTATAAATTCCTAAACAAAATAAAATATGAGTCTCACTGGAGTCCATTTAGCAATTTCAATTTACATAATTTGATATGTGCATACAATGAACATTCACAAAATGAACATTACTAAATGAATCTAAAATGACTGATTCAATTGTTAAAGTATCACAACAGTGACAAAGCCTCACACTGGCACTGTGTCAGGCCTTGGCATGTCAAGTAGCTTTATTACTACTACCAATGTCAAAGCGCCTACTACAGAATTTAAATCCCCATGAAGGCTCATGAGTGTCTGTGTCATAATGAATGCAACGTAACACACTAACTTGTGCTGGCAAGGCTCCAGCCGGACAGCTGCGCTGCGGTCAAAACATAGGGTGCAAGAATCTTCACGGACACTACTGTGCCTAAGCTTCTCCATACGAATGTGCCTGTAAAAAGATAATTACAGTTGATTAACTTGGGCGTGCAGCCCGTGCAGCAACAAAATATGACACTATACAGTGAGGAAGGAAGTTTAAGCATGAAACTCTCTGTATGTACTTGCTGGCATTAAAAGGTTTTAATGGATATTGAGACTCTGTCCAATTACTTGCTTTCATATCATACTATACTAAACCTTTAACCAAAGCTTCAGATTACAGCTTTAGTTTTTTTTTTTTTCCTTTTTCTTTCTCAGAAGCAGCAATTTTATTGCACATTTCCTCTGTCACTTCCAGCCTAATTACTACTAATCCAATATGTTCAGTGTGCTAAAAAATTTGTATTTCACATATACCTTGCAAAGCTTACCTGTTTGTGCATTCACTAACTCATGCTCTATGCCGTTTGAATTTGGATGTATGACCCCCCTCACATAATGTTCCAAATGGAACCTGTGATGTAGTTAAATAAATAAATAAATAAAAATTGTACAAGGACTTAAAAGTCACCTTCTGTTGCTTTTTGTGATCAGAACATCAAAAAAATATATCTGACAATCACATTCAAGAATACCCACACTGGTTGCAGTTATCTGTCACTTTTTTAAGGACTGTAAACGAGAGACTGGTTACCATCACCACTTGATTAAGTGTTCCGCTTCACATTCCAACCTCCCACAATTAGGGCATGTGTGAATATTCGAAATATTGAGTATTCTTCTAATAGAGCCTGCTAGTGATTCTATTCTGACCGAAATTTTATTATTCAAACTATTCGAAGTTTACATTTAAGGGGTAACATATGCTATGTCTGGTGACAAGTGACCCCGTATGTAGTATACTTCACCACGTAACGCTCGCATACTAAGGCAAAGTTATAAGCCATGTGCTGCAAAAACTAACACTCGCATGCTACAGCGAAATTAGGTTAGTACTTGACAGTTCCTTTTCTCGGGGCGACATTGTGGGAATATGCAAGTCATGCAATAAATTTTTTATGCCCATGCTTACCAGTACATTTCTGTGTTTTTAACATGGTATTGTTAAAACAGTATTTGAACATTATTAAAAAATATTTGAATCGGACTCAAACATGCTAATTTGCTTCACCCTCAAAATTTTGCTATTCACACATCTCTACCCACCGTCACTTTTGCCGTTGTGCTGGAGTGAGCAACGGCTACCCAGCAGATAAGATACCGTATTTACTCGCATAATGATCGCACTTTTTTTTTCAAGAAAATTGACGCAAATTTCGGGGTGCGATCATTACGCGGGGTAAATTTTTCGCAAAATAATATTTTGAGCACCGAGAACGCAAACAAGTCACGTATGAGAATTCTTACGATAGCTATCATGAACATAACCAAAGACAAAAGTAGAGTAAGGCTTGCCTTTGTAATAAACGCACACATTACGCAGGAACTACATGCATTGCATATTGCCCCTTAATTTTTTCATTCACTGACCCCCTAACTTTCATTCAGAGTCTGAAGCGTCACTGGTGTCAGTGTTGTCGTCGATCGATTCCCTGTCGGAACCGGCAGTGTCATCGCAGAAGGTTATCTTCCGTTCCGTCGAGGGCGTTAGATATGCCTGTCTTCTTGAAGCTGTTGGCGTGGTGAAAACTACGGCATTTGTGTTTACTGCTATCCTAATATGGCACGTTTCCGCCAAGGGTGGGCAAAAATTAGGCATCTGCTTGGTGCGTGCAGTTCACGTGCGAGTCTTGAAGAGTTATTTACGTAACCTTCGACAGATGGTAAACATGATGATCGTCAGCTAGACTTGGAACACGACATATTGCTGCGGCAAGTTTGGGGTGCGATCATTATGCGGGGGAATAAAAAAATTGAATTTTGACGACAAAATTTAGGGGTGCGATCATTACGCGAGTGCGATCATTATAGCGAGTAAATACGGTACTCCACTAGTGCGGTGTGAAACACTGCAGAAAGCTGTCCTCCCTTTTCTGCTGGCATGCTGCACTGTGGAGCTTCTAACAATGTTTTTATTCGTTTCACTGTTCTGACATGCATTCCCGACTACTGTGAACTCACTGGCACTGGTGTAGTCGGATTTTTATCATTTTTTGGTACAATAAATGACATGCTGCACAGAAGTGATGTTTATGCTCGCATTTGAATTTTTCTGTCACTTGTACTCGCTTTCGAACCAAAGCTCCCAAAGCTAAATCTTTCTTATTTTGGCCATGTTATGTGAACTGCTGGTTCAATGAAGCATAAATTTATGCTCATGGTGTCACCACAAGCTGATAGCCGTTTGATGGTATTGTCATGGGCTTGTCTCACTTGGGAGAGGTTGAGTATGCACACACAGTTAAACCTGGATATAACGAAATTGATAAATAACTGACAATTTTCATTATAAACAGGTTTTTGTTATATCCAGTTTCGGTATGAAAAAACAACATGCAAATGAAGCAAAGGCGCAACTGGAAGTATACTTAGCCCAGAATACATTGATTTAGCGGCAAAAACGTGGAAGGCACAGCTCGAATCGTCCTCCGAAGATTCATTGCCATTGCCATGATATTGGACACTTTCCACCAGTGCCTCATCCGACATCTTTTCGGTAGGGACGGCGCAGTCGCCCGTAAAAGCATATTAAGAAAAAAAAAAAAAACGTGAAACTGCACATATTCCACGGCTGCTCTATTCGTGCGCAATGAAAGCCAAGCTCCTGCGTGATGTGCGGGCAGTGTCCCCCCCGTTGAGGCAGTCGTCCTTGCAGTGACACACACAAGCGACTGAATGCGTGGATACTGGAGTTCAATTGGACGCTTGTGTACCACATAAAAAAAAAAGACCTGAACGGCATGATGGCTAAAAAAAAAAAAAAAAATTGGACATTCGCGCAACCCACTGGGAAAACTATACGAGGCTTGCAGGGAGGACGAAACGACACAGCCACAGCAGCGTGGGTCACGTTGTAGACTTGAGTGACGCAGGGGAGTTTAGCAGGAAGTGGGGCCCACTTGGGCAAGCGTCCTCCCACCTCGTGTTTCGCTGGCAGCACTCTGCAGAATCGAGGTTGCCACGACGGCTGCGTGCGCGCCATTCGCGATGATCTCGCTTCGCGCTTCGTCGTCGGTGGGCTAGCCCGCAGGAGTGTATCCAGCTGCTGCTCTTACTAAAATTCAATATTTGGGGCAAAATTACTAGGTTGTTGGTAGGGAGAATTCGTTATACCAAGGGTGTCTCCCACTGCCACTTTGTTATACGGAGGTTACAAATACATGTTCTTCTATGGAGTTACAACGGGGAATTGAAAAACTTAATAATATCGAAACTAGAAGAGAAGCTCAGGGGAAGATGGATGCTTGAATCGATGATAAATCGCAAAATACGATTTAGAACAGGGAATGTAGCAGGAGCCAACGTTTCGACAAGCGGACTTGTCTTCGTCAGGGCGGCAACTGCCTTCTCCAGCGTTCGTTTATGTACGCCTTTGCACACTGTCCCCCGTCCTCAGAAAGAGAGGAGAAGAAGAGCAGCATGTGCGAACAATAACAAAAAAAAAAGGGGGGGGGGGGGCTGGGTGCAGGGGTAGTTCGGTGACAGGTGTTAGCGTGACTAATATAAGGGGCAAGAGCCAAAGCTTCCAAAGAATCCGCTCCTTGTACATATCTTGCAAATGCATTGTGTGCACAGTGCCAGAAAGCAGGATTAAAAAAAAGGAACACAGGCTCAGAGCAGAAGTTGCTCCTATGGCATGTGCCCCCCTCTCCATTCCACACCACCTGCGCCGCACCAACAGTGCATTTCACTGCAAGCTTGTGGCTAAAAATATAACTGCACTGTTTGACGCCGTTGTTCTCCTAGAACTGGATGGGGGCTCCGCACCTGAAAGTAGACTTTCTGGGAGAAACACTGTTAGCTTGTGCATATCTTAACCTTTTGTCGTCTTTGTTAACCCCCCACCGTATCTAATGGACTCAAGGGTTCCCTTTGAAAGGTTTATGCCTGTAGGCTGGAGAGTACTGAACCTGTATATGAGATACGGTTCCCTGTATTTTCTGTCCCTCGGCGAGCGGAAGTTTCCCTAAGTATGCAGAGTTTCAGTTCGTCGAAATTATGACCTGTCATATTAAAATGCTGTGCCACTGCCTTTGGCAGGTTATTCGCGGTGTGGAGAGGGGGGCACATGCCATAGGAGCAACTTCTGCTCTGAGCCTGTGTTCCTTTTTTCATCCTGCTTTCTGGCACTGTGCACATAATGCATTTGCAAGATATGTACAAGGAGCGGATTCTTTGGAAGCTTTGGCTCTTGCCCCTTATATTAGTCACGCTAACTCCTGTCACCGAACTACCCCTGCACCCAGCCCCCCCCCCCCCTTTTTTTTTGTTATTGTTCGCACATGCTGCTCTTCTTCTCCTCTCTTTCTGAGGATGGGGGACAGTGTGCAAAGGCGTACATAAACGAACGCTGGAGAAGGCAGTTGCCGCCCTGACGAAGACAAGTCCGCTTGTCGAAACGTTGGCTCCTGCTACATTCCCTGTTCTAAATCTTGTTTTGCGATTTGTTCATCGATTTAATAATATCAGGGAATTCGTTATATCAAGGTTCGTTATAGCCAGGTTTAACTGTAATGCAGCATGCCGACCCATGCTACAAAAGAAAAGGCAACTCCTTACAGGACTTGGCATGCTCAAACCTACAGTACTTACTGGCACATGAGCAGTGAACCATAAGAAGAAAACTACAATATCTACTTATTTCAAGTACAATATCAGGCACTGTTCATTAAAAACCTAGAGCTTCAACAATGCATAAAAGTGTAATGTTATCACTTCATGGCATCTGGACATACAACTGCCATCAGGAGCTTCACGGTACAGTCTGCACCTTCTGGCAACCACACTCCGAGACTCACCTCGGCAGAATAATTTTGTCCTCCTCAGACAGGTGGGCAAAAGAATTAAAGCAAGAGAACTGAACTCCACTAGGTGGAAACTTGAAAGGTGAGCGGCCAAAGTTGAACTCGCACTGCTGAAATGTCATGAAACTGGCAGCAGCAAAGAAACCGGATCTGAAAAATAATAGAATGTAAATGAAAACATGAACAAGCAGATAGACAATTGCTTTGTTGATCAGTTTTCAATACTCTTATAAGTAATATGACTAGCATCTTGTTCAGGCAACTATTAATTCTAGTCGTTCAAAATTTAGCTTAAGCATACTTCATTTTCAGAATCATTAGAAGGGACAGCAAAAGAACAGGTAGAATGTTTTAAATATTATTGCATTATTTTGTCCATAAATATGGGCTTCACATTTCAAGTCAGTAAAGCATTTCATGGAAGACGACAAAACTGACTGGTGGTTCAAGTGAGACATTATGTTATAATTTTACTTCAGACAGTTGCTCTATAGAAGTAACTTCTGTGAAAAACAACTAATGTGTCTTTTAAAAGCAAGCAACAGCATGGCGGTTGTCGCAGCACCGCAATGTCCAGACAATGCTCATTTTCACATGCACCACTTTCGCACGGCACCAAGTGCTATGATGTGCAGTGTTCAATATGTGCCTTGTTAACAGTGCGATGTGCTCTTTGTAACAGTGCTTGCAAAGGCATTGCTCGCAAAGACACTGCTCCCCATTGCTCCTCAGATGCTCTGCTGCTAGCGAGTTTTACCAGCTATAGTCGAACACGGATATATCGAACCCACATATATCGAATTTTCGGCTATATCGAACTCTTAAATTATCCCCTTGAAAATCCTTTTAGAAATTCGCACATTTATATCGAATGGTATTTTTACCCGCCACTGGATATATCTAACACCGTGCGAGCTGGAAGGCGCGCCTCGGCACTCGCTGCGCCCCGCGACCTTCGCCACCTTTGCGGCGCCGCGCCTCCACCGACACCAGAAACACCCGAAAAACGTGAGGGCGAGAGGGCTCGGACTGTACTCCTGTTGGGCGCATTCTCCAACTTGCAGAACAGCTTTTTCCCCCCTTTTTTTCTCTCTCTCTTGCTCATACATTTTCCGTGTTACTGTTGGCTCAGATAGCAGAAATGGAGGGACCAGCAGCCTCCTCCTTTTGCCCTTTCTTTCTTTTTTTTTTTTTCGTTGCTGTTTTGTGAGTTTTGATCAGCCAACCACGGCCCGCGCCTTTCGTACATCGCTGCTGCCCTCGCAGGTAGCCCGGGTAGCCATCACTGCCATCGCGTCTGATTGCGAGCGCTTTGTTGGTGGCGTTCACTTCCGTGAGTTGTTGCATACCACCGCATTCCTCTTTTGCATGCATTCTCTGTGTGTGCTGTGCAAAGGCGCTGCGGACTGCTTGAATTTTCGACTTCTCGTGTAGCAATGGCCAGCGTCAAGAAGCGCAAGAACCTTGACTTTGCGACGAAGTTGAAAGCCATACAGCGTGTTGAGGCGGGCGAAAAAAGTTCCGACGGTGGCGGACAACACTGGGATAAAATGGAGCACTCTGAGCACCTTGTTGAAGAACAAGGCGGATATCAAGGCAAAAGCGGCGGAGCAGCAAACGTCGGGAGCCTGTCGTGTGCGCACTCCTGCCCATGGGAAAGTAGAAAAGGCACTCTATGCCAGGTTCTTAGAAGTGCAAACGAAGAACATTCCTGTGGATGGCCCAATGCTGATGGCTAAGGCCAAATGGTTTGCCACTGCACTCAGTGAAGACAATTTCGCCGACAACACCGGGTGGCTTCACCGATTTAAGCAACGCTACAACATCGTCGGCAAAACCATTTCTGGCGAAAGTGAAGCCATAAGCAGCCAGGACATCCAGCAGTGGATGATGAAGGAGTGGCTGGAAATCTCAGCGAAGTTTTCACCCATGGAAATCTTCACCCGCCAACAAGACCGGTCTATTTTGGCAAATGCTGCCGAGCAAGACTCTCGATGTTCGGGGTAGCATGTGTCACAGTGGCAAAATGAGTAAAGTCTGCGTGAGCATTCTGCTGGCAGCCAACATGAATGGGTCTCGGAAGCTCCAGCCCTTTGTGATTGGAAAAGCAAGGGCACCGCGCTGTTTCAAGAACTCTAAGCAGCTCCTCATTCGCTATGCCTCGAACAAGGTGTGGATGACGCGTCAGCTGTTCACAGAATGGCTGCAAGCATGAGACGTCGAGCTGGGCAAGTCGGGATGTCGTGCTTGCCTTCTTGTGGACAACTGCTCGGCCCACCGCACCACCTGCGAGCTCAAAAACATCGAGCCGAAGTTTCTGCCAGCCAACATTACAGCAAAGCTGCAACCGCTCGACCAGGGCATCATCAAGTCCTTCAAGGTGAGCTACAGGAGGCAACTCCTTGATAGGCTGCTGGTCAACCTCCGCATGGGCACCGAGCTGAAGGGTGACCTGCTTGGTGCCATTCAAATGATGACGGGCACCTGGCGAGACGTGAAGACGGACACAGTGGCCAACTGCTTCCAGCAGGCAGGCTTCGTGACGGCGGAACATGCGGAAACCGGTGAAGACGGTGACAAAGAGCGCATAGACGACACATTTCACGAGCTGTCGTCCCTCTTCCCGGCTGCCATTCCACCCTAAGTGCCTGCGGACGATTTCGTGGAAGCGGATAGCAATGTTTAGGCTGTTGCGAGCCTCGCTGACGAGGACATTGTAGCTGTGCTTGCTGAGACCCAGGATGCCCAGGCTGACAGCTCAAGTGGCGAAGAAGATCGTCCGGACGAGGCGGTGGCTACACGCGCGTACTCTGCCGCTGAAGTGGTGGCAGCGTTCGGCTTGATTTGCCGTTGTTGCGGCGACATGGAGGGAACCCGGCTGTCGCACCTGGACAGCCTCGATAAGATCGAGGCCAGCGTCTTCAACTTTATTTCGAAGACGAAGAAGCAGGCCAAGATAAGCGATTTTTTTTACACATATAAAACATTCTGTTGCATCGTGTTGCAGAATTAGTCGTCATTCTTGAACGCGCCAATTGTAGGTGATCATCCGCCACTGGTAAGGTCTCGGGGCCTGTATTTTTTTAAAACTGAATTTTTCATATATCAAACTAATTCACGATCCCCTTCGAGTTTGATATATCCGTGTTCGACTGTATTGAGATTTTGATCGCAGAGGCGTACACTGCTAAAGAAACAGGCTGAAGGCGGCCACAAAGTTGCCTTTGAAGCAAAAGCACTGTCATTTGAAATATGCTTAAGAAACACTATCCACTACACGAGCACTTACAAGACAATCAACCACACAGACATCAATATAGTGTTTGCAGGTACAGACGTAATCAGAAGTACCACAATATATAAGAAACACACCTAAACTTGAGATTATGAGTAGTAATCATGGCATGTATTATTGCAGATGTAATGCCTAAAGGAGACAAAGCAGGAAAATCACATAATCTTACTGAACGGACAGCACAAATGAGAAATCAATCTTTACGAAAGCATGACACTGACATCAAGAGGAACAGTGGCCGGTGATTTATTTAAAGGGGTCGTGAAACGTTTTCTGAAGACTTTGTATTCAGGATCCTGATCCTCCAATCAACAATATACATTGTTCCATTCCATCATGTGGATTGATACAGAGCGATAAGAGACACGATTTCGGTTTCGCTACACGCGTTCCCCTAAACTAGTCAGTTGATGTCATGTTAGTCGCCACCAGGCCTCTGAGACTGGTTTGGCCTCGGAGGCCACAGGAAAACAAACCGTGCTGCAGCCTTGCTTTCGAATGGCGGCACCACATGGTTTTTAAGTATTCTCTTTCTTTCTAGCTTTCGAGTAAATCAATTCTTTTAGAGCAAACACGACTTCAATATACCTTTACAACTAAACATATCTTACTAAAACGTCACCGAATAGTACAATGCTGGCCCGTAGTGTTGCATAGTTGTCTCGGGAGCGCAAGAACGCTGGGGTTTAAAACGGCTGTTATTAAATGAGCACTCAATATCTCGCCACAATATTTTGGAATCGGCTTGTTGAACCCATATTGAAGAAGTGAAAATTACAACCGGGCACCTCCATATTCTTTTCACAACCCCTTTAAGACTCAACAAAGATTGTGCATTAGATATTACAGTGATGGAAGCGGCTCGGGGTGCTTTAAAATAACTTTGGGGGCAGTAAAATTTGAACTTCGGAGCAGTTTTGGCTTTGGAGCATGAATCGCTCACTGTAGAGCAAAAGGAATGCATCTCAGAAAAGCTTGACAAAGTGCAACATTATCAAAATGTGCATACAAAGAGACAAACAGGTAAAAGAAAGAGATAGGTAAAACAGAAAGTGATAACGGTGCTTCCCGCGAACAACCAAAACAAGCACACGTCACAGGAAAGTAGTAACGAAGTTCCCCTTAAACAAACCAAAACAGCCGCACGTGTCAATAAGTGATCAATTTTAACATAGCTATTTGTATACTATATAACAAGTTATATCATGCACAATGTCAAAATATGTTTTTATAGGCACTCTTATGTGCCAAATTTTTACAGAAAGAATCATAATGTGGCTTATTCAGTTCTTCTTGGATTGCACAGTGCCGATTTCTATCAAAGATTTGCGAACAAGTATTGAAACTATGCAGGAAAGAATTGTAATTGACTAGTTATTTTCTTTCGCTGTTCAAATATAACAAATTTGAGTTTTGCAAGTACTATAGCGAGATAGTGCAATTTCATATAAATACTTATACTAAATTTCACTGAAGGGACTGTCCACAGTCCATGACTGTCCTCTCTTTGTTCAATATAAAGCATACCATTCAAGATGTCCAAGCATGTGGTGGTTTCTCTGGAAAGTGAGTAAAATTCTTAACACATAATTTTATGATCTTCGTGGTCTCTTCTTTGGCTTGTGTAGGGACACTCACAACATTGGTCACTGGAGGCAATGACAATTGTCGTGCTGGTAAAAATTGCAAACAAGAACCACATCTGGTTATTACAGGATTAATTTGTTTTTGTTTAACATATAAATTACCATAATAGTCGTTTATGAGATACAATTGGTCAACTAAAGCACTATGTCAACAGCTTTCTTCCGCTTTTGTTTACTCAATGTGAGAAACGACAGCAATCAGCCATGAAACTTGGTGTATCCTAGCAACACAGGCATGCCGACATTGTGAAACGTAAATGTGTGACAAACAAACATGCCTGGCAAGACATACTTCACAGAAAAGAAGGTCCATGCTGTTTTTCCACTATTATACCCAACATGAGCACCTTAATGAAGTGAAGCCTAAAGGCAAAATCTCCACTGCACAACGCCATGGAGTTAACTGTGCCGCGAAGAGAACTCACTGCCTGTGAACACCACTACACTTCTCTGAATGCGAACTCACAGGCACGACTCAAGCGTTCCGTAATGTCAACTGTGCTGCTATCGATTTCTGACACCTCATTTTTCTTTAATGCGTGGAACCTTCTGACACCGAAATGTTGACGTACAGTGCTATGTGCCAATGCTTGTAAGCATGCTCGCGTGTGCTCACGTTGCTCCGCTGACGAGGTGGGCCAGAGCAGGTGATCATGCAGTGTGCAAGTGGAAGTAAACATCACGTGGGCCAGCAGCGAGGTGAAGCACTTGTTCAGAGCAAGGAGCGGCGGAAGTTTCGAAGCAAAATGCTGAGGAAGCACCAAGGAAGCCTTTACCGAGTGTTCCTGAGTAAGAAAGTTTTCAGAGTGACATAAGGTGGCCTTACCCCGATGAAGGCTTCCTTACTGAGCTAAGGAGGATTAAATTATTTGGGCCAGACAGCTTCACGTGCATGACTATTGCTAGGCATCTTACAAGGTGGTTCAGGCAGATGAACTCCGAGTGGCACCATAATTCAACACGCAAGAAAGAAAAGAGAACATTACTCTCCGATGCAAAAGAATGCTAAGAGACATGCATGAAATGCAAATGTAAGTAATGTATTCTTGTTTTCAAATAAGGTGAGTCAACCTGCATAAATTTTTCCTTACAGCTTCAAGTTTGACACACATTACGAACACCACCAATAATTTTTTCACGACTGTAAAAGGGAAAAGAGTGTAGGACTGGGCGTGTTGGCATACCACGGTTATAATACCTTAAGAGTGCAATTGTCTTTTGCACTGTTCAGAAAGGTTAATTTCAAAGCCAAGTTAAAGATGTTAATCATATCTTATGGGGCACAAGCATGTCTTTTCTGTCAGTTTAGCAAATGATCTCATTTTCACCACAACCGAAGAAATATTCCGGGCAGTAGAAGGTGTTGGAGTCTGTCTGTATACGGTGAAGCATCGTGGCCTGCGCTTTTGTGAGATTCTTGTATGGTGGTGGCTAAAAGTGCCTGGAGTCATATAGATTTGTCAAGTCTCTGTATAAGGTCACTGCTTCACCAGGAGAAACTGTGTCTGAGGGGCGCACCTCCCAGTTTGTTAAACCTCAGGTCACGTGATGGGCCTCCTCATTCCCAGGATTCCCCGCATGGGTGGGGACCCACACCAGGTTTATAAGCCTTTCTTTTTGATGATTTCTCAGAATTTTTACTGCTTTTACGTTTATGCTTCCCTTAGCGAAATTAGTTATAGCTTTTTTAGAATCACTAAGGATCATGTGAGCGTTGTTGTTCGTGATGGCCAGAGCTATCGCCATCTCCTCGGCTTCTAATGCTGATGGCGCTTTGACAGTGGTGGTGCTAATGATTCGCCTTTCCCCAGTTACCACGCTCAAGACATAGCAACTATCACCCTGTTTGGTTGCGTCTACATACGCAATGGAACTGTCATTTTTGTACTTTACGTGAAGGTCCTTTGCCCTGGCAGACTGCCTTCCATCGTGTCTTCCCGAGAGCATGTTTTCTGACAGTGGTTTGACTACAAGTTGTTGTCTGAACCTTCGCAGTAATAGAACTCATCCCTTAAAGTTCATGGTGGGATTTAGGTTTAGTCTGTGTAAAGTATTTCTGCTTGTTTCTGTAGTTGATAGTCGAGCTAACTGGGCGGTCTTAAGTGCTTCTAGCAACTCATCAAGGGTGTAATGTACACCCAGTTTTAGTAGTTTCTCTGAATTGGCATATTTCAGAAGTCCTAGTGCCATCTTATAGGCTTGGCAGGTTATAGCATTTAATTTCTCTTTATCGGCAAGCCGAAGATGGTAATATGGAAAAGAATATACTATACTGCTGATCAAGAAAGCTTGGACCAGTCGGCATAAATCCTTCTCCGTCATGCCTTTATGATGTGTGGCTACTCGTCTGAGTAAGCCGCATATTTGTTGGGCAGTTGCTGATAGCTTTGTGATCACCTCTGAATTATGGGTATTATGCTGTATCAGCATTCCTAGCCCTCTAATAGTCAGCACGGGTGGGACTGGTCCACATTCCATGCATACACTAATAGGAGAGATTTGACACCCTGTGGTCCTTGGTTTATCCGAATTGTTTCTGATCGCCAGAAGTTCAGACTTTTCAGGGGAGCATACCAGACCGTTTTGTTTAATAAATCTCTGTGCCATGTCCGTTCCTTCCTGCAGTGTGTGATTTCTCCATTTGAGCCACTGTTAGTACAGATGGTAATATCAGCATATATGGAATGTTTGATATGGGGTAGTTTCCTTAGGAGAGGAGGTTAAAGGGTCCCTGAAACGTTTTTTTGACATTGCGTCACTGATTAGGCAACACAATTGTTAAATCATTCACGCCATAAATAAAGCGAAGCACCATGCGGTAAGGCAGCTATGAGCTTATTTCTGTCGCCTTCCTCCTTACCACTGCTGTTCCTCCTCAACTCGATCAGCTGCGGAGTGCGCGCTAGCGACGACTGCGCCTCCCTCGGCCGCCGCCCTGCCGAGCCCTCCGTAGCTACATAGCGCCCCGATATCTTTACTAAGCTCCCCGGCCTCGGCAGTGCTAGCCTCTGCGATAGAGCGCTGGCGACTCGTGTGTACGCCGCCAGATGCCGCGACGATCCCGTTGGCTGAAACGAAGGAGCACGTTGTAGGAGCACGTTCTTGCATTTAGATTGGGAAAATTACGTGCACGTCACATGTTAGGGGGCCAATCAGCGGTCTCGCATTCCATCGCTCGATGGGCGGGGGCGTTTGAAAACGCATTTCGCCGAGCTGCTGTGATCTTTCGCGATGCACGTGTTCAAAGCCTTATTGTAAATTACACACTTTACGCAGAGCGCTGAAATCTGTCCTCTAATGATCCTAATGACTCGCTCTACCGGATCACCATGTTTTCACAAAATCGTCAAAACCGTTTCAGGGCCTCTTTAAGCCCACATAGTGATAACAAAAGAAAGGGAAAAACCCCCAACCCCATGTTTTTGCTGTGAAATGAATGTGTTCTGGGGTTGCTGCGAAATAAATGTGTCTGCCTCCAGCTGACCCTTCATTTCATTTGCATGCTGCCTTTTTTAATTTTCATGCCAAAACTACATATAACAAACACATCTTTAAAAAAATTTGAGAATTCGTCAACTTTATTAATATCCAGACTGAACTGTACTTATACCATGCAGTATGTCTGATCGTAACCAATCAGCTCAAGCAAAAGCTCTGCTACAAGATATACAGTAGTATTTGACCTCTGAACCTGAATTCTACAAATCCAGGGATGGGACATAGTCTCCTTTATCAGTCAAAACGAATTGAAGATGTGGAATAAAAAAGCATATTTTACACATACAACGGTGCTCATAATGCTGATTATGTTTCAGATGCGATTGTTAAGTGAAGAAAATGTAAATTAACGTCAGCGGGTGATGTGACCGCTGCAACATACATATTCTTGAGCTGTTGCTTTTGGAAAAATGGTCACATTTCTGAGATTTCATGTCATGGCGCCAGATATTCCAGAGAGTCATCGTTGCATTATGTGAAGGATGAGCTCGGTAAACCCAGTCCATGTTAACAACAGGCGTGGAATCTCACTTGGTGCCATTCACAGGGCACCATGAGTTGGTGGTTTTGTTTATACATGGCATATGGATGGCAATGTGCTGCAATAATACACCGCAGCTTCTGCGCAGTCATATGTGATCTTGTGAACGTATGTGTTTGTATCCAGAAGACAGCACGAACACACAAAACGAGGAATACATAATGGACCAAGAACTGTTCGCACCGATTTTAGTCATTAAGCCTTACCAGCAAGCTCACTCAAACCCTTTTAAGTATTACTTAATCTCTTTGGCAAACCAGCCCCATTCACTCAAAATCTTGATATATCAGATATGGATATATCAACTTATTGCCTATATCGAGAACCTCGAAAATTACATGCATTTTTTATTTTGAACAAGGTCAGTTGTAAAATAGATATACGAAATTCCACCATCCACAGAGCATGTGCACACTCTTGACAAGCAGAAGGCTTTCCCGTAAGTCTCCTGAGCATGGCAGTCACGCAGTGGATGCTTCTTAAGCATATATCAATAGCGCCCAAACTCCTGAATCACCTGTGCTCTGGTTACAGCCAGCAGGCTTTCCTGCAACACCCTTGAAGATAGCAATGGTGTGGTGGGCGTTTCCAACTGCTATGCCCAAGGCTGTGCAGCCACCTTTGGCTGCCAGCCAGACCCGGAACTCCAAATATAAAAGAGGCCCACTGTCCCACCCCCCCCCAAACACCCCACATGCGATGATGCCAAACATTAGGGAGTTTTGGCAGCGGCGGCTTACCGTACTTACCGTACGGTAATGCCGTACCATCGTGGTCGACACGTAGAAAATTTAGCTCGTCAGAACTTCACCAGCAAGTTTTATCATCTGATGACGTTTCCATGCTCACCGAGCAACTAGTGCAGCTCTTTCCGACTTAAATAGTCACGTGCCGACCATTGCTGACCGTCACTACCGTACGGTAAGCCGGCGCTGCTAAAACTCTCTATTGGTGGAACTGACACTGGCAGTGTATTTCCACTTGTAGTGTCCTTATGATTCCTATCGCAGTAAAATGGAACATGATTAGAAAATGCAAGTGCATGTTTTCTTTAATCATGTCCCACGTTCTGGCGCTATGCTCAAGAATTTATGCAGGTGGGCTTACAACTAGGCTGAGGTGTGGCTCATAACATAACTTCAAACATTGCCTCCTTTATACAATTTATCATGTGTTGTATAGTGTATGCTAAATAGCAAATAGAAAAGGTGTAGAGTCATGAGCAACCTGTCACTTTCACTACACTATAATACATGTATATATATTTAGTTATCAGTGTTAACTCTTTGAAGGGTCAGTGGTACTGGGAGGTGGAGTTACAGCTTCACAGGCAAAAACAACTTACTTGGCATTCTGAAAGACTTGAGTGTTTGGTGGCAGGGGCTCCCCATTGAGGTAAAATGTAATCTGGAATGCTTTCATGTCAAGCAAAGTACCAAGGATGTCACCTGTAGAGAAAGCAACATCTTTAGGATAGAACTTTCCAAGTCCTTTGTGTGTTTCACACTAAAGTACTGAGGCACAAATGAGCAAGACTTCCTTTGAGAATAGGCATGGTTCTTTAAAGTTAAAGAAAAGTTCATATCAAAATTAAGAATTTAAGAATTTAACAGTAGGTTCACATGGTACAGAAGGTACAAGCGATATCACTACAAGGTGATTATCACTGCCAAGCATTTGCACCTAACCAAAACATATTTCTGACTTCCAGAGGACAACCAGGGGTGGGACTGCCCAAGGCCAATTCAGAGCAACTTTTGGAGCAAGCACGATTGAATTTTGGAGCAGTTTTGAGTAAACTAAATGTAACTTCAAAGCAGACAAAATTTTGCACTGAAGCACTCTAGCGCAGGCCAATCTGAAATTTCGAGCAGATTGGCCTTTGACACTGAAACCACCTCCTCCATGAAAACATTTATAATAGTGCCGATATTTTAATTAGTGGTAGCAATAACATAATGCATTCTACAATTGTAACAAAACTTCATGAAGTATAGAGGAAGACAACATTTATAATGACCTTTTACCAGCCGAGCATAACACTAAGGGCATAGTGAATGCAAAGCCTCGAACCCCGTTTGCATTCTATTGCAAACTGTTTTGTGTTCCTCTGTGCTCCTGGCGTTTAAAATACGACAGTGTGGATAATGTGACTGGAAAGCAACCTCAGCACTAGTGCGACTCCATAGCTTGTACTACCTCTGAAATAGTGTGTTCATGTTGCACTGACATGATGCACTCTGACTGCAGCCACAATGTGTCACCATGCTGCAAGCCAATCAGAAATGGCACGCTTTGTATAGAGCTGTACCATAGAGTAGAACCCCATCAAACTAAGCCTGATAAAGCTGAAAAAAAAAAGTATATGCCAGAGGTACTACTGAAGTTTGGAATATGTACTTACTTAACTGCCCCTGAAACAAGTTGAAGCGCATTGTGCAAGAAAAGCAACAAAACTTGAGCTTGTGGGAAGAGGTTACGTGATATCTGTCACTTTCATTTGCCATTGTTGACAGCCTTGCAGTAGCAACTGGAGTATCAAAGCCTTGAGGATGAGCGCTTCTTTCTTCTTGGAAAATGTGGGAAATATTTTGGAACACTTGCACGACCGTGATGATACCAAGGATAATTTCAAAAATACAATAGCAAATTCATTAACCAAAGAGCACTTTAAATATATGACAGGGAACACAGGACGTGATATGCCAGCAGAGCAGTTTATTTACTTGTCTGGCTTTCCCCGGTGCTTGCATGCGCTTTTGTAGAGCAATTTGCTGTCGAGTGAAAATGCATCACTTCATTAAAATCTAGCACATGTGGCCTGTGTGGTTGCTGACTGCCCCTAATTATTTCTATCTAGCGTGCTAGCCACTAAGCTCTGGCAATCACTGTGCCAGAATAATTGTATCGTATGTGTGTGCCTGCCGTGGTAATGTCTGTGCAGCTAGGATTTTTCATCGCTGTGTCTCTGTCCCTAACCATGCATGGCCATGGTGAGTATCTTGTTGGGCCAATGAGGATATAGCAATGTTGTTTTGTTTGTTCATGTGATGTGCACCTGCACTGTTCTGCACAAAGAGGCAGCAGCGAATAGTACCGTGGCATGTTTGGGTTGTCATTTAGTTAGGTAGAACTGTGCCACAGCACTACACTGTGCTTAGAATAGCATTGTGCCACATGTGTTGCCGAAGAGACAGCTGATGATATTTATTGTGAGTTACATTGTAGAGGCATATCCGCATGTGGATGCCACTATTCCTTTGTGAAGTTTACCCTATGGGCATTGCCGCACTCGCATGGAAGTCAGAATGACTGCTGAACTGGTCTTGGCATTTACTCAGAAGGTTAAATATTTTTGTGGCACTTTGTGAAGCCAGCCACACCATGAGTTGAGGACCACAGCTAAAAAATAATCAATGATGGTAATGTGCCGACCAACAGGCATACGAGTCACTATGATGGTTTCATAAGCACCGAAGTGAAAGGGCACTGTTGCAGCAGTGTGTAGACCAGAAACTGTACAATTATTCAAAGAACAAATACACTTGCATGTCGCAGCCACTGCTGGATTACACTAATTAATGCAATTCTGGAACAGCATGGTGCAATTTTGGTGAATCTCTCATTTTTGGTGGGGTCCAGTTTGGGGATCGGTGTTTGTATCAAATTGGTATAATTTGCACAGGCTCTCACCCTGGACACCTATTATAAAGAGGGGCCAAATTTAATCCTGCTCATACCCTCTCTCCTTACAGTAGCCCCCCCCCCCCCCCCCCCCGTCTTGTAGTGCCAAGTGGAAGGGTGGAAAACAAACGGAAAATCACATTCTGTCCCCTGACATCAATATCCCACTGCAGCCCCTCTCGTGCCTTTGAGCTTTGCTTTGGAGCTATGCATAGCTGCATGGCAGCCCATAGCTTATTGCAGATGCCAAATGAAGTGCATTCATCTTCCATCTTCGTAAAAAGCTCTGAGAAAACATTTTCTCTTTGACCCAATTATAAGAGGCAACTTTTAGAGCACATTTTAGGGAAGAAAAATTATTATTATTATTATTATTATTATTATTATTATTATTATTATTATTATTATTATTATTATTAACGTGGAGCAGGCTAACAGAGAAAAGAAAGGACATTTATGGCACCACAATTTAAATATGGAGCACCTTCTCAACAAAGTGATATCAAAACTTACTCCAGATTATTTACATAAGCTTCTTCAGTCACGGATAAACCTAAGATACGGCAACACTTTGCAAACAGAAGTTTTTATCTAACTGCTGTCCCTTGTTTAGAAAACATATTTTAATGCTATTTATGCATTTAAAGGTCTGAAAAAGCACTCTTTAATCTTTCTCATTTAAATGTTGTTCTCTCAATATTGCCAGACCCTCCTCCAATGCCAACATTCATAGCTTCAAAACCAAGGGCTGCATCCCTTAACACTTCGGCATATATGCAAAAACAGAGACCACCTCACTTTGTGTAGTCACAATGCAAGAATGGAAAAACCCTCAGCCTATAAAAATACCTTCCTGCAGGCCCAACAAGTCCTCAAACCAAGAATATTCACTGTAATACAAATACCCTTTATTCTTTATTTAATGATTACCCCACTTAACCCGAAGGCGCTGCAGCAGGGGGGTTACAATGTCGAGAAAAAAACATATCTTCATTTTCACAGTACACTTGATGACCTTGTAAGCGGTTCCATTCGCTGATAGAACAAACAAAGAATGAATTGGCATACAAATTAGATCTAGCACGATATTCTAAAATCTAAAACAATGATCACTGCACAAAGAAACACAATGCGGACAATGAAAGTACTAGGGACATGCGAATATTCAAAATTTTAAAATAACATTTACTGCATAATTAGATATGGTATTATTAAAAATATTCGAAGCTTATTTGAAAAATATTTGATTCGATTCACATGAGAACATAAATATTTGAATTCGCTTCACATTCAAAATTTTGCTATTCGCACAGCTCTAGAAGGTACATTTCTTTTCTAATCCCTTGGTCCCTTGATCCTTGAATAACGACCCTTGATAAGTAAAGCATTATTCATGCAGTTTCACAGACTAGAAGTAAATAACCTATCTAGAAATGATTACTGCTGTTTCGAGTCCCTAGAAGGTACCTTGACGTAGCAATTATGATAAGAATGTTTACAGCCCCACTGAAAAGAAAAAACTGTATTTCATAATATGATTCTTTTATGCTTTTTTTATGACAGTGCAGCTCGATCATCATTTTGAATTAACAGCACAGGGTAATAGAATTTACATATGTCACCCAATTTTTAATAAAAGAAGCTTATATGTGAAGTAAAGAAACAAAAATAGGCCCTCTGTGCCTACACCACTTAGCATCAACAACGCAAAAAGTAATGTATTGGTCCATTAATTTGACGGCGTTCTAGAGCAACACATCACATGAAGTCGCAATGTTTTTTGCATAGGGAGGGGGGACAATGCATGATGTGGAAGGTGATACCTTCGCTTGGCCCAAGCTTACCTGGCTTCCAGCAAGGATGGTTATGGCTTTGGCTCAAGGCATTGTACCAAATAAGTTGCCGGCATCCATCATAAGCTATTGAGAACTCGTCGTCACCAATTCCATAACCCTCCTGCAGAAACAATTTTACAGAGATTACACAAGTACGCTGGCCTTGAGATCAACATGTTTGTTTTTTGATATCAGACTCAACCAATATTTAACCTAATTTTATAATGATATGAAATATATAAGAATTCGTAAAAAGAAATGCAAGAATGTCATAATACTTTCCCGTATCATCTGACATAATGTAGGCATACTGCAGCAACCATAATTTGTTGAAATATAGCTTTTGTGCATATCCTCAGATTTTTTGCATCTTTTGCATCCAAAAAGCCACATTTTATACAGCATACATAAAAAATGCAGTAAGCACTAATTGATAAAGACATACTTCTCACAGCAGTAGAATCTATGATAAATATTTTATTGAAAACTACTATGATATCAACATTAACTTAACTGGGCAAGTCGCTGCAGCTTCAAGCTGTGCCCAGTAACAAGCGATTGCTTTTTTCTACCCCACACAAGCTATCATTTATAATGAACAGTCTCACTGAGGAAGGCTACGTTTGTTTAAGTGCCACATTTAGCCTACATAGGAGGTTACAACGACTTTTATGCTTGATAAACCTGCCTAGTCTAGCATATTATTTTTGGCATGCTGGGTTTCAGTACTTCAACATGATGACTGAATTGACAACATGATGACTGTATTTTTGTACACCAGAGTGATGTTTCAGTCATGGATAGTTCCAAGAGGAATAAATTTCTAATTAATTTATTAAATAAAATAAAGTGAGAAAACGTCCCGCCACGGTGGTCTAGTGGTTATGGCACTCGGCTGCAGATCCGAAGGTCGCGGGATCGAATCCCGGCCGCGGCGGCTGCATTTCAATGGAGGCGAAATGTTGAGGCCCGTGTGCTGTGCGATGTCGGTGCACGTTAAAGAACCCCAGGTGGTCGAAATTTCCGGAGACCTCCACTATGGCATTTCTCATAATCAGAGCTGGTTTTGGGACGTTAAACCCCACAAATCAATCAATCAAGTGAGAAAACATTAAATTTTGTTTTTGGTACAAATATGCCCTCGATGGTCAGAAATGAAGGAGCACAAATTGTATTAGTACTCTTTGATGCAGAATAATATTTATGCTTCCCAAAGGAACAGTAATAAATAAACAGGTTGTGGGGGTCAGGGGATGCTAAAGCTTCACAAACCAGATTTGTGAAACAGCAAATAAGAAGCCTTTACATAACAGCAAACTTTCAAGCTCATGAAGCATCTTGATGTGACACCACATGTGTTGTGTATGTGGCTTGGGCTAGGTCTAATTAGTAGTTACCACAAAAGAAGGAATTAGAAGATTTTAAAATTGGTCCAGTAAATTCAGAAGCTCTTCCAGAAGAAAAATGACAATTCATACATGAGAGCAGCTAAATCAAAGATTTCACTGAGTGCTCTTCTTGAATCCAAGGTATAGGCAAGGATTTAGAAAGAGGAATTTGTACTTAAGAATTTCTTCTGTTACTAAATCATACTTCCTACCCATAAAATGTATGCGTTTTCAAGACAGTGATTCTTCAGTGCATACTCATCAACTATCCACCTATCACCTCATCAAAACTCCAGCTTGAACTATCAGTACTATGTGTATACTAATGAAGCAGAATGAAAAATATAGATAAGTAGGGACATCTCCGTGCACATCTGTCTACAGGGCTTTTCGTTTGTGTGTATTTTTCATGCTACTTCACCGGTAGGAGCAAACTACAGCCTACCAGTAGTTTATTATGACCCGCCGCTTATGCCATAGCCTATTTCATATGATAACGGAGAAAACTTGATTACTTAGATGATTAATCTATGCAGATGACAGATATAACAATAAAAGAAGCAATAAATGAGCCCTTTGTACTTAACAACAAATTATTCAATAAGATGAAAGGACTATACATGTATGTCTTCAAGCGGTCCTGAATCATCCCTTGGGCACGGTAAAAAGACACATTCTACAAACAGCGAATGCTGCAATGAACAGCGCTGCCGAAAAAAAAAGAAAACTGGGACCTTTAAACTTAGCCTTAAGAGTTAAACGTGATAGCAATGCCTCACCCCATTCCCATCACATTCTCTTCTGCTTGCCATGCTTGTCAGTCACATAGCCCCATAATTGTCATGACACCACTTGGTAGAAAGTGCGAGTTACTTGCATTTCTTCGTGGCCTACCTCAGTGTCTTGCGCTATTTGACATATATGCGCTATCAGAACTCGCCGATTGGAATTGAGACTTGAGCTACTAGTTGGTAATGGATGAACAGATCGCAAAATACGATTTAGAACAGGGAATGTCGCAAGAGCCAACGTTTCGACAAGTGGACTTGTCTTCGTCAGGGCGGTGACGAAGACAAGTCCACTTGTCGAAACGTTGGCTCCTGCGACATTCCCCGTTCTAAATCGTATTTTGCGATCTGTTCATTGATTCAAGCACCCATCTTCCCCTGAGCTTCTCTTCTAGTTTGGATTTAGTTGGTATTGGTTCATCTTGGGGTAGATGCAGTGCTACACGAAACACGGACAAAGAAGAAGACGCACCTGTCCTGTGTGTCTTCTTTGTCCGTGTTTCGTGTAGCACTGCACCCACCTCAAGATGAGGGCAGGAGGATATACGAGAGGTGGCTGCACACGTAGTGCATCGTGCCTCAGTGTGAAGGGTTGCAAGTTCGATTTCCCAGTTGCCAATGGTTTTTGGGACAAAGCACCTTAGGGTCAAGGCTTGTCCCTTGTGTGTCCGTCACGACACCTGGGTCCTTAGCAATACTGCTTGTTCTGGGCCACGCAAATTAATACAGAACAACATGGCAACTATGGGTAACCGTTGCTATAGGGTGTGGGTGTGGGCCCATATGGGCCCATCCTGGAGGCAGTGCAGTCAGATGGTGTGTGTGCATGTGTGGGCGTCTGTGACGTCGATGTCACCGCCCCCACGGCTTTCGTCACTCGCGCGCGGTGCCCAACGCCGCAGATAGCAAGGAGATAACATAAGCTGCTAGCGCGGCCGGAGCGGCGGTGACCACGGGCGAGTGATGAAAGCCGTGGAGGCGGTGACATCGACGTCACAGACGCTCTTTTTCCGGCTAGTTTCGGTTTCAAGGAGCCTGCCAAGGGGAAATAATTGTTCGCATAGCTGCGACATGCATACCGCTATTCAAAATTTGATCGTTGGGATAGGTAGTGTCGAGGACGGGCTCCAATGTACTCATTTGCTGTACCCACTAATTACTGATAATTAAAAGGTCAATTAGTGCAATCTCACTAATTATGCACACAAGTGTAGAAATTGTTCTGTATCTAGAGGCCGCCAGTCCGTACATGCGAATGGTACACAAGAGATTCCCGCGATTTATGTTTTTCTAATTTAAAAAGTTTGTTGCAAGTGAAAAAAAAAAACAAAAATGTTCCAAAAGCCGGGTGATTTCAGCAATGCGACGACATTGGCTCGGGAACAAAGGTGGGGGCAAAGAAAATTCCTGGAGTCGTGGTTCATCTGTCGAGACCAATCAGCATGCAACAACCGCGGCCCTCTACCGGACATTTACAAGGACATACGTGACTAACAGTAGACTGGGCGGCCTCCGTTCATGTGTGTCAGTGTATACTGGGTATACTCTCTCCAAGCCTGTGACAAATCCTCACGATTCTGCTAATGCTTGACGAATTGCAAAAATTATTGCAGCAACAGATTAGCGATGCAATAAGCTCCTATGACCGTGTCATTCGATGATTACTTGCATAGGTGGTGCAGGACCATGTTTCAAAGTACCGTATTTTCCGGTGTATAAGACGCAGTTTTTTTCCAAAATTTTCGGAGGTGCGTCTTATACAACGGTGCGTCTTATACGTACTTTTTTTTGTAGTTCTTTTGGGAGAAACTCGTGTTGATGCTGATGAGTCTTTTTTTTAACGACTAGAGCAGTACGACGCGAATGATGCGTCATAATTATAATAACGAAGACTCAACGTGCCGGTACTACAGTTCCACAACAAAACTAAAGTACATAAAACGGAAAAATAAAAAAAGAAGTATGTTGTGTAATAACGTGTAATATAATGCAACTAGCGCGGTAACTCTTTTGGATACGATCTAACGTAACACTGCAAAACGTACAGCTGCTCCAGGGAAGGCGCAGCACGTAGAAGTGTTTTACGAGCCGCTGATGGCTGCCACGATAGCGCTATCTCGACAGCCGACAGCTGAGCGACACTACCCCCCCCGCGTCTTTTAATGCTCGTTAAAGGCGGGCGGGGCCTTTCCTCCCCGCATCGATGGCAGGTGTCCCGATCGATCGGGGTGATGTTATCACATCGGCCCTCGGAGCGACGGAGATAGGCCGGGCTCCGTTTGATCTCTGCTTCAGCCGTTTTCTTCGCCCCCACTCGCATGCTTTTATTCTAGCGACCGTACTTTGGGCTTCGGGGGCTTCCGGAGAAAAGAATCGGAAAAAGGGGCATCGCATTCGCAGCCCCTTTTGCGTATGACTGCGCTCGCCCGCGCAGCGAGAGGCGCGGCCGCGCGGCTGTTGGTCCGTGCGTGCGCGCCGGCGAGCTGGGAACGGGGAGCACAAAATATGCGAGGGTTTTTTTTTTTTTTTTGCAAAGCTGGCTAAATATTAGGGGTGCGCAAATTATGCGAGGGCGCTAATTATGCGGGTAAATACAGTATTCCAAAGCGCGTCGGAGGACGAGGACTTTGAGGGCTTCGACGAATAAAATGTTTTTCCTTCAGTCATGCGGAACGTTTCAGTGGGTGTGCATTATTTTTTCTCGCAAGTTTGGTGTAGCAGAAGTTTTCTTACGGACTAGCGCTCAGAAACGTAAGTACGGCATTTTACAAGGCTCGCTCAACCCCACGTTATGAAGTTTCTTTGCGGGAAGTGAGTGAATATAGGTGCGTCTTATACACCGGTGCGTCTTACATATTAATTTTTGCATGCAACCTTGCGAAAACTGGGGGGGTGCGTCTTATACAAAGGTGCGTCTTACGCACCGGAAAATACGGTAATACAAAGCTCCCTACAAAAGAAAAGCAAGTGTAAAGAGCAAGATTATGCTTACATGATTGAGAAACTTGCTTTCTCTGGTGGCCCAGCCAATCTGCATTACGCCTGAAGTGACAATTAAGGCCTCATAGAACCAGACCCCGGAATCCACTTGAAAGGTGCAGCGTACACTCTCAAATGATGATGCATCACATCGAGCCTGAAGAGCAAAAACCAAGAGACATAATGTCAAGTAGTGTCTTTCTTTCCTCTAAATCTAGCTCTTCATGTAACAATTTGCAGGAAAATCATATTTTCAGGCATATTTTACACACTTCACTTTAGATCCACTTGAAATTCATTTTACTGACAAATGAATTTACATTTCACACGCCGGTCATACATGGAACATAGAAGTGTATCCTAGAAAAATCTTGTTAAGCCCTTGAATGTTTGGTTTTTTTTTTTTTAGGTGACGCATTTATAGTGCCATACTTTCTTTTACAGATGTTATAAAATGAACTAAATTTTTGCTTACACACAAAAGAGAAACTGATAATCACAGTGAAAAACACATTCTGGATACAAAAAGAGAAAGCAAGAGACGAAAAAGGTGACAGAGTACAGAGCCCTTCAAAGAATCTACACTGATGAAAAGAAAACCCTCTTCTCTGGAGACCTCACCAAAAAATGCCTTCTTCCCACTGAAAAGTGCGTCTGGGTGTGGGCATGTGCAACATCGTGTGAAAAAAAAAAAAATCCCCCTTAGGCCTGTGCGGAGCACACAGCACAGTCCCAGCGTAAACTAAACTTTGCTGCATGCTCTCTCATTCTTCTCTTTCAGCCTTCTTTCGCTCCTTTTTCTCCCCCTTTCTAGGCTTCACGTGGTTGTGTGTAAAATAAAACGGACTCCTTTATCTACTACTCCTTTCCTTTTGTTCTTTAAGAGTAGCAGTTCTTGCCAGGCACAATCGGACTGTCTTCACTTGTGAGTGAGTGGAAATGCCATGACGGCAGCAGCTTACCACGAGACCATTAGAGGAAATTTTGAGATACTCGCTGACATCGTTGCTGTTGAGCATGGCATTAATGTTCGTTCGGTCGGTAACTTCATATGTATAACGACGTCCCTGTAATTATATACAAATGCTAAAACAAAGATCACTTAATAACAGTCACTATAGAAATAAAATTTGCCATTACAATACAAAGTTAGATCAGCTGCTTTGGTTTTACACACTTGGACAGCAGCAATTGATACATGACATGCAGGACAGTAGTTAATTTTAAGTCCTCATTGCAAAAGAACAAACTTTCTGTTCTACTATATGTCGTTGTTTACAACAGTGATCTTGAATGTTGTAAACAACAACATATGGCAGAACATGCAAATAATGGGCGCACATAGGAGGTTAGGGGCACCTTTTGCGTGCATATCCCTGGGAAAATTTTACAAACGAGAATTCTGCTAATCTGACTAGAGTTAAATTTGGCTCAAAAGTTGCAATGGTCAGTAATGCCTATGAATGAATTTAGCCTTTGATTCTAGAAAAACAGAATATTTTGCATAATTCAAGTTAAGCAGAACATCAGGAAAAAAAGGGGTGCCCAATAAAACCAAAGCACTAGCATAACCCTGATGAAAATATACATACACAAAGCCACAGTACGAAGCTACAAAAGAAATCCATATGTGTGGATGACAATTTTCTCTTCCATATTCTTTTTACTGCATAAGTCTAGCAATTTGTGTGTGCACTGACCATGCAATTGAGAAGTATTAATTTCTCATTAGAAATAAGTCAATTGCACTCAACTAGGCAAGAATCACTTTGCAAAGTGGAGCAAAATTTAGTCATTTGACACATTTTGAAGACCCAAGGAAAAAGAGTAACTAGCACTGTTACCAGTTACATAAGGTGAGATTTCTTTAACTCTAATTCCATTATGTCTAGAGGCATCAGGAAAGTGCACGCATTCCACTACACTGCTTTTGCTTGTTTTCATGACAAATGCTTCCCTTCAGTGACAGATTATTCAAACACCAAATTTTTCCAATACTGCAGGTAAGTCAGTCACTTTACAGCCCTGCCATATATTTAATACAGGCAATGTATAAGATGCCTGAAATTTTAGATGTTAAATATTTTGACATCCAATTTTCATGACACTGCACTAAAAAGTTTGATATTATTGCAAAGCAAGCTTTTAGCTTCTGTGTACTGCACCTAACATTTATTGCCCAGCTAAAAGTCTAAATAAAGTAGACATGCTGTTTAAGGAACATTTTCATGCCGTGGAAAAACAGCAGACAAGTACATTTCATGCAAGGACACTGAGGCATTTATGGTACCACATTCTACAAAGCACATTTACACTAACAGGTAATGGCAACTCACCTCGAGGATGACTTCAAACATAGTTTACATGTAAGGAAAAAAGAAGAATGTGTAAGTAAATAAATATCACTAAAAATATTGCAGAAAAATTCAGCCAGCTGTAAACATTATGTGTGTGTGTGTGTGTGTGCGTGTGTGTGTGTGTGTGTGTGAACTATTTTGCATGTGACAAACCATGGAGCCTCAATTACATTTGCACCTATAAAATTTGCAACATGTATTCATCGTTGCATGATGGTGAATTGCATGTTGGTGAACATACGGGGCAGAAACTTGGAGCTCGAGAGGAAGTTAAGGACCACGCAGCAGGTGATAATAGGTGTTACATTAAGAGATAGGAAGACAGAGATAGAAGAAGAAAAAATGGACATGGGCAAGCCACATGATGAGAAGGCTAGATAACTGTTGCGCAGTTAGAACGATGTAATGGATACCAAGAGAGACTAAACGCAGCCATGGACGACAGAGAGTAAGATGGGGGGATGAAATTAAGAAATTTGCAGGCATCAAATGGAATCAGCTCGCGCAGGACAGGCAAGGGTGGGGAGCATTGGGAGAGGTCTTCTCCTTCAGTGGACATAAGATAGGCTGATGATGATAATGGTGAGTTTAATAACTGCATTTTGTGAGCAAAGGTAGGTTGAAAGCATGGGATATCATAATTACAGATCTGAGGATGCAACTCTCTGAGAGACATCCACACCCCAATATAACAAAGACAGATTTGATAGCTTATCAAATACAGTTAAACCTGGATATAACGAAATTGACAAATGACTGAAAATTTTCGTTATAAGAGGTTTTTCGCTATATCCAGTTTCAGTATGAAAATTCGAAAAAAAAAAGCATGCAAATGAAGCAATGGGGCAACTGGAGGTATACTTTGCCCAGAACACATTTATTTCACAGCAAAAATGCGGAAGGCATAGCTCGAATCGTCCTCTGAAGATTCGTCGCCCTCGCCCTGATATTGGACACTTTCCACCAGCGCCTCATCCGACATCTTTTCGGTAGGGACGGCACAGTCGCCAGTAAACGAATATTAAACAAAAAAGCGAAACTACACATAGCCCACGGCTGCTCTATTCACGCACAATGAAAGCCAAGCTCCTGCGTGATGGGCGGGCCGTGTCTCCGTTGAGGCAGTCGTCCTTGCAGTGACACACACAAGCGACTGAATGCGTGGATACGGGAGTTCAATCGGGCGTGTGTGTACCATGTAAAAAAAAAAAAAAAACGAACGCGAACGGCGTGATGGCTAAGCAAAAAAAAAAAAAAAAAAAAGCGGACATTTGCGCAACCCACTGGGAAAACGATATGAGGCTTGGAGGGAGGATGAAACGACACAGCTGCAAGCGGCACGGGTCGTGTTGTAGACTCGGGTGCCGCTGGGGAGATGAGAAGTGGGGCTCACGCAGGCAAGCATCCTCCCACCTCGTGTTTTGCTGGCAGCACTCTGCAGAATCGAGGTTGCCACGACGGCTGCGTGCACACCATTTGCGATGATATCGCTTTGCGCTTCGGCGTCAGTTGGCTAGCCGCGGGAGTGGATCCGGCCGCTGCTCGCGGTAAAATTCGATATTTGGGGCGAAATTACTAGGTTGTTCGTAGGGAGAATTCATTATACCACGGGTGTCTACCACTGCCACTTCGTTATACAGAGGTACAAATTCATGTTCTTCTACGGAGTTACAGCGGGGAATTGAAAAACTTCGTCATATCAAGGAATTCGTTATATATCGATGTCCATTAAGCCAGGTTTAACTGTATACCTAGAGATCACTGTTTGTGGGTCTTGTTTTCCAAAAATATGGCCTGCCGTTTCTTTCTTATTTTCACAGAAAATATTTCAGGGCAGAGTGGTGAGTATACTTTTTCAGATGAACCTGACAGCATTTTACTTTTTCTTTTGCTGGGACAATTCTTTTGTTGGGCTTACAATCCTTCTTTTTCTTTCCTAGTGACTACTTTATTCAGCAATCCTGATGAGGCTGAAACATACTGTATAGCTGCAGGTCTCACTCAGCATTGTGTTTGCATGAAATTAGGGATGTGTGATTATCAAAATTTTTTAATATGAATCAAATTCAAATATCCAGCTTTAAATTTAAAATATTGAAACAAAATGCACATTCAATAACACTACTTCATTTAACACATAGGCTAATCATGCTAAAAAATACACTAATAAACTATGCATGCCAAATATATTATCAAAAACACACTCTATAACTAGCTGGTCAGATTGTAACTGTATTGAAAAAGTACTATTACAACATAAAGCAGGTGATAACAAATACCAAAGGCTACCCATGAAAGAATATCAGTTCCACGTGACCATTCCACTGCAATGCATGCCAAACAGTTCCTGTACAATGAGGCAGCTCTGAATTGCATGAACGTACATTTTCGTTGCCTGGTGAAGCGTACAGCACACCAGCATTGTTACATGAGCACCAGCAGTGCTGTTGAGCACATAGTTGAAGATGTTCCACTGTGTGATAGCGCATGCTGGCAGCAATGAGCTGTATGCGCCAGACCACTTGTCGTTGACCGTCATCATGCCTCCACTGACTACCATGCTTACCCATATACGAACCGCTAGTCTCGACACATAGTGCAAACATGGAAGGTAGGCAATTTTTGGCAAGATGATTTGAAAACACATATATTCGTCTCTTTCCGAACATTAAAAAAGTGCCACCTCGTTTTCAAAGCAAATATGAATATTCAGTACATACTATTCAACCAATATTAAAGAAATATGAAAATTCGCACACCCCCACAATCAATTGGCACTTAACCCCAATTAGGATGAAACTGTTTGTACCATGATACACGTACAAAACTTCAGTGAATACAATAGAATCTAGTTGATACGTTCTTGAAAAATAATGCGACGATGAACGTACTATCCGGGAAAACGTATGATCCAAACACACAAAAACCGCACTTTTTCACCGGAAAAGCACAGCATTGATAGCGATGTCAAAATGTCTTACTATTTCACAAAATTCAGTTATTAAAACATCAAGAAGCAGCGACAAACGTTACCATATTAGAACACTCCCGAAGGCATGGCAGAGGAACGCATGAGTGTTGTCCCTTGCTTCTGCATTCCAACTACTTCCATCTTCAAGCAGATCATGTAGCATGTAACTCTGGATGCACGTTGAAATTGCCATTTTCTCGGCTTTCCCAAACCATGCACGTGGTCACGAATACATGTCGCGCGAATGGATTGAGTGCGGATGCAAGGGCCGCATCACACTCAGTCGCATGCACATGTTCATGCAAAGTCTAATATTTTCTGCACGGAAAGGGGTGCACACCAAGGGGAATGGTCTCGTGCCGAAAGGTCACTTGCCAGGGCACATCACATACGTTGTATTGGCCAAGCCAAGGTCACTGGCTGAGCGCATCACATGCGTGTTGACCATCAAAGCCAGCAGCTTGATCTCTAGGTGCTCCAAAACGTTCAGCTTTTCTTTTTCTTCAACCTGCACTCCCTTGACAACACCACTGCAACGTTTGAGCTGACAATGAATGTGCAATTTACTGATCAATTGTTTTGTGCCCAAGTGGTTTCTGGCTGTTTAAGTGGTGCTTGAGAACAGCAAGCACCAAACAGTACATGTGCTTCTGCTCGATGACAAAGCCAGCCCTAAGCACACTTTTGCCAGCACGCAGATACACTGGTCATGCAACTACACTTTGCGGGGTAACATGACACACACACTAATGCGTTGACGACTTATTCAGTTGTATGTGATGTGATCACCCAAACGATATAATCACTGGTACTGTAACCTTATGATAACCGCATCCTCTCTCACTCAAAAAAGCAAAGGATGCGCTTCGCCTAGCTCTGTATTATGCACACGTCGGCTTTCGAAAGTGTTTATTTTTTCTCGTAATGACTGTCGAGCAGTTCAGTAACTTATGATCAGAAATTGCAGGACTG